>JAACJT020000001.1:22096209-22106334 GCA_009936485.2 Gymnarchus niloticus
AAATTCTAAAAAAGGGGGGGGGGCAAAGTGTGTGAAGTCCACCCACACATTTTGAGGCCCCCGGGAGCCCCATTTCCCCCCCGGAGAAAGAGTCCCCCCCCCCCCCCCCCCCCCCAGCCTAACCTCCACTACCTCTCCCCAGTTCTCAGGTTCTCTATTTAATGCCGCTCCCAATTTCCCCGTTGTCCCAAAACTCTTAACGGCCAACTGCTTTTCCTATCCCAGCTAGCTGTGTTAAGATTTCACTGTGCTCTCCTATAATATTCTTTGGGTTCAGGGAACCCTTTCGTGATTGTGGGGGGCATAGGGTAGACCAACACAGAGCTTTGCCTCCCTCATTTCATGTACCATCTTTCGCTATTTGCTCATCCTTTAGTGTCACAGAGATGCTACAAACAGCTGTGTTGTGGGTGCTTGTTTTTCAGCCGTCCTAGACTGCAGCATCAATAAACAGAAATAATACCTTGATATATTTTGTATAGGTGGGGGAATTCTCAGTCATATGGTTAAACGTATAACAGAGAAAGCATCACCTTTAAGAGCCTGGCTATATTGTGTATTTGCTCTGGGATGATTGGTAATTAAAGGGATGGACAGAGGGAGATGTGGGAATAGATATTAATGTTTGTGCAGGAGTCCATTAGACAAAGTGCCCCCTACCCAGGCGAGGTCTCCTCGGGATCCAGTGGAAACGAGCATTATGGCTGATTAAATGCCATGGAAACAGAAGCCGGAGACGGCACGGCTTACTGAGCTCGGCTCGTCAGACGGGACGAAAGCGCAGCAAGGAAATGGGTTTTTTATCCTCTCTCGCTCCTGCTTCTTGGGCAGCCCAGCACTATGTCCCCCCCAGGGGTCACTGGGATGGATTTGGGCTGGAGGCAGTGCACGGCACCAACCCAGCAGTCTCCCCCTCCACTCCCAAAAGCTTAGATGTGCGTCACTGAACTAAGACTCCCAAATCTCTCGCCGAGCCCATTCTGGCGATGACCGCTCAGGTGCTCATGCCATCTTATTCGAGAGAGCGGCACTACGATCTGACGGGGACCCCCTAATCCTGAAGCCCCACATTCCATCGGCACCTGTCTCTCTCTGTCTCTGCTCACTTCAGAGAGAGTAACAGCATCATAAGAGTACCCCCCCATGCCAAAACCAGCAAAAGACAGGATCTCGTTTCAATGGTGCCAGTTCTAGTAGTTCTGAACGTGATCCAATGGTTCTGTAAACCTTACTGACTGTGCTTTCTCTTAAATGGATACTACAGTTATATTTATGAGGGATATCCAGGTCAAAATAAAAATTTGTAAGCTACATGGGTACATTGTAGAGTTGTTTTGGATAAAATGCTTTATTAATAAATGAGTATAAACATGACTGTGTTGTTGGATCTGCTTTACTTTGAGCATGCCCTTATGTTCCAGGGCACAGAAGGTGATTGGCTAATGGGGCCATGCCTCCTCCCCTTACCCCTGTGTGTTCTCCTCAGGTATGACTACGTGGAGGTGCGGGATGGCGTGGACGAAAACGGCCAGCTGGTGGGCAAATACTGTGGGAAGATTGCACCCTCGCCCATCGTGTCCTCCGGCAATCAGCTGTACATCAAGTTTGTGTCCGACTACGAGACGCACGGCGCTGGCTTCTCAATCCGCTATGAGATCTTCAAAACTGGTACGCACTTGGCCTGCCCCCTCACCTCCTAGCCCACGATCGAAACCACAGTATGACACAGGTCAGGAGGAAGCAGAAAGGTTGGTGTGTGACGCACACATGCCCGGAATGCATCGTGGATGTTGTCAACAGAAAAAGCCGGTGACATCTGGATATTAATGGTGAAGGTAACACGTAGGGTTAATGAACCATCAGATTCACACTTTTAAAGCTACAAAATTAACGTCGATCTTAATAACTGCATTTTGTATAATTACCGGTGCATTTGTGAGCAGGTTTATTTTTGTACCAAGGAAAATGGCTTTTCCCAGAAACATATTATTTGTTGTTACGGTCCAGCTGTCAATCGGTCATGGGCCAGTGCATTATAATCATAGAGACGCGGCTAGGTTGTCCTCTGTAGTCCAAGGGTGGACGCCAGGGGAGCATCAGAAATCAAATCCGCTCATATCAGAAGTCCATTACTGAAAGGAGAGCGAGGTGCTGGAAAGGGCCTCCTTATGAATAACGAGGAGGGGAGAGAGCGGACACCACCCTTCGAAGGGAGATGAAGGCAGTAATTGCCTCCCTGGGTTCTTCGTTAAAAAGAACCTTGTCCATATTCAAAAGCAGAGGACGCCGGAGGGACTAGCATTTCGGCTACTGTGATAATGAGATCGTTCTTCCTCAGTACTGATGTCACCCAGTTGGACCAAATCATGAGCTGGACCGCCACTATCACCTCCAGGTTGCAGAACCCTCCCACCCCCTTGTCGATATATATATGTGTATCAGTACGGAGTAACTTCTGTCTGTGCTCAGTCCCCCCCAGTTCCGTTCGTGCTCCAAGGGCTCTCCCGGTGAACAGGTGCGGGAGGCTTCATCTTCTCGATTAATTGCCACTCACTCTGATGGCTTACTGATGTGCCAGCACCAAGCTGGGGCGGAGGGAACACAGGAGGGACCGTCGGTAGCGTGCTCACATTTATATTTGTGGCGTGAGATTGGTGGAATGCCAGGTATCTCAACGCCAGGCCTCGCCGTAACTCATCGCCAGGCCTTGGCTTAAGCTGCTGTTCTATACGGTGAGCGCATTCAAACATAATTGTATTTGTCTTATAATATTACAGATGGGATGGTGGAGCTGGGGCAGAAGTACAGGCAGAGTTTTTTTTTGATGCTGAGCTGTCACCGCAGAACGTCGTGGACTGAATGCGCTCGTGTTATTTAAGGAGGTTTTTTGCCATCTTGCTTTCTTCCTCCTCTTCCCTTGAGTCAATATCTCGTTTTCAGGCTTCAGATGATGTGTGATGGCATGGAGGCGACCTGAATTGTGAGGGAACAGTGGTGCAGACGTACACTTCATTGTGAGCGAACCTGTTGTGTTCTGCCCTTCTCCATTGCTTCTCAACTAAACGGGCACTTCTTCAGCCCCAGCATCTTAATTAGCATTGCAATTTAGTTTATGGCCAACAAATTGCCATCCTTGCTTGACTGACCTAGGAGCTGTGGAGAGTCTGAGGAATATATGAGATTATTACCAAGGGGCTTATGACGGCTGTGGCAGCAGCACCACTAACTCGCCCTGTCCACTAGAGTTCCCTGCCAGCGGGCTCTGGACCCCTCCGGAGTGTCCTTCTTAGCCGGCTTCTCTATATTTACCCTGACATCTCATCTGAATGTGCTCGTTGCTTTTCCCAAACCAGGAACACATGCTTCTGGTTGGGGAACTCTGAAATTTTCTGGGCCACATCAAACGGATCCCAGGCACATTTGATGTGGACAGAAACCCCATTGATGACGACATCTTGCAGGGCTCTATTGGCAAGCCCCTCTTTACCCTTCCCCCCAAAAGGGGTGGAACCCTCTAACTTCTGGTGCATTAAGGGTATTTATCTTCTAGGCAGTGTCTATTCACTTCACAGCAACACCTGTGTCAACATTGGTGGGATGGGGGGGGTGTTCTGAGCCCAGACACATGGTCCGCTCTGCGTTCCGGAGCCGCATTCTCGGGTGGCATGGGTCACATCTGGTGAAGAAGCGAAATACAAGACACAGAATTTCTCTTCGAGGGCAAGGACCCTCATCCATTTCCAGTGTCATCCCTCTCGTTAAGAACCAGTGGTCACTGTGGTGATTCAGAGGGTGGGGGGGTGCATTGGGTCCAGCATGGTTAGCATGCTTGACGCACATTAGCGCCTGCAGTTAACCGTGCCCCCCTGGGTCTCCATCTGTTGCTTGTATGTGCTCCCAGACAGCATATTCTCCATCCACCATTAACTATCTCCCGCTGGCCCAGTTGAGAGTGCTCGCCTAATTACCAGCCCACAAGCTCACTAAAAATAAACCGGGCAGGCAGTCACTTCGGCCGTGGAATAACACTTAAGAGCACAGCGGCGCCGGTGCTGTCGCGGCCTGGACAGGAGAGACAGGAAGTCCATTAGTCTGTCAGATGACCACCAGATTTTCTGCTAAGCGATAAACACATCGACATGAGAGCCGATTTTTGTAGAGAAGACATGAAAGGGAACTGAGAACAGAGGTATGGGTTTGTTTGTTTGTATTACACTGAAAAGGAAAAATCATTTGGAATCAGGATCCTTTGAGTTTGACAGAATTTATCTTGAGTCCTGCCCTACACACTGAAATTAAAAGGGTGAATTTTGTCAGTGGGGGCTAAGAGATAAGTAAATGGGGGGCAGATAAACTAGGCTAAAGCTGGCACTCGTCAGTTAAACCCATAACCAGGAGGCTGTTTGTACCACATCAGACAACTGGTAAACTGTGATTCGGTACTTTGTTTTCCGAGCTGTCGCTTCTGCTTGCTATAGCTGGAATAAAGAGAGAGGCCTATATTCAGTTTTCTATTTTACAGGCCCATCGGTACCGCAGTTAGCAGCATGACGGCAAATTTAGGAGTGAAAGCCACAGGAGACGAGGCAGGCAGTGGGGAGCTGAGTGAGTGAGCACCCGGGGGAGGAGGGAGCCGTTATTGTTCCTCTGGCAATCACACAGCTTTGCTTACAGGTCCTGACAGTCAAATGGTGGCAGGCGCCTTATTTTTTTAGACAAAACAAAAGCAATAAGCCAGATGAGGCAGAGTGGAGAAGGGACGGGGTGTTTTTAATCAGCGCTGTAGCAGTGCGTCGCTCTGAGCTTCCCTCACGCCAGATGTCAGCAAACAGTCACTGGACGACCTGTGTATGGGGCCTGCCTCGTAAATACCACAGCCACACGAAGCCAAAATACTCCACGGCAACAGCAAACACAGGACCGGCCCCCTTCCCGAGGAGGACCTGGTAAAAAGGATTTGCAAAGCGATTGATGTTCCACGGATGGGTAGTGGCTTTGCCCCGTGAATGACAACAGGATTGTGCAACTTCGACATGAGTATGAGAATTTCACATCCAGTCATGCCGCCACGTAATACAAGCGGAGCAAGAGGACATTAAGACTGCCTCTAGAACTAATATCATCGCGTGGGGTTCTATGGGTTAGGTGCCCGTGACCAGAAGGTTGCAGGTTTACATCCCACAGGAGTTTTTATCACCATTGAGCCCTTGTGCACAGCCCTTAACCCCAAAACTATTCCAGAAACTCTTTAATATCTCACTTTTGTCCAAACTAACATAGTATCTCCTAAATAAATAAATGAAAAAATCATTTTTGTAATCTGTTCCTTTTCCCATTCAGATTATGAATGTTTGTTTATATTTCACCACAACATATCTTTGGTCATTTTTTTGCTACCTGAGTCAGTAGATTCACCGTCCCACTGTTCAAAAAACACAACTTAAGAGCAGTAATGAGTGTCTCTGCTTCATCGAACAAACACTCGTGCTAACACTTCAGTCTCCAAGGTAACAGCGGTCTTGGCAAACCAAAAGTGAACTGGCGCTATTATCGCCTATTAAGAATAAGTGCGGTCATTCCTGATGTCGTTATCCAGTGGTAAATCAAATATTGAGCTGATGCTGTAAAGTGTTAAAATGTTTACCGCAGAGATGCACTGAGGACTGTAAACAAATATAACAGAAGCTTCACTTCATTTGAATCGTTTGAACTCAATTGAATTCGATTTTATCCTTGAAGTCCACCCATAGCACTCAGGCGGAGGAGTGGTTCTCCTTAAAGAAGCTGTTGGTTCTTTGATGGTATCGAGAGAAAGCCACGGCCTTCTCCTGGCCCTGCCCGTTCATCTATGTGGCAACCATTCACTCAGACTCTGTCATCTTCCACACATGGGTGTAATGACAGGCTACGTTTAGGGTTAGCAAAGCCAGCCAGACCCTGTACCTCTACTACCCCGCACTTGGCATTTGGGGCTTGTCAGGGGGGCAGTATACGCTCCTGGTGATTCCAGATGACTCGAGGGCTGAGCTGTAGAACATCATGTTCAGGGGACAGCTGAGAGACGAGAACACCAGCACTGAAAAAAGTCTGGATCCCCTTGCTGTCAGTACTGTGTGGGACCATCTATGGAGTAATACATTCACCAATTTCCATCTAATTGTATGGTCCATTCCCAGGGTGAGCTTTGTTGTACCTTTGAGTGTAGAAATTGCTATAGCATAAATCTGACTGCATTATTGTGAGATTTGGCTGTCACATTTGAATAAAGTTAACCTTGTTGTTGTATTGCAAGGGTGGTCATTTTCCTTCCAAATTGACCCAAATCCCTGATGTGTGATCCAAAACCCCTCTCTCATCAGGGCCGGAATGCTCCAGGAACTACAGCACCAGCAGTGGTGTCATCAAGTCCCCTGGCTTCCCTGAGAAGTATCCCAACAACCTGGACTGCACCTTCATGATCTTTGCCCCCAAGATGTCCGAGATTGTCCTGGAGTTTGAGAGCTTTGAGTTGGAGGCAGACAGCACACCGCCCGCAGGGGTCTTCTGCCGCTACGACAGGCTTGAGATCTGGGACGGGTTTCCTGGGGGTACGTTTTCCTGTCTTCAGTTAGCACACTGCTCACAAAGTTATTAGTCCACACTACAATGGAAACAGAAGTGAGTTGACTTTATTAATATTACTTGGTGCCCTTAAGACACACTAATAGCTCATTCAATCTCTGACCTAAAGCTGACCTTGTCCTGGATTTGGATTTGTTGATAGTTGTTGGAAGACTTTCATATTTTATCTACTTAATGGTCCGAATGCACCACTAAACGCTCTCCTTCAGAAAGAGAGCTCGATCCGCGTGCTTCCCCTCTGCTGTCCACCACATCTCTGGCCTCATCGTAAATAACAACGGGGCTGTCTTGCCTGATCGTCCCTGCTGTCGACCATGGAGTTGCCCTTCTTCTACATCACTCTCGCTCTTGATGCCTCGGTTTATCCCCCAACCCCGCTCATCAGGTTGCACAGTAGCACAGAAGGAAGGCACGGGGCCTCATCATATCGCAAACACACCTGTGGTTTTCACGAGAAATTAATGACTTTAACCAGCGGGGGGCATCAAATCAGGAGATATGAACACAGGGTATGGAGGTATGGCGGAACAGGCAGTATGCCAGTCACACTGCATGTCATGTCGTGTGTGTGTGTGTGTGTGTGTGTGTGTGTGTGTGTGTGGTCTCTGTGTTTATTATTCCGTTTCTCGAGGCTACGTCTCCCTGCGTTCTTATCATGACGAATGATGCCTCATGACTGATTCCCCCCATTAAGAATGAGAGGAAGCTCACAAGGACCAGTGTCACATGAGCCAGAAAGCCTGGCCTTATCTGAGCTCCTTGGCTTCCCTAATAGAGCCACTGGCACGGCGTCAAAACAGAAATGGCCAGACACAGCTGCGCGCTCTGAGGCCCTGCAGATCCCCACCAAGGGCTGAATGAGCAGCTCATTCTGCCTGGGGCTTCTTTTCGTTGACCTCAGCTTACAGGCAGCAAGTGGTTTTCTTGGCTTCGGTAGAACACGAGGGTCCCCTTGGGTTTCTGCCTCACCTCGACTATTGTTCTTTGGCCCCTTCCTAGCAAATCGCTGTTCGGTTAGGTCCGGTACCTGTGGGTCGACAAAGGAGAAGTAGAATACAATGAGCCTTCTTGTGGCAGAAGTGAGATCTGAACCCCCAGTGAGGTTAGGTCATGTGTTGCTCCTCACGAATTAGGTTAACCCGCTTTGCAGTGGTGACCATATTGTTCTGCATTCAGTGAAAGCAGCCAGCAATCGACAACACACGGTAATCTCTTCCCTGGTGGGTTTCGAATCCTGCTGTCTCCCATCGCTCATTTCCGCAGAGCTCTCCACGGACCATTCCGTCACTCCGCGGGCCAAGCATAGCACTGAGGTCATGAGGAGGCGCTAACAAGTGGGCCAAGGGTCCTTTTTTTTTTTTTTTTCTTTCCCCAGCTAATAACAGTGACTTTGTCTCCTGCAGAGGCATGGGTGTGAATTTTAACGAGTGGTGTGATAGACTGGAAAAGTTTCAGACCAGCCAGGTGTGTTTAGTCGCTGAGGGCAACTGCAGCAGCAGAAATTGGCAGGCATCTCCAACAATAGTTTATTTATAAATCATCTGATTTGAAAGGATTTTTAAAATTCTAAGAACAGGTGTTAATTAAAAAGACAGCAAATGCCAGGAGGACTCTCTTCTGTCACTTAATTATCACCTTTATTTTCGTCAGTAGGGAGAGAGTTATGGAAAGCACGAGACCACGGCACAGAGTTCTTCGCGCAGGGTTAAATTTTCATCTTGCTGGCTTTTTCTCCTTCATTTTCAGAGATATCAGAAGGGAGGCACCTTTAGGTGTTCAGTGGGTCTTTGGTTTCTGCAAGTGGAATGGATTTACACCGTTGAACAGACCATAATGGTGGAAGGCGGTTTCAAGGCCTCCTCTTTGTGTTAGCCGAAATGAGCATAGCGTTGACATGGCAACCCCGTTCATTGAGGGGGAGATGTGGCAAATGTTTCGAGCTTGAGACACAGAAGCTGAACGTGAGCTGAACGTGGCTAATGGCAAGGGGGACATCAGAACTTGATGACTGAACGTTGCTGTCCTTCACTCGCCCATTTCCTACCACTGTAGCACCTCTATACCCCCCCCCCCCGCCAAAAAGGTTGTTGTCTGTGTGCATTTGCCGAAAACATCATTAGACGATATGGTGTGACATAAATGCCCAAATAAGTGCCGGCTAACCACGGCTATCGGGGACGGACTGTCTTTTCAGTGGGTCCACACATCGGTCGCTACTGCGGGCAGAACACCCCGGGCCGCATTGTCTCCTACACTGGCATCCTGGCCCTGACCATCAACACAGACAGCGCCATCGCTAAAGAGGGCTTCTCTGCCAACTTCACTGTCATCGAGAGGACCGTGCCGGAAGGTGAGTTCTCCGCCTGGGGTCCTAATGGTCAATACAGACATTTATTTAATGGGTCACCGTCTTTCCCGAGGTGACGGGAGACAAACTAGCAAGAAAGGACACGGTTAATCATGCTGAAAAGCTCTCCTGTGTACTTGGCCTCTTGCGGGGCCCTGCTGTTGGACCTCAGTGGCCGCTGAAATGAAACATCCCATAAACATCAGACTTAGCAGACTGTTCCCAGACAATGTTTTTTCAATATAGACTTTCATGAGACCTGACACACCCCATTTGGAAAACCTCCCATCTGAAATTCCTTCTTGTGCAGAGAACCATTCTAAGCCTGTAGATCTGTCTACAGTTCCTTTTTTCCAGTATGTTACCAAGATCACTGGCATTAAATACAGCATTAATTATCCCAGATGGTTAATGACACCCATGGGGATTAATAACCCTGTTTTTTTAAGTGTTTTTTTTTTTTTTTAGCACAGCAACAGCGATACTCGTGACCAGCTTACCGGCTGAGCCTGACAGATTGAAAAGGAGACGTGTTGTCACAAAACACAACTTGAGCTCCATTATGGGCTTGTCAATAATTTCCGCGCTTCACGAGCCCAAATTCCCGGCTGCCACACACACAAACACAGAGATTGTTTTCATTGCCCCTCTTCATTCTGCATTTATGTTTTTTGTTTTTTTAACTTCTTTTTAACTTGTCTTCAAAGCGTTGCGTATGTGGTTGCTTTGAGTGATTTTTTTTTTTTCATCACCCAGATGAAGTTAATTTCTTCGTTTTATTCCTGCTTTCTGACAAGCTGTCTTTTGCTAAATGCATGTATTATTTATTTATTTATTTATTTATTTTATTTATTTATTTTAGACTCATTGATTAGCGCCAAGGATGGCTAAGACCAACGTGACTGATTTTGCAAAGGAGATAAGTTTCCGGCCCTGAGATGGAACTCTTTGCTACTGTAGTTGCTGTTAGAGGTGTACCCGACTTCCCCATCTCCCTGACCCGTTTGGGGGGTGCAAGTCGAGAGATGGGGGCTATGAATGCGTGAGACGCCAGGACCGCCACACCACGCAGGAGGGATTCCCATCTGCCGTGCCTATCAAATCCTCATCAGCGAGCCCGCCCCCCCCCCCCCCCCCGCCCCGCACCCACACACCAC
>JAACJT020000001.1:22136745-22159252 GCA_009936485.2 Gymnarchus niloticus
TCATTTAATGATATTATGTACTGTAGAGGGAGAAATATGCAAATCCCTTCCAATCTTTCTTTGAGGAACATTGTTTTAAAACATTTCAATCATTTTCTCACACATTTGTTGCCAAACTGGAGGCCCTCTTAGCTCCTCAAAGACAGCCTTTTGTGGATATTGTGTTTGTACCAAATCATGATTGCAATCACCTGTTGACATCTGCTGTTTAAAATCACATCATCATTTTTTTTTTTTTACCTCATTACTAGCCCTAAATTGCGCCCGTCTCAAATTTTTTTGGAATGTGTTGCAGGCCTGAAAAGCAGGAATGGATGTATATTAACAAATGAAATGAAGTTGACCAGACAAAACATGAAATATCTTGGATTTATACTGCCTGCAATGACATAAAAGTCAAAGTAAATTTAAGAATCACTTTTTTTTTGTTTTTTTTATTTGCATTTTCCATACCATGCGAGCTAAGACTGTCATGGCAACAGTCATGAGGGAAAGGCAGATATGCATCAGCTGGGGTTAGTTATGATGGTTATTCTGAGAGAAGATCTCCTCTATGGTCTGGCTCTATGGTATGGAAAGATGGGTGAATTTGGTGGAACTCGCTTTTGCAAAAATAACTGGTAATCCAGAATTACCGTCACTAAAGAGGAACGAAGATCTATAAAGGATTCAGATCCTCAGAGCATGCCGAACCTAAGAAAATCTGATGCTTTTCAGGCTGTTGCTGTCCCTTAAAAGATATCCTGTCATTAGAAGCAACATCTCACATCAACTTCTCTGCAGACATGTCACATTTCCCAGTGATCTAAGTCGACCACCAGCTCCTTATCAAATCCAGCTACACAATGAAGTTCCACTTTGCCTTACACTCAGTGACCGTGTTACCGTGTTATGATGGTGCAAGCATACCGTCGCTCAGTGGTACCTGGAATCACAGAGATTCCCAGAATAAAACATCAACTGTATCTTCCACCTTTAGCATGAGGTGACACGTTTCTCGGAGGACAAAGGGACAACATTAAACGTGAATCACCAAAGATTTTTCAGCACGGAGGGAGTGTTAATATGTGTTCGTTGAACTACTGCTGCAAAGAGGGAGAACTGAAAAGAAGTGAAAAGAGAAGAAAGAATTAGGTAAAAAACCAGCAGAGAATGCAAGTGGGAAGGCCAGTGGGACCTTTATTCCCTCGTTAATACCATGCTGACGTAATTAACATGCTCTTGTCGACTGATGAAGAATGCACAAGCCCCTCTATTCATCTGCAGTTCAAAAGCATGTCTGTTGGTTCAGCTGGGTGTCTGATAAACGAGCCCTAGCAGAGTCTCTCTTCACACCTAATTCCTTTTTGGAGTCATCTGTTGGCCGTCTGGCCGGGGGGTGGGGTGGTCGTCTTTGATTTGGCTGAGATGAAGGGAGGGTAGCATTCTCTCTATCAGGCAATATGTGATCTGCTGTTCTAGGTATTACGTGACATTGCATCTTGCACCAGTCATACATAATGGCCACAATGACACTCATGAGTTAACTTGTTTCCTTGGCTACCATAATGTGTTGTTTATTAGAGGTCTAAAGTACATCCTCAGAGTTCACAGCCAGCCGGATGTTCACTGGAAGCAAGATACCATTTGTGTTTGCAACAGTGTGACCCGACTTTGAGAATCATTTTGAGAGAAGCAGATCACTGTTGAAATGAACCTCCCACTTCACTTTTTTAATCAACAGAAACATGAGGTCACTTGAGGACCAAGACTGCCGAATGTCCCGGAGGAGATGGTGAACGAATGAAGGAAGCCTGTCTGTGTGGCACTGAAAGACCTACCTGAACTGTTAAGTTCTCAGTCAGTTGGGCCCCACCCACTCCCAGCATGCTTACATCCTGTCCCTTGGTCTTCAAAGAAGTAAAGTCCTGACCAATCAGCATCACTCAAATGCTACTTAGCACCATGCCCACCCCCACAGCTGTCCAGTGTCATGAGCTTGCGTAGTAAAGTACGTGTGCACATGTGGGATTCCCCTGGCTGGCTGGGTCATTTTATTATGGGAGGGATGTGGTGGTCCTCCATCTCTCCAATGCCTGCCTTACTCCTTTAGCTGATCATTACCTCAGCAGCAAAAAGAAAACAACAGGATGAACTGAAATCATAGTCTTTTAATGATATTATTACAGGACTTTGATCGCCATAGACTCTTATTATAGTGTGTTACCTTGGCACAGAAAAACAAGGTATGTTAAGTCTGTCCTAATAGGAGTCTTTGTGAAAATGCTTTACAACAGTGTTTTTACATTATGAAATTACCCAAAGTTTTCATTCAATGATTGGTAGATTATGTATTTGCTGAGGCTGTGAGTATTTGTTCTAACTATTCTAGGTCAGGAAGTGTGTGTGTGTGTGTGTGTGTGTGTGTGTGTGTGTGTGTGTGTGTGTGTGTGTGTGTGTGTGTGTGTGTGTGTGTGTCCTTGTGGTTAATTGGCTGATTTCTTCTTCAGACTTTTATGGAAACATCAGCATATGAGTGAGTCAGGCACCTCCTACTGGGTGTGGAGTACACTGATAAGCCTGTCTGCGCCGGTCCACCATCAAGTGTGTGCTGGAAGCCTCTGGCTCTGGGCCTCCGAGTTGCGTCATGCTTATCAGACTTTTCTTATCAAATAAAGTCTCGGTAATGGTGAAAAAGTCTTCATCTTCCGTGTAGCATCAACATGACATGCCAAATGGTCTCAAACATGTTTATACACGCAAATCTTTAAAGTATGTGGAGGAAAATCAAGTTATATATTTGAAATATTTGGAAATGTCTAAAAAAAAAAAGTGTGGCTATTTCAAGATACCTGTGGTGTAGCATGAGAGTTCAACCACACATCTCAACATCTGGTAAGGCTATAAACTCGACTTCCTGATTTACCTACAGTATAGTCCAGTCTGATTGTACTTACTTCCACAAGGGGGCACAATTATAACTACATCCCAGCACTGAATATACAATTCAGAAATAAAGGATGGACCAGGTGGAGGTAGCGTTTCTGCTTTAAAGGGTGTACTGGGGCACACACGGAATTAAAGCGATTGCATTTCTTCTGTGATTAAAGCAAGGCACAGTAACATTTTAATAGGTCATGTTCCCCTGGAAATTGGGTCTAGTCATGCCTGTGGAGAATTTGTCTAGTGGGTAACACTGCTGCCTTTCATGTTTAGGGTTGTGCATTAGAATCCCACCTCTGCTCTGTGTGTGAAGTTTGCATGCTGTCTGGGTTTCTACTCAGTGGTCCTAAAACAACACACCATTAGGTGAATTTGTGTCTCTAAAGTACCCATTATGTGTAAGTATGTGCCCTGTGATGGACTAGCATCTCATCCAGGGTCTTCACCTGCCTTGTGCCCTTTTTTTTGCCTGGCACAGCCTACCAGCCTCTGCTGACCCTGTCCAAATAAGCAGGTTTAAGATGGTAATTTTCATGTTTACTGTATTAAATGGCCAGTTAACTATTTTCATCATATCTAACCCTTAAAAGATCTCTGATTTGTTCGCACTTTTAAAGGAAAGGGCATACAGATAAATGATTAGTCCAAAATAAAAATATTTTGTATTCTGAGATTGTTATGATTATGATGTGATTATTAATGAATGGATAAATACAAAGCTTAATTTACAGTAAAGTGTATGTTTGTGGAGAGCAGGATGGAGTTGATCCCATGGAGACACAATGTCAGTCAGCCCCCACTCAGCTGTGTAGATAGCATAAGGAAATGATTAGCACAGATTTAACAGGGTTAGTACAAGTAAGCCAATGTTATTGTTCACTCCTTCAGCTTAGTTTGTGACCCCGGAATAACACCACGCAGTTCCCAGTGTGATTAAGATAGAGAACAGCCAGACATTGTTTTGAGTTACCTTAGGTATGAATCACACCCTTCTTTAGTGTGAAACACAACCACGTCCGTATACGGGCACGTGGAGGTAGATGGGCGGCACATCCACCATGCCTAGAAGTGATGCGTTTTTCCGTCACAGTAATTATACCATCACATGACTCACTGCTGATTACAGAGTTAAATATCAGAAGGACTGACTAACCCATGCAGAGCCACACATCTCCAGGCATGAGGTTATGGCCTCTCAGCCAAAGATCCGACATTAGGTATTCAGGATAGCTACATCACTCAAAGGTACAAGAGCCGTGACCATTTTTATTTAAATTAGCAACTTTTGGGTTAGGAGGCTATAAAAAAAAAAAACACTGTGCTGTCTGCATTCAAACTGCATCATTATCATTATTTTATTACAAAGCTTGCATGCGCTAGCAATTTCCTTTTCATGACAAGCTAGCAATTCTACACTGTCTGACTGTATTTTCATTTCTTTCCATTCACTACCTTTTTTCCAGATGAGTTAAAAGTAAGGTGTCAGGAATCTGGTGGTTTGCATGGCATGGAGAAAAAAAAATGTTCATGGAGAAAAGGCAGACATGAGGACCATTCACACAGATGGCGGGTTCCTGATTAGCTACAGACCGTAGCTGGAAAAGATCGACGTAATTTGAAGAGAACTGGAAAATAAGACACATTTGCAGTAAACAAACACAAATTCCAGCCACAACAGGGTAGAAATTAATGTGGAATAAATTAAATGAGTTAATGCTAGTACCTTTAATGATGTGAATTCCATCAGCTGGTGCAGCGTTGTTTTCTTGCCTCACTGTGGACGTTGTGTCTAGCTGTGACTATCCCATGTGGTCAATGACAGTTTACACTGACACTTAATAGTTTACCATTTAATGGCTGTAACTGAGTGGGTGCAAAGTGTCACCGGGGAGTTTTACTGACACGTTAACTAAGTTCACTGCCTGCTTTGAGTATCTTTCGGTGATCTGTTCATGTAACTCAGCAGGGAACTGGCAATCAGACCCAGAACCTGGTCTTCCATCCCAGAATGGTCACCCTCCACTGGCTAAACCATGAACCACAAAAAAGAGGCTCAGAAGTGGTGATGACCCCCACACACACACAGACTTGTGGATGTATACAGAATACTGGCAGAGGTCCTTGTCATATATTCTCATTTTAATTTCCCAACAGGCGTCTGATTGACTTCAAATAATTTTACTTAAATTCTGACATTTCAAAACTGTTTCACAGTCAAACAGACAATCAACAAAAGTATGTATGTGATTTTCACAAGGATGTATCCAGGGTGGGTGTGGTCACTTGAAATAGATCTGAAACTCTAGAAAATAATGGACATAATTTCACTAGAAAAAAATGTAATAGCCTTGCCCAGAGGAATAAACAGGAAATAGAGAAGAAGCTGGTGAAACGTGTGTGCTTGTTTGTCTTTTGAAAAATGCATGCGCTTTCCAGATATGAGATGTACTACTACTGTTAGGGGCCCCTCATTAAGTAAAAGTTCAAAAAGCCTCCCAATAAAAACTGAGACCACTACAGGTGACCCAGCCTATATAAAAAAATGTCTGTTGAATCTTCAGGCAGACTTATGGGGTTGACAGGAGCGGTTCTATAGAGTGCGTCATAGCCAGAGAGAGAGACCCAGCTCATAGGAAGCCTGAATCATCTTCTTCCTATCAACTTCCAGCTGCTCACAAAACAATTTTGAGCGGAGTAAAGCACACGTCACACGGTCACACATAATACGAAAACATAATAGCTGGACATTAAAGCAAGTAATTTTCAAATCGTTATCTTTTTTTAATCTGTGGTTGGCTTTAAAGAATCTGGTCTATACACCTGGGGAGAAAAACAGACCGTGTGTGTGATTCTGAAAGTGCTGATACATCATGATGATGATGATGATGATGATGATGATGATGATGATGATGATGAATCCAGATCTTCCTGATCGATTCTGAGGCTGGTGTAGCAAATCCAGAGAACATAACCATATGTGTCAGTCTGAGACGTCAGTTTACACATCGAAACCAAGAGTTTGAATTTTTAAACTGTTAAAATTGCACCGCTGTTAGGGTAGTGGACTGCTGTGCACTCCGCCGGGCACTCGTGCTTGAAAGGACTTTGATGGAAGTTACCAGAAAACGTTTTTAAGATCACCATCACCTGCTGAGGGCAACTCGATGTCCGCGGAATCGTATTCCATTAGAAATGTGCCTCGTTTGCAATATTCACACACGGCAGTGCGTGTGTTAAAGGGTAGCGATGCACTGAAAATGAACCAAGGCGCAAAGCCGCAGCGGTCAACCTTCGGCTTTAGAGTCGGAATGCACGATGTGGTTATAGAGATCATGGGTGGTTAAATAAGACGCATTAAACCAGCTGCTTTTGGTGCAGGATTACCCAAACCCACATTCAGAATGAAATCACCCAAACTGCCCTTTAAGATGCGGATGGCCATCTCTGTAGGTAACGATCCAGCCCGAGAGGATCAGCTAGGACGACAGGGCTGGGAGGGTTGGGAGGCAGTAGTCTGGTGACGAGTTCCGCGTGTTTCCTGCCGTGTCAGAGCTCTGTTTGTCGCCATAGGTGGCTTCGCTCGGGGGTTGTAGGGGTCCAGGGACACATCTTTCTCTCGAGTGCAAGCAGCTGGCCCGATCTTTTCTTGATGTTCCATTAGTACGCTGTATACTGTATTATATTCTACTTTGTTTTCTCTGGATGTAGGGAAGATGGTTTAAGGAGCCATTCGAAACTTAGTGGTGTGGTTTTTTTTTTTCTTTTCTTTTTTTTCTGATTCCAACGTAATAATAAATTACTGAATTGTCGCTGCCTGAGTTGGAAGAAGAACGACGGGATTTTCTAGGAGCGAGAGCCTGACTTTGGGGTCGCCACGTATGGTGCCATTAAAGTGAAGACGATCAGTTTGGATCTCCGGGGCGTTTTAAGAAGGTGATCCCCGTGCGATCCGAACGTCTTACGATGTTAGCCCAGCCGAACGGTCAGTTTGCCGCTGCCCCTACGATCCCCTGTTGAAATGGTGGATTTAGTTATTTACTCGCTTTGTGTACCTCGGCTCCGGTACCGATCGGTTCGCTTTTCCTGTCGCCGTAGGAGAAGGAATGCGGTCGGGATATTTTTGGGTGGGGATCATTTTAGCCCCCGTTTGTGTAATTTGCTGTTGGTTTGTCCAGTTGTACTTAGCTTTCATGTAATACTGCCGGTTATAGTAGATTATTCGCAGTGTGTTGACTATTCACATGTTGTAAAATGTCGGATTAATTTGGGAATCCCACTGGGAATGTGTCGGACAGGCCTGGGTGGGGTAGGGGAGACGACGTGCCCCTGGACTCCCCCTTACAGTCCGTCTAGGTTTGAATATATATTTGATTTCTGTATCGATCGACGGTTACATTAGTTAAAGTCGGTTACTTTTTCCACACTGTCGACCTTGGTTTCTCCGGGAGTAGCCCCCACGCCTTTCCTTTTTATGATCCCGATTTGTTTGAGTTTCGTGTGTCGAACAAAAGTACTGTAGCCCGGTGACCGGTCGGTAATATAACGTCGGACTGTGGTATACCGGGCCACGAAGCGCTCACCTTCTGGAGTTTTGAACACGGGGGAAACATGGACACGTCTGAGGGAGCCCTTATAAACCCATGTGCCTTAAAGCCCTCTTTTGTTTCGGCATTCGGACCACTATCAGTAGCGTGTTCCAGCACTAACTCGCCTTTTGTATTCGTCTCCAACACACGGTTTTTATGTTTTCGTCTATAATTTGAGCTCGACCTCTCCTATACGGTATGCCTGTCGGAGATTCCGTGGGTCATGAGCCGGTAAAAGCGATAAACTTCTTGTGTAATCACAAGTTCAGTCATATTAAAAAGGAGGACCGTGGCAGTTACCCGCTATGTCTTTAGTATTTTTTAAACATGATGGATGGCACAGGTATACGAATCCGCCTTTGTTGTGCACACCGTTTTGCTTTAACTCTAGTTTGCTTTAACTAACTTGTTAGTTTGGCCTATAAATGGTATGGATACTGCTGGTTCGCTGGTAACCGATCCAAACGAAGGGTTACTGGGTTTCAGCGAGGTTTTTCTCTCAAGAAAGTTCCGTCTAATTTGTGCATAAAAGAAAATGTTTAAAGCGTCATTTTTACTGTGCCTCGAGGCAGGGATTTAAATCTGTCGTCCTCGTCAGGGATTTTGATGATTCTGCCTTCGTTATTTTTAATTTCCAAGCCAGCATTACTGGGAATCTTCCATGTTTATTTGATCTTTTCCCAGCTATTGCCTCAAACCCATGCTTATCTTAAGCCTTCAGGCTAGACAGCCAGCCAGTATTTTGGTGGTGGTTTATGTTGGGGTTTAGAACATAGGTACACACTGCCAACGTTGCTGGATCATAGCTCTGAGTGCATGCCATTTAGTAAGGTAC
Source organism: Gymnarchus niloticus (assembly GCA_009936485.2). Lineage (NCBI taxonomy): Eukaryota > Metazoa > Chordata > Actinopteri > Osteoglossiformes > Gymnarchidae > Gymnarchus > Gymnarchus niloticus. The sequence goes on from JAACJT020000001.1 coordinate 22,145,089, forward strand.
TTAACCTGGTTTATTCCAGTTAAATATCCAGATTATTAGATGGGGCATGATCCACTATCCATTGTTTCTTGTTTACTAGTACAGTTTATGTTTAGAATGAGTCTCTGCTTGATGGGATCAAGAGCGTTCTTATAAGTCATGCCTCCAATGGTCACTTATTGCTGCTGAATTACGCTGGGTTTAGTTTGGCTTCCTGAAGCTGGTTGGAGGGTGGTTTTTCTGAATCTTGGTATGAATTTTTACCAGAAGTGTGGTTGGTTGTGTTTCACAAAAGGCTATGTTGTTGCAGAAGTTAACCAGTACACCAGTAGTAACATTAGGCACGGAGGCTTTGAGGTTGGTCTTAGGTATGGAGATGTTTTAAACAGTGTGAAGGCATTGTTTTGTGCGTGTGTCCTCGTTCTTATCGATGTGTTCTGACTTGTAGCCGTCAGCTGAAGCAGATGCCAGTCCATGGTGAGTTTATGGGTCTTGACAAGCCCTGGTATTTCTCATTACTTTGCACACCATTTCAGTCTCAGCCCCCTGTAACCTGTTGTATCTTGAAATTGCTTGCAGTCATACGATAAAATGGGCAGCAGGTGGCATAGTGATTTTGGACATGGTCTCGTAGCTGGAAAGTTTAGGGTTTGAGACTCAACACTGACCAGAAGGGTCTATTACTTATTTTGTATTTCACAGCTTCCCATCACTAAGATATTGGAAGTGTGTGAATTTTATGTTCACTCCACGCAAACAGTTCTGCTAATGCGATATAAACATTACCAAGGACACATCGTGGTTACACAGCCTGTAACCTGGGGTTTCAGTAAACAGGACAGATGCTTTTTTCCAGTCCCTCCACTCTGGGGCCCATTAAGTAGTGACGGTGAAGCGTCCCTCCTTAACGGGCTTCTCACTCTGCTTTAATTAAGGAAATGGAAGTGCTGTGCTGACTCTGGAGGAAAGGGAGGGGTGACTCACGCTAGCTGCTGAAATGCTATGACCTCAAGTCTTGGATAGCAGCTGGTTGGGGGAGGGGTGTGTGGCTGGCTTATAGCTCACTTGGGACATCCAGTCCCTGATTTTCCCCTGTGGAGGAAGTGATGGGCATGTTGCGACAAGGATGGCTAGGAGCTTCCTTTTAATCGGCCCACCAGTGTAAAATGGGGCTCGCCTTTGACTGAAGCCAGTCCTCCTGCATTGACTACCGTCTGTGCCGGGTGCCTCTCCCTGTCCATTGCCGCATGGCACCAAAGCGGTGCCCATTGTTGTAAACCATGTCCCTCTGCCTATCGAGAGAGCTGGCAGCCCCAGGTAAAGACCGTTAGAGTTACCATTGACTGTGCTAAATAACAGTTCCAAATAGCTGGCAGTGCTTAAATGTAGCCTCTTGGAATAAATGCATGTGGCGGTTTTCTTTTTTTGAGGGGGATGCATAAAATTCAACCTGGAGTTCCTGATTTATACTGAACCACATCAGCTTGTCTCATTTTGTTGAATTTTATTTTTACCGGTTGCCAGGTAACTCTCAAACTTATTCATGGCAATCTCTTACTACGAGGGCCAGGCTCCTCTAATCTTTAAAATGTATGATGACAATAAACCTGGACCTCAAGTGAGTGATGCTGGGTGGCTAGTCTGCTAGCCAGCAAATGATGCTGTGGTGCCTGTCGGTTTCTGGAGCTCTGTGTGACTTCAGACAAATCTGGTAATGTCTGCGACTCTGATATGAGAAACTCCAGTTTCCTGTGATTTTGACTGGTGTCTAACCATATTGGCAGACTGTCTGTAACTCTCCCGGCATTAATTCTGTTGCATATTTGTTTAAAAATGTGCCGGGTGAATAAGGAGTTGGTCAGCTGGTGTCTGTGCTGTGTTACCAGGGTCCTGCAGGTGGTGATTTGAAGAACCTTGCGCCCAGAAAGGTGTGTGTCACCTCAGCACAGGGATGCTGAAGATCATCGGCCTTCTAAAATGGCAATGGCAGGCCTAAAATCATCATCATTACTAGAATCGCCCGTTTAGCACCACCGGTGAGCGCGTTCTTCTGGGGTCCGATTGATCCTTTTTATTTTGACTTTGTGTTTCGAAGCGTGGAGAGGAGCCGTCTGTTATATTTGGTCATGATCGAAAGGGGGTCGGTTTTGTTTTCCAAGGTGTTAATTTTCATTTTTTTCCTTGTGGATGTTGTGCTCGGTTGTGCTGCTTTTTTGTAGGGAAGCCAGCTAATTCCTAAACCTTGTGCTTGGTGAGCAACATTGATGCAGGAAATTGATGTCTTCTCAGTAAGAGGCTCGCAAGGCTGTTGGTCCTTGAAGTAGGGGAGCTCCCACTTCTGCGTAGTTGCATTCGTTTATTTGCTCAGAGATGCGTCTTTCCCAACGTGCTCATGCTCCTCTTCCTAATTTGTCATTGATATTGGAGGTTACTGCGTCTTGTAAAGTTTCTGTGTATTCCTGCATCGATGTGGTCTTTGGGAGACGATCAGGCCACCGTTTCTTCTTGAAGTTCCCCATGGTGGCCGTTAGGCTAGTGTAGATTCGCAGGGCCTGAAGTGCAGGATGACTCTCTGAAGGGTCCAACAGAAGTTCCCCTGCAGGTGGTGTTTGGGGTGCTGCGTCTCCCTTAATCTTTGTGGCTTTTTTTATTCAGAAATAGTGCCTGCCGTCTTAGGCACAAACTGACTGGGGAGCAGCTGCTAGTTACTTGGTTTGTGACGGTACCTTTTGTCTCACTTTGAAGCCTCAGCAGAGTCAGCACCGTAATTAGCCTGTGTGTTTGTCGAGCATGTGCTGCATGTACGTTTTCATTTTCAGCGTTGTTTGGGGAAACTGTGGTCAGATGCTCTCGTTGGGTCATAGGTTGCGGACTGAACTGGCAGTCTTGTCACGATGAAGGCAGCAGCTTGAGTTCTGTTTGGGTGGACGTTTCCATGGCTGAACCCTCTTGCAGCGACGCCCAGCCTTGTGCAGAATTAGCAACGCTACACGTTGGTTTGGCTGCTTTCTTCCTCACAGTGTGTATTTCAGAGCTGAAACAAGATCACTCTTGAAATGTTAACATCTCGGATTGAAGCTGTTTTGGTCTATTTAAGACATTGCTTTTTACTCTGGTATCGTAGCTATTCTGCAGTGATGAGTCCATCCACGTTTTTGGCCGTGGCTCTTTCCATTTATGGATCGGCCGGGCTGACCGCACCTCATTGACTTGGACCCCCTTCCGATTTGTGTTTTTCCTGTGCTGAGAGCAGATTAGGAGTGCTGAAGATTGCAGGCCCGCAGAGAGACTCTGGCCGACTGAAGCCAAATGGCACCAATTTTTTGCACGCCAAGGCTCAAATTGAAGCTGCCGTCCAAGCTGGAGAACTAAGTCCTCGTCTGGCAAAAGCTACCTTAAATGGCGATTTTGGTGTTTGATTTTCAATAACATTTAATTTGGATGTCTAACACATACCACGATACATACGTGGTGTGACAGCTGAGGTGGGGTAAGGAGTGAAGAAGCAGTCACATTTTTAGTTTCTGAAAAGCATCTGTGATGTAAAGTTTCTACTCAAGGCCTGTTTGAAAGTTAATGAGTAGTTTAGACACTCCTACATAACCTTGGTCGGGCCAAAATAAACAAGGGATTGGTCGCGTTGAAACTACCATTGAGTGAGTGATAGTTTATTCTGCGTTGTCATCTGTATTTGTGGCACTTCGGAAGGAAGGTTCAGTGCTAACCAGAAGTGTGGCAGAGAAACGTTCTCCGGCGGGCAGGGTGTAACACACACAGCTAGGCGTTGGTCACGTGGCGCACATGGTGGTGTATGTTTGGCAGATTCTCTGAGGTGGAGCTCCAGTGTGCTAAAGCTTTAGTCTTCTAAGTCTGTGCACAGTTTGTTTTATTTTTGAAGCTACATGCACGATAATTACAAAGAAGCTAACAGAACATGAAAGGTTATGGTGGCTGTAGACTGTGCCCACAGCAATGATGAGTCCTGGTATGTTGACTTGTATGGAGATCTGATTTGACATCCAGTTCTCATGGATGAGCAAATGAAATGGTTATCACGATGGCAGATCGAGTTTTGTCCTTCCTTTAAGCCCTCAAAAGGAATGTTGTCATGAGCGGAAGGTACCAAAATGCTGTGAGATGGTCATCTGCGGGACGGACTCCTTCTGCAGTATGGACATCTCCACACACTTCTGTCTGACGCATAAGAGGAATCGAGCATTGGATAGAGTTGTTTCTGTTCTACACCAGCTGGGTGGGTCTCATTCTGAGAGGACGTTGTGGTGTAGCTGGGAGGGTGAATGATGAACAGGAGCAGTTGTGTGGGTGGAGATTGTAATCTACTGGCAGTGTAGTTGGGGGAGGTTTCAGCTCTACAATCTGAAGACGCCTCCTTCATCCTCGATGTGGTATAATCGGATAAAGTCTCCTCTTCCTCAAGAATATGATGAAGGCTTCTGTCTTGGCTTTTCATCCTTCTGCTTGTAAGGACCACCCGGTCTTTGGTTCGGTGCAGTATTGTCTGCCTGTGGACTCTGCATAACACAAATGGACAAGTCGGGTCACGATCAAGGCTCAAGAGTCTTGGCCAGAAGCCAAGAGCGGGTTTCTCCCCAAAACTGGAGTGGGCACGGAGGCCTGCTCCATCCCCCCCCCCCCCACTCTGCATTACCCACTGCTGTGAGCGCAAGGCAAATGAAGGAAAATGGAGGAAATAGGCGGTCTGTGAAGCATTTGGGGGAAACGGGGGGGTGGAGTGGAGAATGTCAGGAGCTCTCAGGAAGGCAGCAGTCTGACCAAATATGGCAGTAGACAGTCCCAGCTCCCAGAGCTACGCTTGGACTGTGGAGCAAAGTACAGCTCAAAGACGATTCAGTCCTTCAGGAATGCTGGGATGGTTAGGCGTGTGTCACCCCCAGCGAATCAAGTAACAGACGCAAACTTCAGGAAAGCTAAGCAGTCAGCTCTTAGTTTTTCTGTTTTTGGGTAGTTGCTTGTTTGTTTATGTAGTGGAGACGGCCAACATTAGCATATCCTGCTTAATGAGTCGGCCTTTATCAGAAGGCGGGCTTGATAATATAGGCAGGGTCCTAGACTGTAACTGCACTCTTATAGGACAGTAGGACCTGAGCAAGGAGTTTAACCGCAAACTAGCAAAGGAAGGAGTCACTAACCACTATTGGCTGCTGTGAAATCATTATGGACTTCCCTTTGTGGCAAAAGACGGCCATCTCTTTGAGCAAAGACCCAACTCTCCATTTTCTGAAATGTCTCACTTTGCATGACAGCAGTGCTTGTTTCCAGGTTGGTCGGAGACCCTCCAGATCATCTGTACTCATTGTGTGAACAGCTCCAGTAATCCAGATACTCTCTGGCTTTTGATCACTAAAGTTCAGTTCTCTGTAGAGTCAGAAGATTAAGGCACACAGTTTTCTGGGGTTTCAAATGGTAACCAACCGTGAGCCACATGGCTCAATTTATAAACACATTTTTATTTTTTTTTTTAATTCTCTGACAGAATGTGGCACCAGTGCCTCATTCTGAAGTTTTCTTGAAGTGGAGTCTGGCATGAAATGGTCCTGTTTTGATGGGTTTTTTTTTTTTTTTTTTTTGCATCGATTGAAGTAGTTGGTTATATTTAGCAGGAGGGCTTCATGTACGGAATATGACGGCAACCTTGTACCCAAGCAGAATGACCTTGCATTTCTTGTAAACTGTAGTGAATGAAGCATGAAGTGAAATTACAATGGAGATGCTATCTTCACATGGATCTCTTTACGGTATCAGTAAACTAGCTATGGGTTCTAACAAGCATGCAAGTGAAAAATTTGTGACATTTAACTGTTGGCAGCATTAATTAAAAAAAAATTTTTCCTGTAGCTGCAGGCGTTAACGTGAAAACGGCTACGTGTACGTCTAGGTAGATTTTAAGGTGAAAATAAAGTGCCTTATTTTTTATTGTATGTTTAAGACACTGAGGATATGTCGTTTTCTTGCAACTTCTTATAAGCAGAAGTGGCCCACCAGTGCTTGCGGTGGCCTTCTCCTATCTTGCCGTGACTGTAGTCTAGAGAATATGTGATGCTACCTTCACCACCCTCCTGCTTTTTACCAGTCCTCATGGCTCCTGAGACACTGTTCTCTGAAGAGCAGACCCTTTGTGGTGAGGCCTGTCTGCTCTTGGTCGTCTATAGTTTGTGATCAAAGTGATCACTCGGCCAGTTTGGTAGCCTGGCTCTCCCTGTTGCTCCGGGGGCTTCATACCATCTTATTGAACTGGGGACAGCTTCCTGTATAACCCCTGGAGACTGGTTCTATTTAGAGATGTGCTACCTCTGGGTGGACAGGAATGCTACTGAAGCAGCATCACATTTGTTGAGCTAACCCTTCCCAATTTAGAGACCAGACATACTCTTATGTACTCAAGTTTGTGAGCTGGGTCCCATGATCTTAAGTTACCTGTAGGTGGGGGGTTTGCTGGGTATGACAACAGAATTTGGGGTTCCCCCATCACACACAGGATGACTTTTTTTCCTTCTTCCTTGTGTTCCATAGATGGACCTGAAGAGATCTTTAGTGCTGTTTGTGGTGGTTTCTTTCTGCAGCGCTCAACAAGGTAAATCTCTCTCTCTCTCTCTCTGTCCCCCCCACCTGCTTTGTGAGTCAATGTCACATCTTTACAGTTCCCACTGCTATTCAGTCACTGAAATGCAGTATGTCCTATTTATGGAAAAGGTTCCAGATATCCCACACACCGTCTCTCCGTCACCCTCGATCACAGCACTCACCCAGTGCATCTCTTCCCCGCGGGTGAGGCGTGTGCATGCCTCCTTTAATGGGGTGATGTCAGTGTTTGAGAGGCCCCTCCCATTCCTGACCCTCGTCCAGTTTGACACAAAATGGAGGGAGTGGAATGTTCCATTCTGGGCCTCCCTCACCAAGAATGTAGGATCTTATTATAGCAGGCAGCCAGCTCTCCAGGATAAGTGCGCTATCCGTACAATGTCCCTCTAGATGCACGAGACCCAAGAGCCGTGCTGAACTGTACTGCCCCCTCCCTCCTTTTCCACCTCGCACAGATGGAAACGAGTGCATCAAGGCCAACGCTAAATCCTGCGGAGAGTGCATCCAAGTCGGGGAGAAGTGTGGCTGGTGCATAGATCCTGTAAGTATTTTTGCAGGTGATGGTCTTCCAGGCACCCTCCAGCGTTCCTTCTGTGCCTGCCTAATGCCGAGCCGTTTCCCACGTCTCTGTTCTGGGGGCTTCTCCTTGTTTTGAAGAGTCATGTGACTGCCCCCCGGAGTCCTTTACAACCCCTACAGCCTCCAGGGCTGTTCTCCTGCAGGGTGTTAATCTCCAGAGGCTTGTAGGCTGCAGTTTCTCTTTGGGTCTTTACCTAGATTTGTCAGGCTTCGTCTGTTTGGGTGTTACTTTCTAGAGGTTTCTGTGCTTATGGCTAATTATGACTTGTCCCTTTATGTCGATGGATATGTGGGCTGTTACTTAATTTGACTTGACACTTATGACGAGGTTCTCTTCCGTGACTGTATGGTTATTGAAGTGAACGTAGTTGACATGTCAGTCGGATTTGTGACTGTGTGTGATTGTAATGAGGCACCGAATAGCGGACTGCCTAATGTTGAGGAGCTTTTGAAGACTCCGCCTCATCTTCCTCCGTCAGATGAGGTTCCGGGAGGTTCTTTCGGCGTGCCATTAGGCGTATGGCGGTTAGTGTGTCCAACCGTCTAGGGCCTCTCTGCAGTCAGTGGGCATTTTCATTTTGGAACGTTGACATTCTGAAAAGCTGGAGGTCAGGACTGACAGACCAATAGTGAAATGACACTGTACCTTAGCAGGTGGGACCTTAGCCTGACCTTGTATCTTGAGTGGTTTTGGTGTAGCTGTAAATTATGGAGTTGAGTGAAGGTCAATGGGGATTGCACCCCGGAACAACGCTGACAGTAGTAAGCACACAGCTTACCTCCTCTTTACTAGGAGAGCGGTATACTTAATGTTGAGGTCTTTTAATATCCCTCCGCCCCACCATCTGCAGGACTTCCTGAAGCAGGGCGAACCAACCTCAACCCGCTGTGACGAACTGGAGTCCCTGAAGAAGAAGGGCTGTCCGGCTAACCTGGTTGAGAACCCCCGGGGCAGCCAAACCATCAACAAGAATGTGCAGGTCACCGACCGCAGCAAGGGTGGTGCTGAGAAGCTGAAGCCGGAGGACATCACACAGATTCAGCCACAGAAGCTGACCCTCAGCCTCCGATCTGGTGGGGACGGGCTTCCTGTCACTCTGTCATCCTGGGAATGCGCTTTTTCGAATAAGTTATACCAGACTGATCTGCAGTGTAGTCTTGGCTTTGGAAGAACATCATTCATCTGCACCACACTGTACTGTTGTGGGCTGGGCCCGGTTGCTTTCAGAAATTTGCACGCCTATCACAAGCAAATGTTTGCCTACTTGCCGGGACTGACGTCAAACGTGATTTGATCAAAAACTGCGTCTTGAATTATGGCCTTGCCGTGTCATTTGGCCATTGAATGGCATTTTGTCAGTGCATCCCCAGATGGGACACTTGGTGATTGTTGTGTGCTGTGCTACGCAGGCGAACCGCAATCATTCAATCTGAAATTCAAGAGGGCTGAAGACTATCCAATCGACCTCTACTATCTTATGGACCTCTCCTTCTCGATGAAGGATGATTTGGAAAACGTGAAAAATCTGGGAACGAGCCTGATGATTGAGATGTCCAAGATCACCTCTGATTTCAGGATTGGTGAGTGCTTTGCCCCACTCTCCAGGCTCCTCCTCTTGTGTCGCACAAACCTCTCCTCTTCCAAGGTCGGCAAATTGATATCTCTCCACCATTATAATTCGTGATTCTCTAGGTTTCCATATTTATTTGACATCTATTTCTGATCCATTGACCACCTGAGAAATGAAGGAAATGGAATACTTGATTGGCCATTGTATAAGCAGGAGTACATGTACTTAAGAATTATTTAGAGTCAGCCATTTATCTGGTGTGTGGTTAAGGGCTTTGCTCAAGGAGCTAATGGTGGTATGATCATTCTTACAGCCGTGAGATTCAAACTGATGACCTTCTGGATGCAGGCAGAGACTCCTAGCCTGTAGAGCCATACACTGCCCCTTCCAATGTGTCCGTGCTTCCAGTATGCCATGGGTGGTTTTACCTCCGCTCCGCTCTTGCTGATTCAAGTCTTGGGCCGTCCCCCGGTCGACCCTATTTCCCAAACCCAGGTTTTGGGTCCTTCGTGGAAAAGACTGTGATGCCATACATCAGCACCACGCCGGCCAAGATGTTGAACCCTTGCACTGGTGACCAGAACTGCACCAGCCCCTTCAGTTACAAGAACGTACTGAAGCTCACCAACAATGGTGAACGGTTTAACTCCCTGGTGGGCCAGCAGCAGATCTCTGGAAACCTGGACTCGCCCGAGGGCGGGTTCGATGCCATCATGCAGGTGGCGGTCTGTGGGGTAGGTGTGAAGTCATCTAGTGTTTTCACACTTGGAGACCAAGTCGAGTTCAGCCTGTCACCTGACTGCGGTGACTGGTCTCGATGCTGTGAAGCAGTTTTGTCATTACCATTATCTTCTCTGTGAAGGGCTGCTCCAACTTTAAGTTTTCCACACATTTTTGTTGTATGTTGTGGATCAGCTTTCGAAGACCAGGGGTGGTATTCATAAAAGTTCTCAAAGTAAAGTTTCACTCTTAGGTGTGTCAAAATTCTAAGAATGACATGATTTTGCTCTTACCCTCAGAATTAAGAATAAGTGGCATGTATAAAAGTTCTTAAGTGTTAAGACTAGGTCTCGGCTTCTAAATATGAGTGTGCTGGAGAGGTTTCCTAAACCAGATAGGAGTTGCAAGATGGCAGCACTATGCACACCGAGATGGAGAGACCGCGCACTTTCTGGCAAAGAAAGGACGTCCTCCAAGTATATGATGATAATGAGTTGTTGAAAAGATACAGGCTTGATCGTCAAGGCATTCTTTTGTTGTTGTCTTAAGAAGTAAAATAGAATCACCTACTTCATGTAACAATGCACTAATGGCAGAAATGAAGGCGATAATGACCCTAAGTTTTTTGGTAACCGGGAAAATGCAGCAGTGCTCCAGTGATGGCGTCAGTCAATATATGCAAAATATGCATCTATTAGTGGAAATTGATTGGTAATGTGATTGGTAGACATTAGTATTAGAGGGTAATCACAATATAAAGCTCTAGATGAAAGGTGTGATGTCACTAATATATTACCAATGCAGGTCCTCTATTGGCTGACTCAGTAGTTTAGGCGGGAGTTTATTTGTAGTCCTTTTTTCATGACACTTAAGTGTTCGCTCTCAGGATTTAAGAATTGGGCTTAGACTTGGCTGAAAGTTACTTTTAGCATCTTTATACAAGATCTTAGGTCCTATTTTTTAAGATCTAAACTCTTTAGTCAGTGTAGGGTCATTCTTAAGGGCATTTCTGAGAAGTTTTATACATTTGGCCCTAGATCTCTGAACCTGATGTATTGCTGTGTCAGCATGGGGTTTAAAAGTGGTGTCGCTCTGTACACTCAATGCTTGCCTGATGGAAATGGTCACCATTTCATGAAACCAGACCCTGCTTCCAGGAAATGGAGATTTCATGGCTGTCCTGGCAACTGTTCCTACATTACGTATATAAATTGTCAAGGAATTTGTGGTGCCATCATTGGATGTTACACTGAAATACATTTAATACTACTCACCCAGGACCAAATCGGCTGGAGGAACGTGACACGCCTGCTGGTGTTTTCCACGGACGCCGGCTTTCACTTTGCGGGGGACGGGAAGCTGGGCGGAATCGTGCTGCCCAATGATGGGAAGTGTCACCTGGAGAACAACATGTACACCATGAGTCACTACTACGTAGGTTTGCGCCGTGTTTCTGCCAGGGTGGGGGTTTATTGAGAGAGTGATGTCGCCATGTCAACCTTGCCTGCGTAACCCACAGGATTATCCCTCGATTGCCCATCTGGTTCAGAAGCTGAGTGACAACAACATTCAGACCATTTTTGCTGTGACGGAGGAATTCCAGCCAGTGTACAAGGTGACCGTGGTGCTTCACTCGTTTTGATGTCCAGTGTTGAAGTAGACACAGGGGAGCTCTGATCTTCACGCACACACAGCAACTGTTTCTGTGGTGTTCATCTTAGCTGATGGTCTTTTTTTACCTTTGAAGATGAAGCCCTCTACAGCTTACCTCTCCTTCATGACAGACGCTTCACCACTGTTTTTTTGTGGTTGAACTGTGTTGGTGCTGAAAGTCCCACGGTCTAAAACTAGACTTCCTGCTCCCATACCTGCTCTACTGAATTTTCCGTGTAACCTTTCTTCCCTCGCAGGAGCTTAAGAATCTGATCCCCAAGTCTGCTGTGGGAACTCTGTCTGCTAACTCAAGCAACGTGATTAACTTGATCATCGAAGCGTACAACGTGAGTACAGCGCCGTCTCCCTTACGATGGCGTGCCATTGTCTCTGTGGCTCCTAGAGAGTGCTGTTTAGAGACGGGACAGCGACATTCTAAATCGTTTCGGTAAAGCTGTAATTGTGGGTCCGCCCCCATTTCTGTTCAGTCTCTGTCATCAGAGGTCATTCTGGAGAACAACAAGCTTCCTGACGGGGTCACCATCAGCTACCAGTCACACTGTAAGAATGGCGTGGTTGGAGAGGGCGAAAATGGACGCAAGTGCTCCAACATCTCTATTGGTGACGAGGTGAGGCTGGTGCCCCAACTCGCTCCTTCTCGGTTTCTCACCATAGGCTCCACACTGACACGGTGTCGCTTCTTCTCAGCTGAGGTTTTCACGCCTCCTGGTTCCCGTGGCCAACGTGTCACATTGCAAAGACATCATGTCAGTTATTTGCATTGCAGTCACATGTGTAGTGCTAGCAGTCTGCTGCACATGGTTTGGTCCACTTTTTCCAGGGAGGTAGTTATGAATTTTTGACACCCCCCCCCCCCCCATCATCCCTGTTTTAGGTGTCCTTTAACATCAGCATCACAGCACACAAGTGTCCCAAGCAGGGCAAGTCAGAGACCATCAAGATTAAGCCACTGGGCTTCACTGAGGAGGTGGAGATCGTCCTGAAGTTCATCTGTGAGTGCGAGTGCCACAAGACCGGCGAGCCCAACAGCCCCCTGTGTCACAATGGAAATGGAACCTTCGAGTGTGGGGCCTGCAGGTATGGTGGGTTGGGTATGGTTGTCATGGTAATCCCCCCCGCACTGGATTGCCTGATTTTTAACACTTCAAAGGTCAGGTGACCTGTGCAAAGGCTGTGCTTCAGAAACCCCCTCAGAGTACACATGGAGCCAATAGCACCCCCATGCTGCCTTGTGGTCCAGGGAGGGGGACACTGTAACATGGTTCTGGACAAACCTGCTCCTGGTCGCTTTACTTCAAAGCCAGTTTGGGTCTCGAGTGGTTTTGTCATGCACCCCCCCAGGTGCAATGATGGCCGTATTGGCCGCCAGTGCGAGTGCAGCACAGAGGAGGTGAACAGCGATGACCTGGACGCCAACTGCCGCCGCGACAATGGCACAGACATCTGCAGCAACAATGGCGATTGTATCTGCGGCACGTGCGAGTGCAAGAAAAGGGAGAACCCGGAGGAGAGATACACAGGAAAGTTCTGCGAGTGTGACAACTTCAACTGCGACCGCTCCAATAACAAGCTGTGCGGAGGTGGGTGTCAAAGGTGCTGTGGGCAGCTTTGTCCATCGTTCTCCCAGTGTGCGGCCGGCCTGTCGTCTGTGCTTCAAGCGCCATAGGTTTTCGGCTCTTTCCCTCTGGAGCGTCTGCGCTTCAGTGACGTGGAAGACCGTTTAGCTCAGACGGAATCGAGGTTTTGCGTTGGACCTGCGATGACGATGTACTGAACACATCAACAGATACCAAGGTAGCTGTCCCACTTCACCGCAGCATGTCGATGACTGGTGTGTCCCTTGCCATCCCTAGGTAATGGGCGCTGTGAGTGCCGGGTGTGCATCTGCGACGCCAACTACACGGGCAGTGCATGTGACTGCTCGCTGGATCCCACCACCTGCCTAGCCTCCAACAAGCAGATTTGCAATGGCCGTGGGGTCTGCGAATGTGGCACCTGCAAATGCACCGACTCCAAGTTCCAGGGCCCCACCTGTGAAATCTGCCCCACTTGCCCCGGTGTCTGCACCGAGCACAAGTGAGTCTGGGGTTCCTGCCGTTGGACCTTTAAGTGTGGCTCCAGCCATTTTGGTCACTCATAAAATTTGCCTACTGTTACAGTGCATTTCAGTTTTGGGTTTTATTTGACTTTAGCAAAATCTTGGGTATCAGAAGTGATGAGTTTTGTCTCTTTGTCTGCTGGGTGAGACTAAAAACCCACAAGAGAAGCTGTAACTAGAGAACAGACCACTTCTTGTTTTAGTCATTTTCACACCCAGATAAAATTCTTCCAGACGTCCTCGAAGGTCTGTGGAACAACGACTTGAGAGGAGCGGTGGATCTTTTTTGTAATTTGTGGATGGGGGGAGGGGCTACCAAAGTTCTTTCCAGGAGGAAAATTGCTTGCTGGTATTGAGGCTGTGTCTAGAGCAATGTTATCCTCCCAAATCTGTCTGTTCTGCCTTGAGGAGTCAAACGTGAATTTCGAGGATCTATTCACAGTCCATGTTGTGAGTGCAGATCCCCACAATGATGACTGTAGCGGGCCTCGTTTGCTGTGGCTGACAGATCCCCTCCTCCACAGGGACTGCGTGCAGTGCATGGCCTTTGGCACAGGCGAGAAGAAGAGCACCTGTGAAAGAGACTGCAACTACTTCACCCTGCACAAGGTGAAGGACCGGGAGAAGCTGCCACAGCCCATCCAGGCCTTCCCACTCGTGCACTGCAAGGAGCGCGACGCTGACGACTGCTGGTTCTACTACACCTACTCAGTCAACAACAACTCAGAGAAGGTGGTGCACGTGGTGGAGGAGCGAGGTGGGGTGTCTCGTTTGTTGACATACAGCACTGGACACCTCTGAACGGGGGGGGGGGGGGGGGGGAGCCTCCCCGCGTAGGGGTTCCGAGGGGGGCTGGTGGTGCTCCCCCCCCACACGTCGTGGGGGGAGAGGCCCACGGGGCCGGAAGCGGGGGCTCTAACCG
>JAACJT020000001.1:22160309-22204552 GCA_009936485.2 Gymnarchus niloticus
GGGGCGGGGGGGGGGGGGGGGGGGGGGCGGGGGGGGGGCGTGGGCCGGGGGGGGGGGAGGGGGGGGGGGGGGGGGGGGGGGGGGGGGGGGGGGGTGGGGGGTCACTCTCACCTTATTGGCTTCTCTAGTCATCTTGATTGTCATCCCATCCATACCGTGTATGCGCAGATGCCTCGCTGGTCACAGACAGGGGCTATAAGCACACTCGTGGTGAAGATGGCATGCCGGATCGGTGTAAACATACACATAGCATAAACCACACGGTGCACAGTAGCTTCGTGGGGCGGCGCAGGTTAAGCCGGGCAGTACAGCGGTGTATGAGGCCAAGTAGCGCGAGTCACTGTAATCCAGCACGTTTTGACTCCTCCACAGAGTGCCCCACGGGCCCCGAGATCTTTCCCATTGTGGCGGGCGTGGTGGCAGGCATCGTGCTGATCGGCCTGGCCCTACTGCTCATCTGGAAGCTGCTCATGATCATCCACGACCGCAGGGAGTTCGCCAAGTTTGAGAAGGAGAAGATGAACGCCAGATGGGACACGGTGAGGATCCGCTCACATTTGGGTGCTGCCGTTCCTTGAGTCTCCCCAGGGCCTTGAGGTCCCCATGCTGCAGTGCACACTCCACATACTGTGTCTTCCAGCCGTCGGTGTGCTTTATATGGAAGTATGGGGCTTCTGTAAATGTAAACTACTTTCATCCACCCCCTCCACAATTAAATGAAGGAATTTGAAGGATTCAGCTAAAAGAAGTAAGAGAATCAGCTGGCGTGGTGAGAAGCCTAAGCAGACTCTACTGCCGATGAGTTTAACAGGCCTGCATGCAAATTCCTCGGCCTATTGGTTTACACAGAGAGACGCAGTCACTCCCTGCACTGCCGTGCTCTTTGGCAACAGCCTGGCTTGTCAGAGGAGGCTTTTGAGGTTCTGCTGCCCCCTAGTGTTCATTCAGGCAAGTTTGAACTCGTGAGTCCTGTCCCAGTTGCCCATAGCTTCACAGAGTGGCAGGCAGGCAGCAGGTAGGCCTGCGTGGGTGGCTCGTTACAGGGTCCCACGCTGTGAAGCTGTGGCTCTCACCAGCTGGGCCTCACGTGAGCCGTTCTGCTCTCCACCAGACTTTCAGTTACTGCCCTGGCTTATGCCTCTGGCTAAGAATTAAGCTATTTCAGAAATAGACTTGGACGTTTGTAAGCAAGTTAAACAGTTGCACGTGTCGAACTTGAGCAGACCGTGGCTTCGGAATTGGAAAGTGACTCTGTCCCTCTTCTTCGTCATTGTCACCCTGTCCTTGTACACATACTGTCCCTTTCTCTGCTCTCATGTCTCACCTCCTGTCCTCTTGTCTACCCTTAGCAAGACAACCCCATATACAGGAGCCCTATTAATAAGTTCCAGAATCCGAGCTATGGACATAAAGCTGCCGTCCTCTGAGTTTGTACTTCATTTTCTTTTCCCTGCACGATCTTGTCTGCCTGTCACCCTTTTCATTCCATATTCTGGTTCATAGCTTTCTAATATTTCTAACCACTTCTGAGTTTGGTTCCTTTTGATTTGATATGCAGTTGGTGTGTGTGTGTGTGTGTGTGTGTGTGTGTGTGTGTGTGTGTGTGTGTGTGTGTGTGTGTGTGTGTGTACATGGTCAGTGAATGATTTCTAAAAAAAAGCAGAATTGTGGTTTTAATGGCCTGGATGCAGTAACTCTGCCCGATTACCATGGAGAGTTTTGTCTGCATGCAGCAATTGGTCTTTGTCTGGCTGTGTATTGAATTTGACCACTCACCACTGAAGTCCAGCTAAACATACTGGAAGATCACAATGGCCAGCTTTAGTGCATGAGAATTTCAGGTTTTCACAGGTGTTCCTAATTTTCTCGGTAATGTGTGGCGTTTTCCAGAGTTCTGGTTAGTGATCCAGGTCAGGAGCTGAGACAGCATTTGGGGGTAAACACTAAGCTTGGTGTTAGTTGGGTGAACGCAGATCTGCATACATCCTGTCTCTTAAACGGCCCCGTCGGAGTGCATCGATCGCATGAGGCTTTGCGTTCACACGTGCCGCCTTGTCACCCTGTCTCTCTGCTTTACAGGGAGAAAACCCCATCTACAAGAGTGCAGTGACAACCGTGGTCAACCCCAAATACGAAGGCAAATGATGGTGCCTCTGTATGTGATACTGTATGCAAAATAGTAAGGGGGGGATCTTTCATTCAGACTGTAGCTACAGTATTATAGTTTAAAGTTAGGCCGCTTTTTCAGTAAGTTACTAACTTTTTTTTTTCCTATGCATTAAGTTGTACATTCATGTATAAACTTGTTTTTTTAAAAACTGTTGTAATTGAGTTATTAACTGCAGGACTGGTGATATCAGAGGTTCTATGGTGCCTTTTTTTTTTTTTTTTTTTTTTTACTTTAAAAAAACATCTCAGCCTTTATGGACAGAGAGCCTTTCTCTTTCACGGACACTCAACTTTTATGTGCGGAACAACAGGGACCTGAGACGGGAGAAGGACCGGTCTTGTTTTCGAACTGAAAGTTAGCTCATGAAGAGTTGTCTGGGGGTCACTAATGTGACCATGAAGTCAAAGAATGCCTTCCTGTTTTAAGATTGTCTAAGTGTGATGTCTGCTCCTTACAGAATGTATAATGAAAAGAAAAGATTTAAGAGTTCAGTTCTGGAGGTTTGATGGACGGGTGTCATAAATGTATTAAAAAAAAAAAAAAAAAAATCTCAGGTCCGTTTATGGTCTGTTTAAGTGATGCCAAAAATAACTGCCTTATTTGCAAGACTAAAGCCTTGTATATTTTTTTAAACATTTCACATCACTCGCCGTAAGTGAAATTCAAATCTACAGGTTGCCAGTCCTAACGTCTGTGTGGGGGGGTTTTTTTCCTTTTGCTTTTAAAGCTTTTCTGGAATCAGGAGGTGTGAATAATTTCTGCCTTTAGGCATTTCCCATACGTGCCACTGAGCGTCCTTAGGATCGGTGTTATGGAAGGGGCCTTGGCCCCCCCCAGCCTAAAGCGTCTCGTACCACAACTGTCACATTTGTTTTTTAAAGTGCCTTTTTGTTTATTTCCGCTTCACGTTCACTTTTGCGATCAGTGTTTCTGAATTTATTTATTAAAATAAAGTACCAAAATTTCCTGACTTCTGTGCTGATTTTTTTTTTTTTCTTTTCTAGTTTGAGAATAACTTCACATTTTAATCTTTACGCTTGGGAGGGGTCTTCACTAATTGTTATGCCTGCACTTTTTTAAAGTAGTCAAAACAGTGAGTGAGATTGCCCTGAGGCAAATTTCAGGTTTATTATGTGCAATGTATGAATAAACCATGTTTTAGCCAGGGTGGATCAGTGGACAGCACTGTTGCCTCACCTCCAGGGGTGTGGGTTCGAAACCTTATTTAGTTTCCGTGTTCCTACCTTGTTAAGCAGATTTTTCTCATGGTACCCTTCCATCCTGCAGTCCACAGAATCTTCCAAAGTGTCCATAGTATCTGTGCCTTGTGGTGACCTGGCATCCTATCCAGGGTGTACTTATTTGGTGAGGCCCTAGAGGAAACTGGTGACCTTATTGAGAACATGGCTTGGAGGGTAGGTTATCTTAGTCTGTCTGGTTGGAAACTCCAAAGTTTGGTTTGGGGGTGTACACTTTGAAATCTTTCTTCATAGAAGTACAAAGTTTTATACATTTTCCAGTAATTCTGTTCAGCTGCTTAAAATGGGACATTGATCCAATAAGAACATATATATTAAGCAAGGTTAGTATGCAGAAAATGAAAGGACAAACTCGCCTGTATTTGGATGCTGACTGTTTGGCCGACCGTGGAACGGTGTGCTAACCTGGAGTTTACAAAGGCAAGCAGCTGGGATAAACTTAGACCTGCCCCCCACTCCCACCTGCATCTCAGCTCAGACTTTGTCTTTGAACTGTAAATGTTACTTAAAACTTGATTTTACTAGCATGTCCATGTTAAAACAAAATGGGTTAAGGAAGTAGCTTTGAAAGATTTAGTGGGATGTGCACAGCCACAGTTCAACATCCACCTGCTGATTAATTTTAATACTTCCAACAGAATGGACACCTTAAAGGAGAAGTTTGTGAATCTATTGTAATCATGCCACAACAGCTGCTTTACATTATGTCACGTCATTATGTTTGAGGATCTGAGGAAACCAAAGACGTCAGGTACAGATATAAATGTTTGGGCATTGTCTCAAAGCGTGTCGCCAAATTACATTTGCTTTGGTAACTTTGTTTTTTTGGGGGGTGGCAATGTGGCCTCATATTTCCAGGGTTGGGGGTTCAAATCCCACCTATATTCTGTGAGAGAGTGAAGTTTAGATGCTCTCTGTGTCTTGCACAGGTTTTTTCCTGCAGTTAGATTAATTACTGTCTCTGAATTGCCCATAGTGTATACTATATGTCAACCTGTTGTCCCAGCCTTAAGCTGCCTGGGTTAGACTCCAGGTGACCTAGACCAGGATTGCAGCTTAGAAGATGAATGGATGCTGTATTTTATTACTATCACCCATAGAGAGGATTGTTATCCTCAGATACTGTTGAATTTATTTTTTGAAAATGTCCCAATGGATCCTTGGTGTTCAGCTAAACAATGTTTTAAGAAAGACTTTTATGGTGTTACTTGGCATCATGATTTAGGAGGCGGGGCTGGAAAAATGAGTGCAGGGAAAGGGTGAAGCCCTGCCTCCCTGGGTGGGGCCTGATTTAAGGCTGGAAGGTTGCCGTAGTCTCCACAGACGTGACCTGGAGCAAGACAGCCAGCAGAGAGGTGAGAAATGGGAAAAAAGGTTACTCCACATGTGGCATTTAAGGGCATCTCAAGCTTAATGCTGGATTGGGCTCTGTGTCATTTCCCTGTTTTAAATTCCACATTTCAGCTGCTTCAGTTGTCAGAAAGTTTACTGGTGACCGTTTTATTTCGGACCTCCTCAGATGATTCCCCATGGTTTGGCTGTAGGAGTGTTCCTGTGTCTCTGGCCCAAGGTCCAAGAAGCTGAAGGTAACAGGTTTGGTTTGACTCCTCTGGGTTCACGGTGGGACAGCTGTGCTGGGATCCTGGGGGGGGTGGGCAGGGGGTTCCTTCCTTTCCATGTTTTTGATGTTCTACATTCACCATGTCTGCCCCCCCAAAGGCAGCCCAGAGGAGCTCCTCTGCTATGCTGTAGGAGTGATCAGTTGCCAGGAGTGTCTCTCGTCGGGCCCGCATTGCGCTTGGTGCTCAGAAGAGGTATCCACCTCGCTGCGTCTGTGTCTGTTGTTGCCCTGCTGCTATCACATCACAGAAAATAGATAATGACATGAAAAGGCTGTCAGGGAGTAAAGGAGTAAACCTCTGTCTTCCTTCCTTTTTGTGTGGGGGGGTTGCTGGGCTTGTTAAGCTGTGTTGGGTAAGTGTGGGGGAGAAAAGCGTGGTTTCCCGATTCCTGGAGATTGCCTCACTGTGAATGTGTGCGTGCAGAGCTTCATCAAACAGGGACAGCACACATGGGAGCGCTGTGGCACCGCACAGGCCCTCCTGGATAGGGGCTGCCCGCCCAACGCGGTGGAGGATCCGCGGGGCTCCAGCGTGTTGCTGCGTAACCAGCCAGTCGCCTCCCGCCGCCAAAACCCCAAGCTCAAGGCCCACGAGGTTACACAGCTACAGCCCCAGCAAGTTCTCCTGCATCTCCGCCCAGGTGTGTCCCGTTCCGCTGTGCGAGGGTCACCCATTTCATTCCTGTTGGGATGCTACTTTACACAATCCATCCTTCTGAGCAGGTGAACCTCAGACCTTCGAGGTGAAGTTCACCCGGGTGGAAGACTACCCTGTGGACCTGTACTACCTAATGGACCTCTCCTTCTCCATGGAGGCCGACCTCCTCAATGTGAAGAAGCTGGGCACGGACCTGATGCAAGAGATGAGAAACATCACAGATGACTTTAGAATTGGTCATTCCGGCTGCCTGCTTTAAGATTCCTTGACACGACCCACTTCTTTCCAAAATCTTCCATGGAAATTACTAAGAAATTAAATAACAGAGTAGCAAAAGGCCCTTTCTGGAGCTTTTCCAGAAAGATTCAAGATTATCTGCACCTGTTTTCTCTGATATCTGGGGTTCTTAACACTTTCGATTTAAAGTTGTTCAGCATTGTTTGTCCTGTCTGCTGTTTAACTTACGAGACTAACAGTTCAGTTATCAGCGACTGAGCAAGCATCGATATTGTGTCCCGCAGGTTTCGGTGCATTTGTGGACAAAACGGTGATCCCCTACACAAGCACATCAAAGCAGATGCTGGAGAACCCCTGCATGAGGATGGAGCTCAAGCCTTGCACCAAAGCCTTCGGCTACCGCCATGTCCTGAGCCTCACTCGCGACGGAAACCTGTTCAGTAAGATGGTGGGGGATCAGCGAATTTCAGGAAACCTGGATCTGCCTGAGGGTGGGCTGGATGCCCTAATGCAGGCTGCCGTCTGTGAGGTGGGGCTTCAACCTGGGAGGGGGCTTTTCATCTCACACAATGAGGTGGAATTGTTTCTATGTGTGTTTTTTTTCCTGCCATTGTCTGGATCTGGCAAGGGATGTTGCTTAGATGTTTGGTAGCCCTCGTTTGTGTTTCGCCACGAAGACATCTTTGGGCATGTTCCGGTTGACCACTTGACTGCCTGACCTTTGAACACCCAGGACCAAATCGGCTGGAGGAACGTGACGCGCCTGCTGGTGTTTTCCACGGACGCCGGCTTCCACTTTGCGGGGGACGGGAAGCTGGGCGGAATCGTGCTGCCCAATGATGGGAAGTGTCACCTGGAGAACAACATGTACGCCATGAGCGAAAATCAGGTGGGCCCACTGCTGGTGTTTAGCTAGCATTGCTGTAGAACTGAGCATTAATCTGTTTCCTGTGATGCTCCTCTTGGGGATTACTCAGGAAATGTGGTTGAATGGTATAATGCTGGGCACTAAGTTGGGCTTACAAGCCTATAGCTTTTTCCAAATTATGTCTGACTTACCTCTTTTGCCATCTGGCTCCAGAAACTGGAGGAGCTGGGTAAACTGGTCAAGATCCTGATTAAACTTTTGTCACGATGTTTACCATCCATCCATGTATCTTTGAACCACTGATTCTACAACATTTACATATGATTTTACACTCTGTGCTGCCATCTGGTTTCTAATAATTGGTCAGACAGCCCACATAAAACTCAGCTAATCAATAAACTCAAACAATTTGATTTACCACAGATTTTCGATGGATGGATTGGTTAATTATAAAAGTAGATAATCCACTCTGTTATCTCCTGGCTCAAGGTAATTTTGGAGCTGTTGTATTCTGCGCTGTTTCCAGGGTCACGGTCGTTTTGGAGCTGTTGTCTTCTGTGCTGTTTTTCCCGGCTCAAGGTCGTTTTGGAGCTGTTGTCCACCACGCTGAGTTTCCTGGCTCAAGGTTGTTTTGGAGATTTGTCTTGTGCACTCTGTTTCCCAACTCAAGGTCATTTAAGAGCTGTTGTCTTCTGGGCTGTGTTTGCTGGCTCAAGGTCGTTTTGGAGCTTTTGTCCTTCACGCTGAGTTTCCCGGCTCAAGGTCGTTTTGGAGATTTGTCTTCTGCGCTCTGTTTCCCTGCTCAGGGTCGTTTTAGAGCTGTCGTCTTCTGCGTTGTGTTTCCCGGCTCAGGGCAGTTTGCCATGTCACAGAAACAGCTGTTTTTTCTGTGGTTCTTCTCAAAGGATTACCCATCCCTGGCTCATCTGGCTGAGAAGCTGAAAGAGAAGAACATCCAAACCATCTTCGCCGTAACTAAGGACGTGGTCCCTCTGTACGAGGTGGGAGCCTCAGAGCTTCACAAGCTGACAGCTGTCAAGATTTCTGCTGTCTCTCTTCTCAACCACGACTGATACTTAAGTAGAGAAATTCAGGCCCAGACGACCTTTGATTGGATAAACACTTTGGATCCAGCTTAAAGCACCACCTCAAAGCTTCAGAGTCTGGCACTTGATCCGCTGATCTCAAGGATCAAAGAAATTGCTGAGCTTCCCGTATCTGTTATCAGTCTGTGTATTGGAAACATTCATTTACTTACCTGGATCTTAATGCTTAATGTCTGTTCAAGGGTAAAACAGTACATCACCATTGTTTGTGATTTATTTTACTTTGGCACCTTGGATCTGTGTTGTTTTGCATGTATTATTATTGCTTAAAGGAAACAGTCTGATTTTCTTGATTTTAGGAGCTGAAGCAGATTTTTCCCACGTGTACCGTTGGAACGCTCTCGAACAACTCCCACAACATCCTGCAGCTAATTGTGGAGGCGTACAATGTGGGTCCAGCCTCCTCCGTCAAGCATGTCCAGGAAGTGAGACTGATGTGCCAGAAGGCATCGGCCTGTCCTTCCTTGGCATTATCCTGCACGTTAATAAATCCAAGCTGGAAGGTGGCAGAGATACTCAGTCAAACATTCTAAGGAATATGTCACCTGGTTGTGTAACTCCGGGCATGGTGCCTTGAAGTTAACGTGGTCATGCCCGCAGGATGAGGACAGGGCTGTGACAATACGGCCCATGGCTTTTGTTCCTCAGGCTCTGACCTCAGAGGTTATCATGGACAGCACCGAGTTGCCCCCGGGGTTCCAGATTGAGTACAGCAGCACCTGCAAGGGTCATGTGACTCAGACAGGGGAGGCGGGGAGGAAGTGCTCAGGCATTTCTATTGGAGACGAGGTGGGTGCATGCTTGCTCGTGGAAGGTGGCAGGCTACCGTCTTCCATGTAATTGCTGATACCCTGTGTCCCCCCCCCCACCTTCAGGTGACCTTCCAGGTGAGCGTGACGGCACCAGCCTGCTCGCCCGAGTCAGGTGTGTCCCAACTCTACATTAAACCTCAGGGCTTCAGTGAGGAGGTAGAGGTGCTGCTCCACCCTCTGTGCCACTGCCAGTGCACCGAGTACAGTGAGCTCCGCAGCCCCAAATGCAGTGGGGGTCATGGGACACTGGAGTGTGGGGCCTGCAGGTAAGATGCCTCCTAGTGGTGGAATTTTTACTCATTCCTCCAATCACCTGACCAATCCTGTAGTATATGCAAACTCTTTGTCAGGACAAGAAGGAATAGGGATTGAGCTTTGGTATAGGGTCACAGAAGGCTGAAACTGATGGATGGGTCAGCATTAGGGTTAGAGTTGTGGTCAGAATTAGGGATGCGTTAGGGTTAGGGTTACGTTTAAAGTCAGGCATTAGGGTATGATTATAAGAATGAGAAAAAACAGGTGAACTGAGTTAACAAGTTTGTCGGTCCTTCCCAGGGCATGCCTGCCCATCAGCATCTTCAGTCACATTTTTCCTGGAGCATTTCAGCTAAGATTAAACACGTGCATCATCAGAAAAATCTGCTTCTGCTCCTGGAAATGAGAAAATAAGGCTATTTACAGTACTGCAAACGGCAGTCCGAAGAAATTTGCAGAACAACACAGGGCCCTAAACCTTGTTAATGTGTGGTTAACCACCATGCCACCTGCTGGTCCATACTGGTTCTCCTGGTACCACAGGTGCGAAGAAGGTCGCGTTGGCACATTCTGTGAGTGTGAGGTGGCAGTGGCCACTGCTACGGGAGGCCAGTGCCAGCGGGACAACGCCTCGGAAGTGTGCAGTGGGCGTGGCGACTGTGTGTGCGGCAAGTGCGCCTGTCACACGGTGCGGCGGAACCCTGAACATGTCTACTATGGGGAGTATTGCCAGTGTGATGACCTGCACTGCGACCAGCACCAGGGCCTCCTCTGTGGAGGTATGAGGGGGCCTATGGCAAGCATGGGGTGGCCAGGAAAATGCCTTTCTGGATTTCTTTCAGAATGTGTGCAGATCACATTATCCTCACTTTCAGTCATGTGCTTTGTTCTTCCATGATAATGAATCTGTCAGTATACGTTAGCTAAGCAGTCAGTCAATATTTCATGCCTTTTTTTTTTTTTTTGCATTTGCATTTTTTAACATTTTCCAGACACTGTTTTTCATGGCTGACTGGAGATCATTGTGAGAATACTAGGAAATGTGGCTGCCAAGTAAAGTTAATTCAGGGAAGTTACAGAGCATTGCTGTAGAAAACCAGCTGTCAATGATGTTGTTGTGCAGTGACCCAGCATACTTTGCGTGTCCCAGGGCGAGGCAGGTGCCAGTGTGGTGTGTGCCACTGCTCCCCGGGATTCAGCGGGGATGCCTGTGAGTGTCCCACATCCACGGCCACCTGCTTAGGACCCAATGGCTTCCTGTGCAGTGGGCGTGGACACTGCATGTGCGGCACCTGTGTCTGTCAGGATGCCCATTTCCAGGGCCCCACCTGTGAGGTCTGCCCCAGCTGCCCGGACATCTGTACCGTGCACAGGTAAGGGGCGCAACAGCACAGCCAAATCCTGCATGCCCGTGGTATTTGTGGTGCAGAGGGGTTCCTGAGATCTGCTGGTCTGTACATTTGCCCATCGGTTTAGTTTCAACCAGGACTAGGCTGAATACAGCTGACATTTATTGAAAACAAATAATGACATAGCTCACTGCTGTATTGTCCTGCATTTGGCTAATTTATACTATATTTCAACATGTTATTTGAGGGCAAGTTTAAGTTTTCAACACATTTTTAGGAGGTACTGTAGGTGATTCATAAAAGACAAACACAGACAGCTGCCAGGTCAGATTTGCCAGGGTAAGGTACACCACGCAACTTTTAGGTGACTCGTCGGCCATCCACGGCAACCGGCTTCTGCCTCATCATCATGTCCCAGTGCATGCATGCCCCTGATGACCTGCTGGGTGTGCTCATGAGTCTGGTTGCTCAAAGCTAATAATAATGACAATACTTAAATGGCTAAAAATAGCACCACTTAAACCAGTGGTTCCCAAACTATTTATATCAGACCTCCTTTTATAAGTAAGAATATTTTAAAGTGCCCCCCATGCCACCTCCCAACATACACACACGTCACATGACACCTCGACCTGATTGGCTCCATGGCAGGGAGTGCGTGCTGTGCCAGGCCTCACCCTTGGGTCGCGGGTACGGGGGCTGTGATGCTGAATGCGGACCCCTGAACATCACACTCGTTCAGGACCCCCAGCTCTTGCCCCAGGAGCACCATGAGGCGGGCCTTCGCCGCTGCCACGAGAGGGACGCTGACGGCTGTTGGGTGCACTTTTCCCATCAGGCCGAGTGGTGGAACGTCTCTGCCCACCTCCACGTGGCTCTCCATAAAGGTATGTCCAAAACACAAAGAGTTGAGACCATTCAGGTTACGGCTAAGCTAAGAAGACAAAAGGAATACTGCAGCTAAAATGTGTCAGCTTGTGTTGAATTACAGCTCCATCTGCAGAGTTTAATATCCCAATTCTCCAGGGTTCAGGAGCAGAAAGTTAGGCGGGAGGTTGATGGGCGCTCAGGTGTGCCACTCAGGAATGGTTTTATTCCCTCTCCTCCCAGAATGCCCTGCGGGCCCCAACGTGGCTCTGATCACAGCTATGGTGTCGGGCTGCGTGGTGCTGATAGGCCTGACCCTGCTGCTGCTCTGGAAGCTGCTCACCACCATCCACGACAGGAGGGAGTTTGCCCGCTTTCAGAGTGAGGTGAAACGGACCCGCTGGGACACGGTGAGTGGGCCGGCGGCACCGGGGGGCCACGAGAAGGCGGGGGAGAATCTGCCATCAAACTCCCGTCAGTCTCTGAAACGCTTGACTGCATATTTTTCATCTTCATTATCTGACACGGGGGATAAATACTTATGGATGACGGGTCGACTTCCTCTTCCTCGCAGGGCGATAACCCCATCTACAAGAGCGCGGTGACAACAATCCAGAACCCGAAGTACAAGGCACATTGACTCCCCCACACACTGGGCAGAATAAGGTCCCAGCCTCCCTCACACTTCCCGTCCAGAGTTCCACATAATAGAGCGAAATGGGGTGTGAGTACAAGTGCCAGAATATTTCACCGCCCCCTCCCCCAAGGGACGTTTCTCATGTGGGAGTGTTACCTTCGACATGACCATTAGTGACTTTCTGACTTCTCTGTAGCAGTGGTGGGTCTCGTTCCTCAGTCCATTTAACTAGGATGGAACTGTTGTATTTTGGAAAATACTTAACAAGAGCTACTACAAATCTGAAACATATGGTATTGTCTTAAGGAACACTAATAATATATTAGTTAAACCTCAGATGGACTTTGTCAAAACAAACGGCTTTATTTTTTTTTTTTATATAATCTTTTAATCGCTTTTGGTTCATACCAAGTCAGCATTTGTCTGCTTTTTCTGTTTTAGGAATTTAGTTGGCAAGTCAGCGGCAAATCATTACAGCTTTCACCTTCATGTTTTGTCTTGAAATAAATGTTTTTTTATATGGTTTCACTTTTGAGCTTGCTTATACGTGTATCATGAACATGTCATGTCCTCTTATCCCAGCCTATCTGTTTACAGTCCTGCAATTACTTAATAAAACAATAGCTAAATACGGAGCGACCTGACAACATGGAACTTGTAAAAAGTTTCAATTCCTCTGTGTTAATACAATGAAGTAACGGGGTCTTCTATTTGCATGTCAAAATGGATCAAAATGTGTGGCTTATTTTCCATTTTAGGACCAAGTGATATTTAAATGCAATGTCACGCTCCATGTGAAAAAACGATACCGTTTACCCCCACCAGATGGCAGTAAAACGAGTAAAACAAGTTCTATTACGTCTTTTTTTCTTTCTATTACGTCTTTTACTGAATTTCATAATGTCCCATGATGATTTTATGCCAAGCATGGCTTGATGTTTCATGTACTGACTTGCATTCTGTGTAAGCTATAAATATTTAAGGTTCTAAAACTTACAAATTTTACAAAGTTACTGTAAATTCAATAAAATCACAATTATTGGTGAACATATCAATGTTTGTGTGTGTGATAGAGGGATAAATCTCCAGGAGAATTTGCCTCTAAGTAGCCATCGGTGCATATACATAACTGTGTGATCACTTGACATATGGTAGAATTGTGCAATTGTGTCTAGGCCAACTCAGGGGCTGCAAAAAAAAAAAAAGAAAAAGCATTAATTATAAATGTTAGGCTTTCAGAGTGAAATTTTGAGGGGGTATTTATTATAATAAGGCAGGATGAGGTGTACAGAAAGTGACCTATGTTTGGTATTACACTCTTTCTGAACACTGACTGTGCTCCATTCTATTCTAGTCCTTATGCTAAGTTGCTAGGCTAACCTGTGTGGATACTCTCTCCATAACAGCTTCTGCACTGCTTCACCTAAGCTCCCCTGTGGGAACGCTGGAGCTTTCCATGGTGGCCAGGTGCCCAGAGAGAGGATGTGAAAGGTGAGATCGACAGCATGATACATAAAGGAGATGTGTGGAGGGTGTAGGTACAGAAAAATAGGCTCTCGTCAGCGATGAGCAGCTGGAGAGGGAGGGAGAGTTGGGGGATGGGAAAGCTTAAGCAAGCAAATGAGAGAGTTCCAGAAAAAAATGGGGAGGGGGTGGCACTCGGGTTGGCAGCTCCGTGCTCAGCAAAGACACCTGGTCTCAACTGTGCATTAGAGGACACACCTCCACCCAGATCGGGATATCTGAGACATCACATCTGGGTGTCTTGCAGGAACAATGCAGTTTATGTACCTTAGACACTTCTTGGGATTGGTCCTGGCAGCTGGCTAAATACGACTGTGCTTAACTACCCCGACCCCTGCTGTCCCCAGACGTGCCTGTGGTACTTTAATTACCACAGTGCTGTGGCCTTGATAATGGACACCGGTACTGGATTGTGATGTAGGAGAGTAAAAGATCACTTGAGGACACTTGAGGCTGCCGTGCGTAAAGAAGGACTCTATAGCAGCCTCTCAGTGAACACATCCACATTCTGCAGATTGTGTTGTGTTGTCAGAGGTGGTGTGCGTGCGTTTCATACGCCCTCAGAGGACTCTGGTACAGGGACAGTGGGAGGGTTAGGAGGAGGTGCCAGAAAAAATTATATATCATATTAATGCAGGGCTGATCTGGCTGCCAGCACCTTGCTTATTGGAACTCATCTACACCGTTTGGATCTTTCTGGATTTTCTCTACCTACAGAAAACATGCAGGCTCTCAGCTGTATCGCCATGTGACTCGTCAGAAATTTTGTAGAGGACTTTGGTGGTTCAGGATCACTTTGATGATGCCGGGGCATAGAAACCACCGGTGGAATCTCCGGTATATACCAACATTGAGTGAGTTCAATGTTTTATTCTGACCTGAGCCAGGCCTTTCTTTGCAGGAATATTCTGTTAGAGCCAGGTTCTATGCTGCTATTCAGAAAGACTCAGCTTCAAATGTTGCACACCACCAAGCCACTGTAGATCCTGAAAAGGCTGGAATCATAGTGACTTTGGCATGCATGACATCATTCTGACCTAAACTATATACCAGGTACAATAACTTCAATCCAGGTAGGAATCTCTATGGAGGGGCTGGGAGGACTGTATTCGGTTCTGGGGCTTTCCATTGACCATTTGAGCCTCTTTGGGAATGCTGGGAAAGACACTGTTCAGATGTGAGTCGATAGCAGTTTTAATAGACCTGAAGGGGTGGACTAACAAAGGAATCAGCTGAGATGCAGCACAAACCAGTCTGGATTTTTCAGAGGCCTCCATAAAGGATGGGAAATGTCACTGACTCACAGGAATGTTCACTGTAAATAGAGTTTTAAGTTAGATGATGAGGCTAACTCTTTGGACAGAGGTGTATACTTGACAGAGACAGTCAGTTGTCCAGGTTATAATGACTTCTGTTTTTTTTTTTTCCTTAGATCAGCCTCCCCTCTGTGAAGAGCATGTCACCTACAAACCATTTTGGCATTATAATCATCAAATAAAGCTTGATCCCTGCAGATCTCACTGAAATAAAAAAGCATTTATGTCAGGTTATCTGGAGTTACATTCTATCATCACTTGCTGCTGTGTACAGTAAGTATCCAGCAGTTTGACATGATGTTAATTCAGTTAAGTAGCAGTTATGAGCTTTTAGAAGTAATGATTTAAAACAAACCTAAGAAACCATACATCACCTCACTTACTTACTGATATACCATCTCAAAGCTACAGCGTTAGCTGAACATCTGCTCCCAAAATATGAGTAGGTCTATGACGTTTCATATTTTTAAAACAAAGGTCTGCATCTTTGGGTTTCCGGTAATTTTCCAATAAAACCTCTGGACCTGTGCGGACAGGAACGTGGTGTCTGCTACTCTGCTAGCTTCAGAAAACGTGTTAATGTGAAGTGATCGATAGGCAGAGAGACTGCGGGATTTCATCTTTATAAATCAGACCATGGAGGTACAGTAGCAGTCCCAGTGTGTGGCTGTTGTACTGTGAGGTTAATTATTTACTGGGTTTTGGTCGATAAATATATGGACTCTTCAGTTTTCAGATACAGCTTCATGAAGCTCAGCTGGACAATTGCTTGTAAATTCCATTTATTCATCCATCTTCTAACCGCTTATCCTGGTCAGGGTGGTATGGAGGATAGAGCCTATCCCAGCTATCCTAGGCAGCCCAAGGCCTCCCAAGTACCAATCCTCCTTCCTGGTACCCATGCTTCTCTTACTTTGACCAGTTCTCATCGCGGGCTTTCAACTGTTTTTCCATCTGCTGCATGACCTCTCTCTCTCTCTCTTTATATATATATATATATATATATACCATTGGAAAACCAAAGATCCCATTCCATCAGAAAGATGTGCTTTCTGGTCGAAAATGTATCTATAATGACATATCTAGAGTATAGCTCAGACTCATAAAAACAAGATTCTTGTTAAATTTAAAACGAAGTCCACAACTTCGGCCAACTTTTTTCATTATTCAAAGAACCCAAATCGAACACTCAGTAACATTATCACCGACTGAGCTGTCAAAGGGAAGCCTGGCACTGTTCCGTAATAAAAGACCCCAAAACACACCCGTACTTCATTTTTTAAGGACAAATGAGGATGTCTCGTTTGCCGCCTGCTGGGAACCTCTTGGAATCATGGGCATTTTATCTCGCTACAACAATCCTTTTCAAGACGCCTTGGTTAATTTTGACACAATCTAAAATCTATGACATGTTAATTACATAAGTTGTCTACAAATTGAATTATAATCAATTGTTCTAAACGTCTTTCCCGTTCATCATGTGTAAATTAATATGTTAAACACCATTTATCACCGATTTCATCTGTTTTAATCATCGAGAGAATCTGGTGCTTTTTATTAAACCGAACAGACAGCACGTTCTTCAACGTAGCTTCAAATCCCCGATAACGCAGGTGAAGAGGCTCCAGGGGAAAGAAGAAAAAACAAAACAGCGCTCCCACTTGGCTGAGCAACACAGCTGCCGTTTTCATGTGCAATGACACTCACCTGGCTGAGCTATCCTTGTGTTGCTTATGGGAAGTCTGGTAATGCAGGGGCTCTTAAAAACACATACGTGTAAAAAGCAGGCTATATTGATATGGATAAAATAAAATGCAAAACCAATAAAAAAAAATTCTCTGGCAAGATTCTTGCTTTTCTTTGTGGAAATGTGCACCAAAAAAAAGTATTTCAAGGACGTAAAAACAGGTGGTGCTGTGGTTAAGGACGTTGACTTGCGGTTGGAAAAGCTGCAGTAGAAAGCAACGTGCATTGTAATCTTGAGCAAGGCACATGATAAATTTCATGTTTTAAATGCTTGGAACCGTACACCACGCAAGACAGCTCGGACAAAGGGGAGCACAGTGCAGCCCAGTGCTGTTTCGGAACATAGGGGCTGCTTTCCAGCTGCGCCCTTTGTCGTGCTGTTGGTCGGTGCTGAGCGGATCACATGTTGCTGTGTAGCGCGCGCACGCGCGCGCGTCTGTGTGTGTGTCGGGGACTCGGGGCCGTAACGCCGGCCAACTTTCACTGCCGAGTGAGCTCATCGGCCCCCGTCTCTCCACAGGTGATTGGTGCCACTCGTCGTCCAATCGCCTAGCGCTTGTTCTCCCATCGCAAACTTGTTAACCCCATACCGGAGTGTATTCCTCCGGCTTGATCGGCTTTAATCTTCCTGCTGCTCTTTACAGCCGCCCCCCTCCTCCCCCTTCTTCAAATCCTCCGGTTGATTTCCATAATATTTTCTAGGCACCGAGTCGGGGATCGCTTCGCCCCCGGAGACGGTGTCCAGAGGGAGCCCCACTATCGTCTCCCACTGATCCTGCTGCATGGCGTTTGCTGTTTGCTCAACACCATCCGCTCCGTCTTTTTCTTTTTTCGTTAAGCTAGCTGGCCAGGATTGCTACTTTATAATGGTGAGTGTGATTGGCACCATCCATCCGCGGCTTTACTGGTAAGTTATGTTTATAATGATTTCCATTTTTCCTTGTTATTGATCTGACTGTGTCGGCGTGTTACAGTAGCGATATCGACTGGCGTCTTTTTGTGTGTCTGATCATGTGTAACCAGTATTATGTGCAAGCTGCACATCTATCAATTCCGCCCCTGGTGCCGCGTGAAGACAATACTAGATTTTTATTCATTATTCCCCCCTCTGTTGAATGTTGAGCCAAAGTGAGCTGCTTTTTTTTTTATTTATTTTTTAAATCGCAATTTTCTGGCGCACACGTCACCCCGATTACCGAGTCGGCCGCGATTTAAGTACAAGTAGGTGACACCGATTTTTGCATGAATCTTGCAGAAAAGGGCGAGGGGGTAAACTTGCTGGTCTATTTTGTACGACTTCTTCACCCCTTCGGCTGCAGCTGCCTCACCTTTGTCTGGGTGGGTGCACTGGAAGAGGGCCCGGGGGTCCGCAATACATGCGTGTGTGTGTTTAAAACAAATGAATCAACTTAAAATTCTGTGTGGGAGTAGTTAACCTGCTACGAGCACGTCATTACACGGGCTTTCATTCTCGGATTACGCTTCGAGGGGGGCTGCCCTTGTGTTAAAGGTGGAGGGTGACATGTAGGCATGTTGACATGTAGGTAACGTGGCGCGTGAATTCGGCGGTTAACGTTAACTAGGTGAGCGACTGGGCGGTTAAAGGCCGTGTAAAAGATTTCACATGGGAGCTGTGATGGGGTGGCTGCACAGTCCAGTGTATGTAAAATCATTTAGTGATTTTAGGGCTTTTAATGCACAGGATGCTTTTTGGCCATCGATCAGCTGCCTTTATGGTGGCGCTGTGGTATACGTCTCATTTTTTTTTAATGTTTGTGTTTAATGACAAGTAAAAGTGGGACATGCTGTGTTGTAACGCCGTGATGTGACATGCGTCAGTCCAAACAGCGACTGACCTGGGGTGCGAATCCAGGATCGGATTGTCTTCTTAAACAAATCCATACGAGAGTGACCCCGGCCCCAGGCACCTTCTGACGGCTGAGCTAATTGAACATTGTTAAATCCTCTAATGCCTGCATCGACAAACCCATGCAAACGTATGCTTTGGTGTGCAATCGAGATCTCTAAGACTGACTTTCCCTGAACTTGACCTAATTGTTGTTGTTGTTGTTGTTGTTCTTTAATGTATACTGCAGAAAATGGAGTACACCCTCTGGGGGTTAAATGCATATCTAGCAGTATTTCAGCACCGACGAATTGAAGACCAAAGCTAATTCCTTTAGGCTGAAG
The DNA here is from genome assembly GCA_009936485.2 of Gymnarchus niloticus. Classification (NCBI taxonomy): domain Eukaryota; kingdom Metazoa; phylum Chordata; class Actinopteri; order Osteoglossiformes; family Gymnarchidae; genus Gymnarchus; species Gymnarchus niloticus. The sequence goes on from JAACJT020000001.1 coordinate 22,178,925, forward strand.
AAATATGACCCGTGTACCTTGCAGCTGAGAAGTGTTTGGGTGAACAGGGGAACGCATGTATCTGTGCTGTATAATGTTCTGATCTTTCTGGGGACTGCATTCTGATGTCCTGTAGTAGCCTCCTTCCCTAGTCATATGCTGGCCTGATTGACAGTAGGCAAATGTGAATTTTTACAGTGCTGCATGTAAAATGTGAAGAAATGCCAGAGCTCTCTTGATAAATTAATTTTAATGCCCTTGCCAGTGCTGGGACTCTGTTTGAAACAGGGCCGTGGACTGAATAGCCAACAGGAGCCTTTTTGTGCTTTGCTGGCTGTATCTTATACAGAAATGGAAAGTATTGATGGGAAAGTTATGTGTGTAACACCTCAGCTGCATACATTGAATGTATTTTGCATTTGCTGCCTTTCCTCTGTGGACTTCTCTTCCCCCTGTTACCAGACGTGTGAATACCTGTCCTTCTTTAGTAAAGATGAATGGTGCCTAGTGTTGGCAGCAAGGCATGCTGGGTAATGAGTGGCTGTTTCAGCAGCCCGTTCTTTGGACATGGGCATCATGGCCTGAACTAGTAAAGTCTTGCATGACTTGGGACTCTTCTTTCTTTTTGCGGGCCACTCCCACCCAATGTGAGGCAATTTTGTTCTGTAGCCAGAAGCCAAAGATCACGTTAATTACAGTCAGCTCGAAAAATGTAAACCATATCATGTCTGAACATGGTGCTTATGGTAAACGGGTTGGCCAGAGTTCTCAGACAAAGGGGGGTAGGTAGCTGGCGTGTGTCAAAGGTTCTTCGGGTGCCCAAGAAGGCCAGAAGACCTGGTACGCAAGAGTGCCCTCCATCATGGGGCAAATAGTGTCACCATGCTTCGTGGCTTGACCTTTGGTCTCGGGAGGGGCATGCCACTGTACCTTTACATTCACTTGCTTTGCCGAAATGTGTAGATGTACAAATGGGTAAAAACTGACATATTCTAAGTGTCAGCTAATGAACAAAATGGCGGCAAAACTGTTTGAATGTAAAGGATTTGCTTGATGGATCAGACTCCTTGTGTGTTAAGTGTGGATGTATTTATCTCTGTTGGGTTCACTACTGCTGAGGGTGAAAAGGGGTTTTTGCGTGCAGGTAATTGAATTTGCCTAGCTGGTGGTAGCTGCCATTTCAATCTGAGGATACTGGAACGGTGTGTGGAGATGGGTGCTCCAATGACGTGCCTTCATTTTGCTAAGCTGCAGGCTGTGTTTTACCCACTTAAATGTCCTCTATTTGTATAAACAGACAGTCTGCTGGATTGAGACGTTGCTTGGTTTCTAAAACTTTTATTACATCTTTAAATTGTGCTGTGACAGGCGCCGAAGGGGTTAGTTTAGCCTTGCATAACCATTGTAACATTTGCGTGTTCCCAGATGCAGCCTACATTGTGTTTAATGCCTTCTTTATTATTTACCAACTGGTAGTTTGGAAAAAAGCTTTGAAAATGACAGTTTTAAGGCTTCTCCCCTCCCCCCAGAGTGTTCCTGCACTAAATAAGTGTGGAAGGTTTACAGGTTCAGCACAATGACAGTCTTAAGGCAGGTAGCAAATTTGGCTGTGAAGCTAGCTGGTTTTGGCTGGATGAGTTGTGTTTCTGGCAGGATTTCTTTAGTCCATGCGGCAGCCAGCTGCCCACCATTAACTGGGACCTCGTTTGAGGCGGGGGGAGTTGAACAGACTGTGTTTTTGGTCGTTTCTACTGCTTGCTCTCCTGTCTGCCAGCTTGTTGGGGTGAGGGTGACATTATCCTCCAGAGTGGTTACATGTACTTGTTGGGAGTAGCTCTGTCTGCGGTCAGTTTGTTGGATTCCAGCCTGATCTCTGCTAAACCAGGGTGAGTTGTGTGCTCTTTGGATGAGTAACATTGTGCTGGTTAGTTCTCCTAGCTGTAAGATTGACCTGATGCATATGTTAAATCTGTTCAATGCAGCAGACACATCTTAATTTTTTTTTAATAAACTGGATCACATTCTCCACTTTATGCTTCTCAATTTGTATGTGGTGTGGAAGCAGCCCTGAATTTGAAGGTCCTTCTGTGGTCCGCTTCTGCCTTGCTGTTCATTTAAGCGGTGGTGCTGTTGACAGCCACACAGTGGGCTCCGTAGCTCACTAATGGATGGTATCATTCATTTGCTTGGATGCAGCTGAATGTCCGGTGTCTTGTACTAGCGGCCATAATCGTGGTGTGCCAGATTCCTATGCTCTTCCTCCAGCGGTGACTTGAGTTTGTGTTTTGCTTTTTAACTTTCTATTCCAAAGGGGTAGAGTCCAGTTAATGGCAGTCAGCGTGTGCTAGAGAACTGCAGTCAACTTGCTGTGTTGGTGCCAAGCGCAGGCAAAGTCCTGCTGAAGGACGTGACAAAGGACTGTTGACCTCCTCCAGTCAGTTCTTCGGCAGACCCCATCTCCTCAGATAGCTGTGGAATAGACAAATGGTAGCGGATCTTGGACCCATGCAAAAATGTGAGGTATTTTGTGTAAAACAGCATCCGCGTTCAACATTTATGAATTGGTCTTCATGCATATGCACAACGGAAGCATACTGGTCTAAACGATTGACATTTAGTCGGTGGTCTTTTCAGAGTTGCTGGGCCTTCAGTATTTAGTGACATCTGGATCATCCAGCCTATTCATAAATTTGATTTGGGTCGTTATGATCTATCGTTTTTACTACCGGTTTTACTTGCAGCATAGCACTTCTATGAGGTATCAGTATATGAATAAAATGCCAAAAGTGGTGCTTTGATTTGGTCCAAATGGTGGTGAGAGGGGCTGACAGCATAATTTCAATGAGTCAGCCTTTTAATTACTAAAGCCACAGCAGGAGATGCAGGGGTGTGTGAATGGTGCGATGGACTTTGTTTATGAAACCATTGGATTCTGGTTTCAGTTGTGATGCTGCTCTCAAACATAATTTTACTGGCAAAATGAATTATCAAGGCCTCCATGATCTCCTTGGCAGTATTTTCCTTGTCTTCTGTGATCTTGACCCACAAAACTTTCCCACTCGCTCGCTTGCTGAAGGACAAAGGCTTAGTTGACTTTGCATTAGCTCTTGAGATGGGCACCTGCAGCCTTCCAGTCAATTAAAATAGGCTGGTTTATGTGTCATAACGATTGCAGGTTCATCCCATTTTCAGCATGACGTGTGACTGATTTATTTATTTATTTATCTTGATTTCTTGCACTAGCATTGAAGGAGTCAAGGTGGACTTCATTTCAGTTCCCCTGCCCCCTCCTGTGTTTCCTTCACTGTTGCATGCCCTTCTTTGCCTATCAAGGTTGCAGGTGACACACGCCATGTTTCTGATGTCACTGTTTCAACCCTGTCTGGTGCCGGCTGACGTGTGATTAGCAATTGAGCTCAGGAGGCCCAGGCAAACAAGTGCCAGCTCTGGGCTGCCCAGAGCCTCTGCTGTAGTACAACTGTTGGTGCCGTCTTCCTCTGTGGAGCGTCCGGTGGCCTGTTGGTGCCACACATCTGCTGGCAGAACCAGAAGGACCAAAGTGTGTGAGGAACAGAGAAGGCAATGCTGTTTTCCCAATTTTACCACGGCTGTGGTTGTCAGTGAAAGTCTGCGTTGTGCTGGACGTCCCTTGGGAGCTAGCTAGATGACATCACTCCTCATACACCCGGGCTCCTTCTGCCGAAATGGGCAGGAAAAGCACCAGGGACCAGCCGTTTATGGCTACGCAAAGCTCAGCACAGCGGTCTGTGTTCTCTACTTTGTGGCGTGCTTTTTGGCTTCTTTTCTGCATGAGGCCACACAGCTAAGAGAAACATCACTGTGTTTTAAATAGAAATCTCAGGGACAGGTTCCTCACCAAAATCAGCATGCGAGACCGGCATGTGTTGCCCCCACCTTGGTTCGGGACATCTTGTCATTTCTGGTTCTTTTTTTGCCACAGGCCTCCGTGATGCTTCTCGAAAGTCGTGTCGAGAGGGGAGGTCTGGGACCGAGGATGGGTGTGTCCCTCCTGGAATGGGCAGGTAAGCTGCATTCATATCTGTGTATAGGGGTTGGGGGAGCATCTTCTGTGCTGGTTCTTTGGGGGGGGGTTTGTGTTAAAGTAATGTGTGAGCTAGAGAAGGAGAAGCAGGTGAAACAAGCAGAGCTGGATGTCATGCACTCCCCCTCCATATTCATGCTGTCCCCTAGTCCAGCTCTGGGTTGCCACCTGGTTGCTGAAAGCAGAATTGCAGGAGTTTGCCGGTTTAGTGGTGTTTCTGCGTTTTAGCCAAAGCATGACTCTGCCTGTGGCAGATTAAGTGAATTTTCTCTTAGTGTAGCAGTATCTTCTCATACCAAAGTGATGAAAAGAGGTCCTGCAGGTGTTTCTGGGTGGCCAAAATCTTCTGTTAACATGTCTCAAACGGGTGAGCTGGGCTCCCTGAGTGATGTTGATTTGAAGTCAACTCTATGAGGAGGTTCCATGAGAGGGGTCTGCTGACTCCATCTCTTTGTCACTCCATTCTTGGTATAATTTAACAGGCCATGTGTTGGTCAGTGATTGATATGCATGAGAATGTAATGGTTTGATATCCAAATGTGTCAACAGAGAACCATTTTTATAAATATTGAGTTGTTAAATCAAGTGTGAATGGTCTTATGGTGGTTTGCTAAGGTGTCCACTTGCTAGGGGCAACACCCCTGTCGATTTCTGAGCTGTTTTGCACTTTCAGTGACTGAATGAACAGCCTGGTATGTTTGAATGTGTCTTTTGTGTGGGAAAAACCTCAATGAGTACCCAGAGATGCACTGCTGGTATTTTTAAAGTTGGTATCTGTTTATAGTGTGTTAGGTCATCTTGGGGTTCACATTCCCAGAGTGCTCCATGTGCGTTGTTCTGATGTGTACCCACTGCATGAGAGCTAAACACTACACTTTTACATATAGTGCTTTGTGTCAGTATGTCGTGGGGCAAAAGAACACTTTCGTTGCTTCCACAAGTGTTGTTTTTAATTAATCTCTATTGAGTTCTTGCATTTCAATCTGCCTGTTAGTGATTGTATATCTGTGGAACAGGTCTCTCCACTGGTTTTTCTGTAGATAGCAGCGATTTTAGGGAAAACTTTATCCAGGGATTTGCTTGTTGACCTGTCAGAAGGAGCTTTGCTGTTGTACCTTTGGTTTCTACCTCTACAGAGACTTTTTTTTCCCATTTGTACGGCTTTATTTATTTTGTTTAATAATAAAAACACAAATGTGGTGACTCTGCTGCTTTTGGCCTTGGGGAACAGGGTGAAAGTTGGCTTTGACATTAATATAGCACCCTGCCGTAAGTCTAACAGGCAACAGTCTCCATGATCCCACTGCATACCCTGTGTTAAAGAAAGCAGACTATTTGTAGAAGGTTGTGTGTTTATATCACAGAAAATGACATTTTGAGGGATTGCTTTGGTTGTATTCTGTTGAAACTGTACAAGTGTAAAAATTTTAAACTGATTTTAAAAATGACCAGCTAAATATGAGACTACGTCATCCAGTCTCCCCAATGGAACACATACTGTATGTGGTTCAATGCAAAACTGAGGATGATTAAGAATTATGCAGGTAAAATGGAAAGTGTGTTCGGGTTTCCAGCTTTTATTAAGCATACCATTTCGAAAAAGAAATATCCATCGAGGGTCCCCCACCCCAACCACAGGTCATATTTTCCTGACGTCAATTTTGCGGTTCTTATCAGTTTTGGTTTTGATCAGACAGGAGCCCCCATGGACTATGATGTTTGAGGATGACATTGTGATCTGTAGTGAGAGTAGGGAGCAGGTTGAGGAAACCCTGGAGAGGTGGAGGTATGCTCTAGAGAGGATAGGAATGGAGGTCAATAGGACTAAAACAGAATACGTGTGTGTGTGTGTGTGTGTGAATGAGAGGGAGGACAGTGGAATATGAGGATGCAGGGAGTAGAGTTGGTGAAGGTGGATGAGTTTAAATACTTGGGGTCAACAGTTCAGAGTAATGGGGAATGCGGAAAAGAGGTGAGGGAAAGAGTGCAGGCCGGGTAGAGTAGGTGAAGGAAAGAGTGTCGAGTAATTTGTGACAGAGAGGTACCAGTAAGAGTGAAAGGGAAGGTCTACAAGACGGTAGTGAGGCCAGCTATGTTATATGGGCTGGAGACAGTGGCACTGACAAAAAGACGGGAGGCAGAGCTGGAGGTGGCCGAGTTAAAGATGTTAAGATTTGCATTGGGTGTGACGAGGATGGATAGGATTAGGAATGAGTATAATAGAGGGTCAGCTCAGGTTGGAAAGTTTGGAGACAGTCAGAGAGGTGAGATTGTGTTGGTTTGGACATGTGCAGAGGAGAGATGCTGGGTATATTGGGAGAAGGATGCTGAGGATGGAACTGCTAGGCAAGAGGAAAAGAGGAAGGCCAAAGAAGAGGTTTATGGATGTAGTGAGAGAGGACATACAGGTGGTTGGTGTGACAGAGCGGGATGCGGGGGACATGAGATGGAGAAGGTTGATCCGCTGTGGCGACCCCTGATGGGAGCAGCTGAAAATGGATGATGATGATGATGATGATGATGAGTTTTGGTTTTGATTTGAGTGTGTCTGCAAGTGAAATGATGCATTACACAATTGTCCTTGAGGTCATGCACTTAAGAATTGAGGATGAGTTATGTAAATATATTGGACCCACTTCTGGTTTTCATATAATATTCAATCGGTCCACTAAAGGGCTGGTGCAATTATGAACATCAGACGTGATAAATTTACTCCTGAATATTGTGAATACTCTATGTAAATTGACAGGCACTTCTATAATACCCACAGAGCCTGTGGGTTTTTGTGGAAAAGCCAGATGAGAAATGGGTAGCTAACTACCAGACAACTCCCCTGGAAGTTCAGTAATGGGTTTATCAAGCTCTACTTGGCAAAATGTCCCCTAGCCATGTTGCATCCCGGTTTATGAAGTTCACCAACTCTACATTCAGTGTGTGGCCATTTTGTAAAAATTTGAACATATTAAATAAAGATTTAAAAACTATTGCATGTTTAAAAATGAGTAGATTAAGGGTTTATAGATGTTTTATTAATGGAAGCGTATTTCATTTTATATACATACAAACCTTTGTGTATATATAAATATTTTTTATTTAATACATGGGTTTCAGTAATTCTACTGTGTACTCAATGTCAGCCCCCGCATCGCCCCCCTCGCACCCCTTCGTTGTCGCCTGGGCTACGCGAACGCGCACGCGCGCGGGTCCGCGCGGGAATGGCTGTCGTGTGACGGCGGCTGAGGAGGGGGGGGGCGGGCCGCCAGGAGCGAGCGGACGGTTACGGAGTTTTTAATGTCCGCCATGTTGGCCATGGCGTACTGAGCCGGGGAGAGAGAGAGCGGAGCGACGGAGAAAACACACCGAGAAGGAGCGACCGAGATCCGGGCCTTCCCGGCGTCGTTCGCATCGGCAATACCGTTCTATAACCAGTCGCACGGTGGACTCCTGGAGAACGCCACGGACACATCAATGAAAACTAAAACTGGAACGGCTGTGCTTTTTAGGGGATTGCGTAGATTTATGCTGCGTCTTTAATTATAAAAATGAGTAAACTGTCGTTTCGGGCGCGGGCGCTGGACGCCGCCAAGCCTCTACCCGTCTTCCGCTGCGAGGATTTACCTGACCTGCACGAATATGCCTCTATCAACCGGGCAGTACCACAGATGCCGACCGGGATGGAAAAGGAAGAGGAATCGGTACGTTTAGCCGTTGCGAAGCCCGATTCGAATCTTGACACCGGGCTGTCGGTGTAAGAGGGGCTCCCCGCTCCTGTCTGCGCAGGTTTGCACAAAATGGCCGCCATGTCTCCCTTTCCAGAAAGGCGGTATTATGATGCGGAACTGCCATCTCAGCTGGAACCAAAGGCCGTGTACGTGGACATAAAGCCCCGTTTGTCCTAAATCGTGCGATAAACGCTGGTTGTGGCGGCTGGTTTCTCCTGGAATCAGTTCGCCAAACACAAAGAGGTCACGTGACGGGAGCCGAGCCCGCCATCTTGTCCGCGGTCTTTCTGCTCCGGGGCGGGCCTGCGCTGCTGCGGCTGTGCTGCGCAGCCGCCAGAGGGCGCCAGCCGCCCGTGGCGGACTCAAGCCGCTTCGGGAAATGGGGGCGGGGGGGAGCGCGTGCCTCCCGGTCTATGTAACGTGCGTGGGAGAGACTCAGGCGCGAGAGTTGAAGACGCACGTTTTTTATTGCTTAAATTGTCAAATTTTCAGACTTCACCACCCGTTAATGTCGGGAAGTTATGACATGCCTCACGAGCAGTTCAGATTTGTGTTGCAGAGGAACCCTGCCGTTTTTAGTCACTTCAATGCTGCTGCAACGTGTGTCGCATAAGTTGTGTGCACATCAGACAGGTGCGATACATGGTCATTTCTATATCATGTAGCGTGAGATAATTAATCTCACATACATGTGAATAAGTCGTCTTAATTCTTTTTGGCTAAGTACTCCTGCCAGTTGTGATGGGTTCTCCTGGTCGTATGCCGTGTTTAATCAATGGTAATTGAATTGTTCCCTCTGAAGTGAGTGTGTTCTGCGTGTTTTGTCCTGTGCTAAAACCAGCATGTCTGGAATGAAAAGACTACATTAATCCCTTTTGGTAAATTTGGCCTTTCTGCTCTGTGGGGTGCCTTTATCAGAGTTTGCGGGGTGGTAAAGGGAAGGGACGCTGGCTGAGTTTGGATGAATGTGTGCAGCACGGCTCTTTGGGATCTGATCATGGGAACCTGTGATGAGTGCTACATTGGCAGGTTTCACCAGTATGACTGGAGGTACACGCCCACCAGCTTCTCTGTATTGACAAAACAGACCGCGGTGGTCAACACTCTGTCCTCTTCAGTCCCTGCACAATTAGGAAATGCCAGATATCTATTAAACAGCTCCTCAATACAGTTTAGTGGCTCGCAGATGTTAATACTGTAGTTCTCAGTATCCTACACGTGTGATGCTATGACTTTTAAACACATGGGCTTGGTTGGTATTTATAATACAGTATGAAACTGGAAAGCAGTCAAGATATACTTGTGCACTATGGGTTTGTTTTGGTAAATATTAAGAATGTTTAAACATTTTGTGCTGGCTTGCTTAATTCAAGATGGTCTGGATAAAACATCCTCTTGTGAATTTATGGTTTATGACATGGTGATGTTGAATTCAGGGTAGAAGATATAGTGACATATCATAGTGCTGGTGTGTTGACAGGAAAAATAGTTTTTAATTTTAGGAATTTCTTTAAGCACAATGGTTGGGCATTGTCTTGTATTCCTCACTGTTCTGATTGACATGCATTTCTCAAGAAGTGGTAAGCTTTGCTTTTTTGGAATCTTGTGAACGTGCCATATCAGTGTAGTGTTAGTACGATCAGTTTTCATAAGGGCCATGTAGTAGTAATGGTTTTTTAAAAAGCGTGTGTTCATCCTGCCTGTGCACAGCACAAATATGTTTTGTAGGGACATCGAGCCATAGAACACCTGTCAGCTGGTTTGTGAGATTTTTCACACTGGCCTGCTTCAACTGGATTGTTTTCTGATTTAAAGTGTGTTGTTTTTGGAAACTATCAGTGTATTTAATCACCTTGTATTCTGGCGGATTTTGAGGCCCTTTTTCTGGTTTTAGAGACCCAGCAGTAGGTGATGACCACACTTTTTCATCAAAGAGACTTCGCTAGTTGGGATGGGTTGGTGTGCATGGAAATTCACTTCCTTGATGGAACCAGTGGGGCTGGTTTAATATTATGACAAATTGTTTTCAGAACCTCGTCACACACACACACACACACACACAAGTTGCCACTGCGTGTGCCATTTTAAATGAGTGAATTATTTGGCTCCCAAACAACACTGTGCTGACTGAGAATGCTGTTGGTTTGGTTAAGGGTGAATGCAGGTTTGTTCCTTGTTTCCGTTCCCCCTGATGTGCTGCTCGTGGAATAGAAGAACTCATGATGTTTTTTCCAACAGGACTCCCTCTGAGGGTGCCTGGCCTATACTGTTGTATTGATTTTAGGGTGATCAAGGTGGTGCATTGCTTTCTGACATTCTCCTGAAATGCAGTGTGTTACAGAAACCTTTTCTTGTAGCTTCAAGAGGTATGTAAATCTTTCTGAAATAGGATTGCACATGATGGCTGCCAGTGAAGCTGGAGGTGCCTTTTTCTGGACTTGCATGAGGACCAGAATAGAAATGACATGACAAGATAAATGGTTCATCTGCTCAAAACTCTAGGTAGTTATGTGAGGTTTGCCCTTCTTTTGTTCTGTCAGTGAAATATTATTATGATCATGTCAAACATGAGTGTGGAGTTGTTTTGCATCTGTTCTGGCAGCATACTGTGCTGAGGTGTTGACATTTTTAATACACTTAAGTGTCAATGTGAATGACAGTTGGGAGCTCTTGGAAGAATTTGATCCATACTGCATCTGGTGTTGACAGATAAACCAATATGTATTCAAGTCTTTGTGAGTTAATATCTGGTGGATGAGAGAGATTGTGTGTAAAACATGAGGTTTGGCCGTTCTACCTCTCAATGAACATTTTTCCTATTGTCAGGTAAAGCAGTGATTTGGAATTTGTAAGTTATGCGTTTAACTGTAGAAACTTGCCTATTTTAAATTGTTCCATAGGGATTCAAAACAGGATTAACCAATCTTTCTCCTTATGGGTTAAATATAAGAATTGTTTCCTTAGCTTTTGAAAGCAGTCAATTGCGATACTCTGGTAAAAGTCCTGCGAATGTATGCACCAAAAATGCAGTCAGAATCCCCAACCATTGTTGTAAATTAGGCTTGCTTGGGAGAGCTGATTTGCAGGTGATTTAGAGCATGCTGAATAATTATTTAGAAATACTGCTATGGCTAATGTTGCCCTTTGGCAGTGATCCATACTACAGTCCTTTTCTCAGCACGTGTCCTGACAGGGTTTCCACATTACTGCTGTTGCATAGGAGCTTGGCTTTTTTTGTGTGATACCCGAAATACAACGTCAATACCTCCAAGATTTCTTGCACATCCTTCATTTGTGCTCTGCATGCTAAGGTAAAAGTCGAGGCAGGTTTCTTGCATACATAGGTGAGTTGTTCTGCCAGTTCTTATTTGAACACTGCCTGCTATTAGTAACTTCAATAATGGGCAAGAATTAAGCCACCATGTTACGGTTATGTTTGTATCGTATTGTTGAGTTTTTAACTTGTCTGAATGATCTGCTGTTTTTATCCAGTCACGTCTGCAGTAATTACTCCTCTATCATAATGCAAGCATACATGTAGACTTTTGCTTGGCACTGTGTATTTCAGGATTTGTTGGTGTGCTTTTGGATGTCTGTGTGGTTAAGGACTTGGTGACTCGTTTTTTGCTAGCAAAGCTGTTTTTATTTTGAATCAGGTCTTGTTATTCACAGGCTGTGTATTCTCTGTAATTGGCCTTTTGTCCCTAATGAAAGTGTTTTAGTGGGCTGCTTTCTAGAATTAATATTATTTTTGCAACTGTTTGTCATCCTTTTTGAGTGTGCTTAATGGCGTTTTCCAAGGTTGTTTGACAATTCTAATGCTGCCTGCGGTGTACTGAACATCATCGATGCTGCAGCTGTTTGCTGAAAATGACTTGTGGTGGTGGAGAAAACAACATTCTGAATGCCTTGTGACTGCGGCGTATCAGTGTGCATGTCATCTTGAATACTCCTTGAGGAGAGGAGGGAGAGGTTAATCGGAACCCTAGTTTGTGTGGTGTTGAAATCCAGATGCATCTTTCTCGATTGGAAAAATCAGTAGTCTGTAAACATCTTGATGGGGCAGCATGGACTTGAATTGGTTTCATGCTTGAAAGTAACTTATAGGATGACAGTTGCCAATGATGGCAGTGATTACCAAACGACTGAGATGTAAACATAGTGGACGACCAGCGTGCTCTATGCTGACTGCTGGTCCAGTGCTGTTGGATGCTTGGCTAACCTGTTATCTGGCAGAAGGCTGCAGCCTTGTGTTGTGATGCCAGAGTCTCTTTATGTGCTGATGTTAATGCTTTTAATGCCTGACTTCTCTGTCTGCTCTGCTAATCGTTCTGCTTTCACTTTTGGACTACTGTTCCAGACTCGTACACTTCACACTATCACAGGCATGTTCATCACGTGTTTTGCTTCATTTTTGCCAGACACCATTAAGTCTCCTTGCGAACCCATCATTTAAAAGAGCTGGAGAATGCAGGTAATTTTTTTTTAGATTTTAACATGTAGCTGAGCACCTGTAATAAAAATGTACAGCTGAGATGAATCAAATTTAACTGCTGTTCTAAATATGACTTTTATATTGTTAGGTGCATGTAATTGTTAGCGGTCACACGTTAGTCAAAGGTGTATATAGAAATATTGCAGGCTGTAAAACTTACAAGTATTTCACTTTTTGTCAGGTTAAGTGGTTTTTCTTTTTTATAAATGTCAGTGTCTAAATTCCTAGGCACTACTGTGATCACTGGGGATAATTAAGGCCAGCTATAAATATACTCGTCGTTTTTTGTTTCTTGGTACGGCCTATTCCCTCCCGTCTTGTTGTCTGTCTGCAGAAATCCTTCTGCCTGCTGCTTGACCCAGGTGAAGGGTCCCCTGAGTTCAGTGGTTCGGGCAGCGCGTTAGTCTCTAGGCCAGATTGGATGCTTTCCAGCAGGCCACGCACCCTCAGCCAGGCCCTGTCACAGCATGTCTGGGATCCCATGGGGGATTGGTGGGGGGTTTATCATTCCGTGGTGCTTTGGCAGCTGGGATTGGGGCGGGTTGGAAATCCATTGCGGAGCGTCTCCCGCTGGTCTCTCAAGCCGCACTTTGTTACATAACAGCCAGGGAGTGACAGCCGGGATCTGGGCCTGGCTATGATGTTGAAATGTGTCCGCCTGTCTGGCTCCCTGACCCACTCTCCCCTCTTCGTGCAGTGCCGCCAGTAGGGGCCTCATACACATACTGAAGAACCTGACCGAGGCTGGTGTTTGGGCTCCACTGTTTTTCTGGTGATCAGTTGTTAGGGAATGGCTGTTTTAATCTGCATTAATGACATTTTTATGCCTACTGTGTAGGTGCCCCCCCTGTTTTTTTTGTTTTTTTTTTATTTTCTCCCCGTGAATGTTAAAGTTGGGTTGAACTGACTGCAGTCAGACATTATTTCTGACCATTTTAGTTTGAATAGATGTGGCCTAATTTAAAAAAATTCAAAATGGTACTACAAGCTTAGAATTTTTTATGAAGTTCCTTCTACCCTCTAAAATGAGTATATGATTAGAGAGGTAAACTGCCTCAACGCTGGGAAACACATTTATAAATTAACCCTGACTAAAGAACTGAGGACCACTAGCTGGTGACCAGTTTAGAAAGAGTGAATTCTACACAAAGTGGTGGTTCTGGGTAAGCTGCTTGGTTCTCTGCCAAAGGCACTAATCCACACATTATTAAAAAGCTGCACTAGATAACATGGTACAGCTATAAATATTCAGACAGAAAAGTTGGGCTGATGGTCTGCTTTGCAGTGTGTGCTATGATGCACTTTAAAAGTCTTGTGCCGAGTTGCTCGGCTGTGTCTTGAGTCAAGCATTTGCTGAAAAATGAGAACGTATTTGGTGAGATTTGATTTGCTCATTTTGTCTTGCGGGAGATGCTTCCCACAAGATTTACAGTACTAATGCTCCCTTGTACTTTGGTTTTAGTGTAGTGTTTTATTGGAGTAAGTAATTTAACAATTTCATGACAGTTGTAATATTTAAGTGCAATTCTCTTTAATGAATCTTGCTGTATAATGAAAGAAAATTATACTGCTTGGTTCCTTTGCTAATCATCAGCACGTTGTTGTCATGGAAAAATCAGTTTTCATAGGAGTTAAATGTTTAACATTGGCTGTGTTGCTTTATGCAAGTATTGCTTCCTTCATAAATTCCAAGATGCATTAATCTTGCTTATTAAAATGATGCATTATATTTTTGGTCTTTGAAAAATATGCTTAATGTCTGCATACACTCCATCAAAACCTTGATGCTGGCCCAAATATTTGTTTCTGGAATTGTTGTAAGGTGCTCTTAATATGCACCTAAAAAGGCCCTTTGAAGCAGTTTACTGTGCAATTTTGGGTTTGTAAGGATGTTTTCTCACTTGAAAATATCTGGTAATTGTTGGCCTAAATGGTTTATTTGGTTGCAGATGTGAACCACATTCATTGTATCTTTATTGTACATTGTAAAAGTTAATTAGATCTCACAGCATAAGCTTTTGTGCGAATGAAATTGGATTTCTGGGTTTTCCTGCTCATTGTGCTGTTTGACAAATGGTGAATGACTTTTCATAAGCAGTGCATTTCTTCAAAGCATCCATTCCCACGGGTAGTCCTTAGAAATAGCCAGTCATACTGCCTTTGGGCCTGTGGTGCTGCAAAAAATTCACGGGTTTTCGTGAGATGGCACCAGTTGTGTGTTTCTGTGCGGATTGAAAAAGCCGGCGAATAATCTTACCCTGATTTGGCGTTGTGTTGCTTAGACAGTGGTCTTAAATTTGAGTTTAGCCTAATTAGTATTAATCAGCAATTAATTGTTCATGAGACGTTAACTATTCATGCAGTAGTGATGGTAATGGCCATAAATTAAATGGTGCCTATCCCCCACCTGAGCTGAAGTGTAAACAATCCGAATGAAATCGGTTTGCCAGGTAATTCCTCAGTTATGCTTAAGAGCTCAGCTATAAGGACACTGCATGCACACAAGGGGAATGAGCATTTTAACAAAACCTTATGGTAATGTGTAGACCCTTGCCAGCACCTCTGTTTTCTCTTGTTTGCTGTGTTTAATGGTGGTGTGACTATGGTCGTTTGAGGCTGTTCTTCGGGATACTCTTGAGTTGCTTCACTGGTCCGATTCTAAGACTAGATATGAAATGTCAGCATGCTGCTGACTTTTTCATGGGGATTATTGAGGGGGCAGTGTAATACTTCGAGGTTGAAATGAGAAGTTCGCCTTGTTACATTTTAAACCTGCTTAAGCCCCGTGTCAGTATTCTTTTCCCAGTTGAGAAATATTGAATGTCAAGTCTTTTGTGGACTGATATTAGGGCAGTTTTGCTGAATTTTAATCAGAATCGTGCAATTTAAACAAGCCTTGTTTGCTAGCCAGATGGCTTTAGCTAAAGCCTTTCTGAGGTGTAATGTTGGTTTTTCAAAGACTTTGCTGCACTCCAGCATTTGAATGATTAAGTAATTTAAGTGTAATGTGTGGGGTGGTTCTACCACAGTTCAGTGAACTACTTGGCCATGTTTCTGTAAATGAGGGGACGTGTTTTCTGCTGTTGCATTGTGTTGATAATGTGTGTTTACTGCAAAACCTCAAGGTCTTTGTTTGCATTCCTTTATGACAGTTGATTGCTGGTAAATGACATCTTTTATTTTGGCTGCATTTAAATTGACCAGATAGTGTTTCACCAGTTTGTAGCGGAGCTGAAGTAAGGTGGGTTTTTACTGGTCGTGTATTTCTCAGAGCTGCTGTTTGCATTTGGTCACCTTCAGCTTTTCCACAAGTAGCCAGTTAGTTTTTCCTTGTACATGGTTATTCTGTTTGAATAGATTTTTGCCACCTTTTAAAGGCTATCCTTGATCTTACTTTGACGGACTCAACTCTAAGGCATGACATGTAGGGAAAAGCCCAGTGTTTGTGGGCCAATATTTTGTTAGTATTGCTCAGCAAGGATAACTGGATGACTGAACCTAATTTCAGATAGCCAATGTCTTGTATGCTTGCCTCCTGTTCCATACCTATCATTTTTGATGGTTCCACTTATTGCTCTATGTTGGCTTTTTTTTTAATTATTAAAATTTCCAAGACATTAGTGTGGGTTAAAACCTGCGGTTTGGATTGGACTCAGTCTTTCCTTAGTTTATAACAGCTGATGTATGTAATGAAATAGCTTTGTTATTCCTTGAGAGGTTGAATACTTGGATTTAAATGGGTGTCTGTCTTTTGTTGCCTCTGCATTGTGTCTTGGCAGCTCACCCAGAGTATATCTAATTTAAATAACAGGTTTCAGCAATTACTGTTGGGGACAAAAGGCTGAATTTAAGGAATGTAGTGCTGACGGCCTCTGCTAATGGCTGCATCTTGAGAAATGGCAAGCATACTAAAAATCACTTGGCAGAAGCTTTTGTACTTGATTAGGGCACTTTCTGCAGAGGTCTATGTTTGGGTGGAAATGAGATACTAGTTTAGCAGCTGCTGTTTGAAATCGTGTGTGCGTGTGTTTACAAAATAAACGCACAGAGTAACGATGTTATAACCGAGGAGTTTTGACACATGGTGAATTGTTGGCTGTCAAATGATACATGTATACATACACAGAGCAGCCTTTTGAAAATGAGATCATTGTGAATCTTGTGTATTCAGCAGCATCTTCACATTGTATTCAAGAATCTCCATAGTCGGGCTGCTCATTTAACCTAAACTGTTACTGTTTGTTGGAACTGCTGAAATTTGATATGCCTCTATTGCATTTTCCCTGGGTAAATAATTCACTTTATCCATCCATGTTTTTTATTAGCTTTTTGTTTGCCATCTCTTTTAGATGCCGTCTTGTTGAGGTGGGTTAATAAAGACACCATAAAGCAAAGTTCTCTGACATTACTGTCTTCCGGCTGGTCTCTAGTCTGTTTTGGGATGAGATTGGGAGGGAGGGAGACCAGAGACATTCTATGGGGTTGTGGCTCTTTGCTCCCAAGCAGGCTGCAGTTACGATAAAGTCAGTGGGCCTAGACTAACCAGTAAGGAGTTTGGCTATCTGCTCTTAAATCGTCTAATTCAAGTGGTACAGTAATTATCTGAATTCAGAAAACAGGTAACACATGTTCATGTTGTGCACTTCAGGAGTACAGCAAGTGCTGGATTTTAAGATCTGTGTCCCAAATGCATACATTTGTGCTTTTTTTTTTTTTTTTTTTTTTTTTTTTTTTTTTAACAAAGTGCCAAAGATTGACACAAATTCCCAGTTCTGTTTACAGGCACAGCAAGTACGGTTTCCCTGAGAAATGTCTGGCAATACCGGTGATGGTGAACAGAATGCACTTGTGAATTAAGCTGGAGTTTTCCTTGAATTTCCAGAACCTGTGCTTGGTATATAGTAATTAACATTTTTAATTGGGTGTCTGTGGGGGTTCTTTTTAAAAAAAAAAAATAAAATAAAAAAAATAAGCCCCCTGTCCCAGACGTGATTGGTCAAATGATTGTGTTCTGTATCAGTATATGAGAAACTCGGTATCTGAGTCAAAGAATGTAGAAGCCTCTTTCCTCTTCTGGAAGGATGGAGACTTGGGGGGGGATTGACCTGGGGACTGATGACTTGCTGAGCTGCTCGTTGTACGGTGGCCTCCTGTGAGATGTTATTTCTAAAAGTGCTTTTTGTCTTTTTATGCAAATGTTTTTTGTGGACGTTAAAATGCTGCTGAGATCCCGTAGAGGGTTCCTGTGTCTAGGGAAAATGTTTTTAGGTCCTACATTGGGTTTAGCTGTTGCTGTCACTTTTTAATGGGTCCTGTCTGCAGTGGGAAGAGTTGATAATAGCATGCTCTGCCTTTGATTCTCTGTGAGTTTACACTGGAAGCTGCTTGGATTTCATATGTTGCAGCAGTGCATTTATAGCTGGAGGACAGTCTAAACCCTGCACGTGCACTTTCTGCTGGGGATTAGCAGCTTCTCAAAACAACTCCAGGCTCTGGCTCCACCTCCGTGTGAGCCGTGACTCAGTATAACCACTTTGTGATTTGGCTTCGAGGTTTCTTAATATGGAAAGTCACCTAGCATCCCAGAGGGTTGCAAGTGTTTCACTGTAGTTGAAGATGATGTTAGGCTCATTATGACCTGCATCAAGCTCTTAGTGGAGCTGAAAGGTTTTTCTATTCCATTGAGCATGCTCAAAAAAGTGCAGGTTGCTCTGTAGGTCTTTTTGTATAGATGAATCAGACTCCTTCTATAATTGAACCTGGTCAGTAAATTAGGGCTGCCACTAACGACTATTTTTCTGTCGATTTAATCTGTCAGTTTTACCGATTTAGTCAATGTAAATGATTAATTTTCCTCCAAAAATAAAATGAACTTAGTTTGTCAAGATAAAGACAAATATCACTATAATGCAGCACAGAAATGTAAACAAAGGATTACATATTAAAGTCAGACGTCCCACTCTCCCGGAAAGTCTGCATATTGGTAGCAGCTCACATGGTTTGGGGGTTTTTTGAGAACAAGCCAGCCAGATGGGAACGAGACTGATATTGAATATAATTTGTGGGCATCAGGGAGCTGCTCTCAACATCCTGGCGAATTCTATACTTTCCGGAAGAGGTGTGTGTTTAAACTGGCAATACCAAAATGATAAAAATAAATAAAAACGAGATAAAGTCAGTAGTGTAACTCAGAAAAGAAATCCAAGTTTCTGTTAAACCCTTGGGTCTTTCAAAACTTTTACATTGAACATCTTTTGCAGCCGACTCAGACTCTGCTGCAGCTGCCATGATTTTTTAAAACTGTAGCATTGACTTGAGCTGACCAATGCCCTGAATGGAAAAACCACTGACGTCGTTCACACAGAGATTACGTAGGGATGTTGAAGAGAGAACATTCATTACAATGAATTGAAGCGTTTTAGAAATCCCAAAGGTAATTTCATTTAAAAAAAAAAAGTCAGTATAAATTGATGTCGACACATTTTCAACGTCATCCGTTGCGGCATCCCTGCAGTAAGTACAGATTAATCTTGTGCAGACCAGGGGGATATTCCACAAAGCGAGCTAACCTCATAAGCCAGGCTTATTTCAACAATCCCAGCTAACTTTCCCCAAATTGCGTTCCGCAAACGAGGCTAACCTGAAGCGCCACTTGGTTACTATGGCAACATATGCTTTTGGACAAGCCTGCTCTGTGTCGGGCTAGTTGTGAAGCTTAGCTTGATGAATATGATGTGTGTGATGTCTCGCAGCACATCATTCCGTGGGGCTGGGAATATTCTGTCACTGTTCTGTCAATAATTACTGAGTTCCTGCAGGCGACTTCAATTACTCAAACTATAAAATGAAAAGGAATGCATTAAAGGCTTTTACACAAACAACCATGATGTGCCCATTTATTCATAATCCAGTTGATGAGGGAGCGTGGATCATTCATAGAGCTTTCAGGCCACAGGTTCCACGAGTGTTTCAGCCCAGGATAGATCCCTTGGATTTTCTGGATGAATATACGAGCGCAATAGATTTAGCAGACACGGTATGAAATATTTGTGTAAATTACTGGGACCTTACATTTCTAATCGCATCATCACTCTAAAGCCCTTACAGCGTCACAATCTTTGTGTAGCGCTTTGTGTTTCTTTGCCAGTAACTCATTTCTTTACAGTGTTGGGGATGCAGAACATCTACGCAAAGCTACAGTGTGCCGTGAAATTAGGTTTGTGTTGCACTAAAGCACTCCATAAATTCATTCATATCCTTTCCCAGCCACCAAGGCATTCTTGGCATCAAGGAGACTTTCTTTGGAGTTGACGGTACTGAATCTATGAACATCCAGTCGTTTACTAAGCATAATCATAAACCGATTAGTAACTTGGATTAGTAACTGCATTCAATTTGCCAGGCTCTCTAAACGTCATTGGAGCCGTAGACTGCACCTATGTCAGAATAAGGGCTTCAGCAGGTCCCACAGAGCCTAATTATGTAAACTGCAAATCTTTCCACAGTATTAATGTACAGGTAAGTACTGATGCCTTTTATGTTAAGTACATCTAAGGTAATGTGATTGTGAAACCTTCTGTCATTGTTACCATCTCCCAAAATGTTTCAGATGGTATGCAGTGCAGGACATCTAATTTCAAACATTGTGGCAAAATGGCCTGGGTCGGTACGCAATGCCAGAATATTCCGTGAATCTTCACTGGCACAGAGCCTAAAGCAAGGCAATTGAAATTCACACTTGTACTGTTGCTATAGTCCATGTACTTGTCTAATATTCATTCTCTTATAGAAATATTTCCTGGCATGCTACTTGGAGACGGGGTACCCATGTTTACGTTTTCTCCTTACACCATACACAGATCCTGCAACACGGGCAGAAAGGAATTTCAACTGTGCCCATTGTAAGATGAGGGCATGCATTGAAATGACATTTGGGCAGTTAAAATCCAGATTTAACAGTCTGTCATCTCCGAGTGACACCAGATGGAACGTGTGACATTGTAGTAGCCTGTGCAGTCTTGTATAATGTGGCTATACTACAGCAGGAGTGTATGCTAATGATGCAGGTTGAGCAATGGGAAGAGGGCATATAGGGGTGGAAGACCACATGGATGATAGGTGTGTGCATACATGTCCCTTATAGCTCTATTTTGGTTGGTTTAATGAAGTTATCTGTTTTGCTTTTTGCTTTTGAATCACTTTGTGAGCAGAGGACAAAAAGAATCAAGAGGCACATTCCTTCATGTATTTGTATTTACTCTGTCACTTTTTTTTAACCAAAGGCTATTTAAAACAATGAAAGGTCAATAAGAAATTAGCAATGTTTTCCACTTGCCTCTTTTTAAAAAAAAAAAAAAAAAAAAAAAAATTCAAGCTTGTTTTTAATTTTGAGTTGTCTATATTCAAGGTCTGCTTTATGGACTTCTATTTTCTGGAGTAAATACCTCTAATAAAGAGCACGAACATCTGCCTAATTTTAAGCAAAAAGAAGAATGACATAAGCATTATTTAATTGCGTTAAGGTTAGTTTACTACTTTTTTCTGAAGTAGATGTGCGCTGTCCCTCATCAGAACAGCCCACCATGTTCTTCAGATGCCTGTACACAGCAAATAATCCATGGATTTACAAGGTAGACACGTAGTTAGTAGTGAATGGGTTCTGGATGGCCTTGCAATCTACAAAAGGGGAATAGTTGTTGGTTATTCAATTTCTAGTTACCATGGTGACCATGTGATCCTAAAATACTCACAGGTTCGTTTGATTGTGGTTCAACAGGATCCAGGAGGTTCAAGACACTGTCCACTACTGCAGTGCATTAGGGAAATTGTTTTGGTGTAGTGTAGTTTTTGGTGGCTAAAGTATGCAATGCAATTTGGGTTTTTAAATGAATTCTGTGAAAATGTATGGGTAAATCTAGTTGGAGCTACAGCTTTGTATTTGATTTTCACTTGCTGCCAGGACCTTTTAACCCCACTCATGTTGCTCCTAAACCAAGCATTATAATACTTTCAACTAATGTCTTTTTTTTTTTTTGTCTCAGGTGAATGTAAATTGCATGCTGTCCTTAACTGTTTTACGATTGTGTTTAAGGCTACTTTACCATTGTGATTAGAATACATACATGTCAATGAAAATGTTGTTTATTATTGTAACTATACCTTTAAAATGCTTAACTGTTCTAATACTTTAGTTGTTCAATACATAAATCCTTAACGCTAAGAGGTTACTTGAATTACATTCTTATGCATTTAGCCGGTGAGCAATTTTCTGCCCAGCAGCCTCACAAGCTTTGTTTATGGCTGTAGTGTTCCCTTTTTAATTATCCTTGTTCTTCATAGAGTTGCATTAATTCTTGCTCTGACTGGGTGAAGAATGCGGCTCTTTCCCTTCCATTCTTCCCTATCTGGCGTCGATTATCAGGGCTGCCTTATATATCACGTGAGCCTCGCTTGTCAAAGCCTGTCTTGAATTGGTGGGAATTAAATACACCTGAGTTTTTTCCATGGAACTCATTGAGCCCGAAGTGAACTGTCACGCTAACTCAAGTGAGGCTATTTCACATAAGCTTTTTTTTTTTTAATAAGCTCGCGTTGTGGAATACCCCCAGGTCCTCTTGTACCCTGTCTCACGAAAGAACATTATGGTGAAATTACAGGTTAAACCAGTTAAGACTATCTGACCAGTTGTGTTCTACCTCCTTTCTCCCCATTTCATTTTGGTCTGCTGTAAATTGCTAATGCACGATGTATGGTTTAGGATATTAGCAAGTCTATAAACCTGTCCTCTGCAAGTCTTACTCCACACCTGAGACCAAATGCTTTGATGGGTGCTGTACTTAGTCTCGGAACTGAGTGACTTTGTGGCGTTTTGAGTTTGACACTCAAGTGAATGCTCTTTTCATACACTTCCTGTAGTACTGCTCATGGTCTCGTTTCTTAGACAGGAATGAACTATGTGCCATTGATAAGGTCAAGGTCTTTGAAAGGATCAAGCTACCATCACATTATACGCTGATGATAGCTTGGGAAGCACCGCTTTTCCTGATGTTTGTACATGCTGCTGTCAGAGGCATTTTTTGACCACTTGTGACTCATCTTTTCTGTGTCCTCCCCTCTCCCAGGAACACCACCTTCAGAGGGCCATCTCAGCGCAGCAGGTGTATGGGGAGAAGCGGGACAACATGGTGATCCCAGTCCCCGAGGCAGAGAGCAACATTGCCTACTACGAGACCCTCTACCCCGGGGAGTTCAGGATGCCCAAGCAGCTCATTCATTTACAGCGTGAGTCACGGCTGGCCCCACTTTCATAAAGATCAGTTCCCCATTGCTTACTTTTTGGATATAGATATTTGGCTGTTAAGGTCCCCCCCAAACTTTGTGTGCTCAAGGATGGTGCAGGTTCAGTAAATGTTTGGCGCTGATTCAGTCTGGCAGTTGGAGAGGGTGACTCCATGATGACTACAGCCTGGGAAAACAAATGTTCCAGGTGGCATAGTGTCCAAAGGCTTGGGGAAGTCGGGTGACATAACTGTGCTCTAGTGTATAACGGCAGGTCCATCCTGGAGCTCGTCCTACCAGCCTTTGTAGCCTCGTTGTGCTTGTGTAAATGTAGTTGGTCATCTCTCAGCTGATCTGAAATTGCCTCTTAAAAAAGTACTTGCACGAATGCACACGAGTCTTATAACTGTGACTTTTTGCAATAGGAATAAAGTTTTATTTGTAAGTCATAAGCGCTAAGTGAGGCATTTGTATATTTGAGCCAGGGGTGGGTGGTTAGCTGCTGGTTGCTGTTAACTCCTATGTCTGCCTGTAATACTGCTGTGTTCTAGGCATAGTTGGTTTTTAACAGCTGGGTTCCAGCTACTGAGATTAGACCACTGTACTGGAGGGGTCGAGGGGGTGTGCTGCTGGAGTTTGACACTGGGCAATTTGTATCTCAGGATTTTCCCCGCTGGATGTCACCGGTGGGCGTATTGGTTTGGTTTTTACTGCTCTGCTCAGAAACAATTTCTATGTTTAATTGGAGTGGTGATGTGTTTTAGTGGGTCTGTAATACCACTGTTATAGTGCTTTCGTGGTAGTACTCTTTGCTTCAGCTGCTGTCATGGGTAAACTCATTTTACAGGTGGAAATGTAGTCTAAGCTCAATTAAAAAATTTCGGATTCATATTTTCAAGAGCTTGCCCCTCAGTAGTCAGAGTGGCGTGGCAAAGAGACAAGGGTATGTTAACTGAAGTGCTGGGTCAGACTCTGTGGCGGTGTGACCAGCAGCTTCGGAAAAGAACCTGGTACCGCTCATTAGAATACGCTGGTCTCCTGCTGTCACATCAGCCAGTTGATTGGCATCCTGTGGCATGTCCAGGCTGACTGTCTTACTTTGGAAGGTGTGTTTTGATTACGCATGGCTGCTTACAAACATCAAGAAGGAACCAGCAGGGGTTTCCTGAAACTTGCTGGTCTTTTGGGCCGGAGGTGAAGTGAGCAGTTTCTGAAGATCTAAACCTTTGGTTTGTTGTGAGAAACATCTCTGGTGTTAATGAAGATCACAGTACGTTGCAAGAATTCAGGATATGTCTTTGTGATCGCACTGTTCAGGGTTGTGTAATGGGATGTCTGGTTTTAATTGTGGTTTTATTGTCCTGAAATGGGAGAGGCAGACGATCAAACTAGGCCAAGTGGGGAGGATGTAGTCCTCTGGTGTCCCCTGATTTGGCTTTGGTCATGAAGACAGTGTAAAACTGTTAGCTGTGACTGTTTTGTTGCCTTATTTATGGGTTTGCTTGCAGTGGTCCTGCACGGAGGTTCAGTTTCGATCTCGATGCTAGTCAGCGTGTTCTTGGTTTTATTTTAGTAGGTCATTCTGTTTTTGCAGGACAGCATGCTTTTGGATTTGTGCATCTTAAGAAAAAACTTTTTTTTTTGGTTTATAAAAATAAAGTGAAGGGTGCATTTGGGTCCTGATGCTTAACCTTGGGTCTAACTTTCTTGGCACAGCGTTCAGTCTGGATGCAGAGCAGCCAGATTATGACCTGGACTCGGAAGATGAGGCATTTGTGAATAAGCTGAAGAAAAAGATGGATATCACGCCTCTGCAGTTTGAGGAGATGATTGACCGTCTGGAAAAGGGGAGCGGGCAGCAGGTAAACCTTTGAAATACTGACCCATGCAGTTTGCTTATACTAGCTCTGCCAGGCAAAAGTTAAGGCACTTAAAGTTCAGGAGGATTCTATACAAGACACCCTGAAAGAAGCCACACATCTGAAAGCAGTTGTTGCTCTTGGAGGTGCCATGTTCTCCACTCTAGTTTCTCTTAACAGCGCATGTGTTCTGTTGCAGAATAGACTGGCTGGCTGGTGCTCTTGTGGCCCAGGGCCTGCCTTGAGCTACTGTGACACCAATGTGAAGACCCTAGAAAAATGAGCCTTTAGGTCTGTGGTCTTATAAAGAAGACCTTGCTGTTCAGCTGATCTTCCTTGCCCGGTTTTTGTACACTTGTGTGTGTCACTGGATTAAAAAGCACTTTTCGCAATAGGAAACCGGTTCTAAACCCTAAACCACAAGCTGCGCTACTTGTTCTGATCTAAAGTGCTGCCATAGGTAAAGGTGTCAATGTTATCTGGCCTTCATGCAAAGCTCAGTATACAGCGGGCTGCTTTGCGGAGGAGCCCCACAAAGCTGGGCTTCGGGGCCCAGTGTGCCCAGATGGCTCCTTTAATGACCTGAGCCTTCTTCCATTTGCACCCCTGCCAGCTGGTGACCCTACAGGAGGCCAAGCTGCTGCTGAAGGAGGATGACGAGTTGATCCGAGAGGTGTTCGAGTACTGGATGCGGAAGAGGCGCGCCTCCGAGGGAATCTCCCTCATCCCCACCGTCAAGCAGGAAAAGCGTGACGGCTCCAGCACCAATGACCCCTATGTGGCCTTCCGTCGCAGGACAGAGAAGATGCAGACTCGCAAGGTAGGGGGTGCTGCCCCTTGGGGCTCAAACTACGCCCACGAGGAGCTGGCTTTGTCAACAGTGGGTTACTGCCAGCTCGACTGATCTCCGAGCTGTGAATCACTGATTCTCGGTTCTAGAACCGCAAGAACGACGAGGCGTCTTACGAGAAGATGCTGAAGCTGCGGAGGGACCTGAGTCGTGCTGTCACCATCCTGGAGATGATCAAGCGCAGGGAGAAGAGCAAGCGGGAGCTGCTGCATCTGACGCTGGAGATCGTGGAAAAGAGGTTGGTTGTGTGTGTGTGTGTGTGTGTGTGTGTGGGGGGGGGGGGGGGTTCAGGTGGCCTGACATTAGGATGTGGGGGGGTGGGGTTGGCTGAAGACTAGGTCGGAAGGGCGGGGCGGGGGGAAAGGGGGGAGATTCCGGGGGG
>JAACJT020000001.1:22211316-22235761 GCA_009936485.2 Gymnarchus niloticus
CGCCTTTGGCTTACTCTCTGGGGACTGTGGGCCCGGGACTATGTAAAGTGCTTTGTGACCGTGCTCCGTGTTAAAAGTGCTATATAAATTGAATTGAATTGAATGGAAGCAGATTGTCACGGCCTCATGTTCCCGCGGGGAACCAGAAGATATAGATAGATAGAATAAACAAGTGGCTTACAGATATTGACAGTGTGATTGATACATCACTATGGAGCATTAAGACATCACGTTTTATTTGATACAAAAATCTTTAGATATCAGAATATGTGTAAGACAAAAAATGTTTATGAAGCAAAGAGTTTAAAAACAAATTATCTAAACAGCAAAACAAATTAATCTGGAAGTATGTTTTGGCAGGAGTATATGAATCAGACATTTTTATCATGTCATGTAAATTGAAGCAAGACTTCAGAAGACAATGCTTTTGAATCACACCTCCAAGCTTCAAGACAGCTTCAGTGCATTGGTTCTCTCCGAGTGCTGAGTGGTTCATGCCATTAATCAATGACAGTGCCCAGAAATGAACTGACATTTCATTCTTGGTATACGTACATCACACATTGCAGAGTTTGGCTGAGCTTATTTACATAGTGCTTTTAACTAAGAGCATTGTCTCAGTGCTTTACAGAGTCCCAAAGTCCCTGCAGAGAGTAAGCCAAGAGCAACAGTGGCAAGGAAAAACTCTCTCAGGAGGATGAAACCTTGGGAGGAACCAGACTCAAGGGGGAAGCCCAATCTCCTCTGGCTGGTACTGGGCAGGGCAAGGTTTATCAATACAATACAGTGAACAACAGTGAGAGAGTGGAACGTAAAGTATTGTTTGAAAACTGAAGAGGCTTTATGACATTTTCCAGTATTATTTATTAAAATAAATAACATTCATTTTGTCTCATGATACAAATGTCAGACACACTTTGAAAATGAGTCATCAGTTCAGCTCAGCCACTGAACCTTTTTCTAGAGAAGCAAAACACATTTTTACTGTAATGCTGTGATTTAGTACATTACTTACAAGTAAAATCTGTAAAATGGTTGAACTGCCGATGTACTATACTTACATTTTAATACTTATGCTTACTTATGTATACTTGTGTTTTAATTTGGAATTATAAAATTCCATTTATGTATTGATTCCATACTGAAAATTAGAATATAATGTACACAATATAATTACGGCACAAAGACAGGTAAGTTTGAAACTTATAAATAACACAGCATATTTACAAAAGGCAGACAACTGCAAAACTATTGAGTCTTTGAAAGGATGGCCATTATTAAGTGTACTCAGTACTCGGCACTGTCATATCTAAATGAGTGCGAGACTCGCTCTGGGTAGCTACTGGATGAATAGCTTCCATACCGATAACTTTCAAGACATTCTGCTTTTTCACTTTTGGAAGGAATGGTCTCCTGCTGATATGTCAGGGCTGACTTTATGACCCCAGATTCTTCTGGAATCTTCAGATCAGAGTAGGAGCTGGGTGAGTTGCTGTCCAGTAAAGTGTTGCAGCTTGGTAAACCCTTTACATCGTACAGGCTGTCACTGTACTTAACCACCGCAGGTTTGCATGGCTGGTAGGACACTTTGGTGGTGGTAGTAATTATGGTCTGTAGTGCTGCAGGGCTGCCAGCCGCAGGACCCGTGTACCTGCAGGGGTACTCACTGTTATAGTAGTGCTGGTTGGAGTTAGTGCTAATCTGCCCATAATCAGCCCGATTGCCATAGCTCCCCTTGCCTACAATCTGCTTCCAACCACGGTGCTTGGCAGAAGCATCGTAGCTGCGGTCATTGATACTCAATGGGCTGGTGCTGAGCTGAGGCCCGCCTAGCCCTATGCAGGCTTTGCTGGGGTCAGCCTCGGTCTGCGGGCTGCCACGATCCTTGTAAAGCGTGGTGTAGGAACTCGGGCCCAGGTACCCAGGCACAGCAAAGTCATAGCTGCAGGGCGGTCGTGCCATGTACAACCGTGGGTTGGCTGCCTTCTGCAATGAGGCTGCTTCGGCAGCGGGCCCGGGAGAGTCAAAGGCAAACTTGTAGGGTTCCGGGTTTTGGAAGGTGGAATAGTGCTGTGGCTGGATGGGGAAATTGGATTCAGTGATGATGCTGAAGTGCTCCGGGCCATCCATGCAGGACAGGTGGTGCAGAAAAGGTCCACCTGGGTCATGGTACCTCCCTGCCTGTTAACAAACCAGAACAGTGGTTAGACTGCATGTGATAATGCCATGGGACTGCCCTGCCAAGTATGACACTCACTCTTACCTCCGGCTCTATGAGTCTTCTCTTCTGAGAGAAATGTGGCGGGGAGATCCTCTTTTTCACTGCACTTCTCCTAGCTTCTGTCTCCGACTTGGTCTCTGGCCTCAGGTGATCGTGGACTCCTTTAGCCTGCATTAGCATAAAAAATCAAGTTCAAGATTCAAGTTACTGTTTTTCACACATGTTAATGATCAGTTTTTAGTTATTTTAAGTATCATAACCATATCCTTTATTGCTGACAAAGAAATGGAGTACGCGCTGTATTTTCCATACAAAACTGTGATATTTTAAGCATCCTCCAAACCTGAAATGCAGTTTACACACACACACACACTCTGTCATCATGAGTGTGCACCTAGCTGCTAACACTGACTTAAATGCTATTAGTAATTCTTAACACAAATACAGTAAAACGTACACATACAGAAAGACAAACAATGATATAGATGCATGGACAGAGACATACCTGAAAAAATATGGATTTTCCATCAACTCTCCAAAAATTGGTGACTGGATATCCGCTGTGACCACGACAAGGTATAAGTTCCAAAGCTGAGTTACAGTTGGGACAAAGTTTCTCTGAAAAATGCACAGAACAAGAAAGATTAACTTCACAACACATGCAGTATGCAATCATCAAAATGTCAGCACCAGCCAAGTCTGAATGAACTCAGATGAGATCACTCATATTTTAAACCAGACTATCTGATACAATTCCATAACTGGTATAAAATAAAATGTATCATGGAAAGAACTGATCATCTTTAACTTTGAAATCATTTGCTCTGTGAACACCAGTTTTACACTACAGTGTAAATTCCTTTGAATATGCACGAGTGATTTCTTTAGGGTTTCACATGTGATCAAGACACCCATCGTAAGTATTTGAACATTCACGCTCACAGTGTGGTCTATAAAAACAATGCCAAAGAACAAATATTTCAACTAAACAGCACATACAGTGAGCCAAAGCACACAATGAAATCATTCTCACAGACATAGGAAGGCGGAGAGATGCTGTGAATCAAAATATAAAAATGAAAAATATTTGTTAACTATTCTCACATCCCATTATGTCATAATTGTCATTTGCATTCATGCATATGGTAAGTATTTGTCTACAGTGGATTTTTCTGCTGCTTGTTCTTTATTGCTCCTTTATCATCAGCCATTGTACAATATTGTCTTGTTTTTCTTGCACTTATTTGTCACTATATGATCTCCAGGAAGCACAAAAGTAGGAGTTTCCCTTACTGTGTTCACATTGCAATAAAAAACCTCGAGCCCTTCATGCATTAAAACTTGAACCTATTCATTTTCATTTTCACATGTGCAGAGCAGCTGCAAAGCAGAAACTAATCATTTGAGCTGCTAACACTTAACAAAACTAAAATACCGAAATGGTAACAAGTAGAGCGATAAAAGCCAGTCATTATAATTAAAGAAGACTACTGCAATCATAAGATACACGAAAAATTTAAGCTATTTTGTGGAGAAAACTGGTGTTCAGTTTAAAATCATATTTGATATGTATTTAAAAGGGAGAGACTGAACGAGCTCTGATCACACCGTATGATTGCGGCTTTTATATAACTTTTTTCACAGCAGCTTTATTCAGTCAGGATTTTCAGCATGTACAGCTTGATATTTCATTGGAGCCAGCCATGTTCAGCACCATTCTCGAGAGAACATCCTTAGGGTCCCTCTTGGGAGCGTAACAATGAAATTGTAGGACCGCATATTTAACAGGTCAGTGTGTAACGCCAGGGTTCCAGTCTAAAATAACTCTAAACCACAGATGTATATATGGATTTTAAATAAAGATGGCCTATTAGATAAAATTCGTTTTGTCAAAATATGCAGGTTGTGTGCGAATAAGGTAATATTTGGCACCCAACTTCGAACGGAATTAATTGACTTATTTCAAATGTGTAAACACTTATGGTCTCGAATGCGTTAATTAAGATACGCTTTCAAAATAAGAAGCGTCCAATTTTCAAACGGAAAGAAACGTAAAGGAAAATGAGATTCAGTTTATCGTGCTGCATATTAATATTTTGAAATTCACATTCATACTTGAAATAATGTTTGTATCAACATGGGGAAGGGTCACGAGCCTTCGCGAACAAACGCATATCACGTAAAATAACATCTACTTTGAGGCGTAATAAGTCATTTTTTTCATTAAATTGTTCACTTTTTATTGTGCCGTTATGTCATTCATAAATACAATTCTATAGTTCTCAAATGTATTATCATTATCATATTTAAGCAACTAGGAAAAAAATATGTACCACATTTACATGGGTAGCGCGGTGGAAAATCAAATCAATCTTACTTTGCTGTTTCTGGCGAGCCTTGTCACAGATAGCCGGTCGGAGCTGCAGCTTGGTGCCGTCTGAAAGCGTGCAGTTCCTGCTGCAGATTACAACGCCAAGACAAGATTTCTTGAGGATTTGGCAGTTGTGGTTGTTGGTGTTCCGCATGGCCCAGCCGCTCAGGTGCCGCTGGGCGTTCTTGTCTTCTCCGCTGTATATATAGCGAACGTACCCTTCGGTCCATTCCTGGAACGTGTCATACTGCTTGATGTCCTGTAGCGGGAAAATGTATGTACGTAATGACCATATGATGAGAGTTAACCGGAACACATACGTCTGGTTAAATGCAATGAATGCGATAGGAGACGTGTAGAGTAAAGCAGAAATCCGTTTCCTCAGAATGTTACCTTCACGTATGATCATAAACCATATACTATATTGGAACTTGACAGGAAATGTTTATTTATCAGTAACATTTCAGGGGAATCAAATGGAGTACTGTAAATGCGCATATAACTTAATACGTGAAACAAGATGTGAGAACAGATATATGTCAAATAAAGTAAGAATCACATTAAAGTAAGTCATACATCGTTGCTATTAACAGCAAATAAACAGCATACCTGAGGAAGCCGAGGGTCGTTGATATCCCACGTTAATTTCATCCCAAATGAACAGACACAGTCGGAGTCGTCAAATTGTTCTGACGACTTTGACATGCTGAAACTAGTGAAAAAAACGGCAGTGTCAGTGGAAAAGCCACGTTAGTGCGTGTATAGTCCGGCTTCTATAGTCCTGCGGTTCATTTCAGAATAGAGGCTTGGAAACATTCATATGTAATATAAACACAATATCCGTCAAATTTTATACTGCTAAAACAAATTAATTCTTAAGCTGCCGGTGCGCTTTTCGTTCATTTGGCAAGTGTTACTCGATCTTTTTTCAGCGGCGTCTCAGCTGAGCCCCCCAAATCACAAACAGCGGAATGAGCGCCTCTGAGCGCCTGCAGCCTCCTTTCAAGAATGAGGCTGGCCTTCTGTTCTACGCTTCAACGGTTTCTCAGGTTAACCTCCAAAACATCTTACAGGATGATCCTGC
Organism: Gymnarchus niloticus; assembly: GCA_009936485.2. NCBI lineage: Eukaryota > Metazoa > Chordata > Actinopteri > Osteoglossiformes > Gymnarchidae > Gymnarchus > Gymnarchus niloticus. The sequence continues at coordinate 22,216,993 of JAACJT020000001.1, forward strand.
CCTTCGCTCGTCTACTGTCCTCAAACACGCTGGTTTCTGTTATGTATATAAATGCATATTTAGACCGATTATCTAATTTCTTGAGATATTCCAACATTTTACATGTTGTCGTAATTTTATTCTTTCATACTGTGCTTTTTAGATTATGCTTGCATGTTGTGTACATGAAAGGAGCATTTACACCACTCTCAACCAGAAATTCGAGTTATTATGGTCATTCAGCTAAAATGAGCGTGACCATATAAACAAGACGGTTAAGTGTTACAAAACAAGACCATTCTCCTCTCTAAATAAAAAGCCAATCTTGAGCATTTAATCTGGATTATAAAATCGGGATTACAAGAAAATTAACATATCAAACCAAAAGTGAATTATGTTTGGTACTGATAAGGTGTCTCGTGCAACATGCGTCATATGTTTCATGTAAAAACCTTAAATGTTTGACATTTGAATTGTTTATTGAAAAATTAAATGATTTTGCTTATATTTATAGAGACACAACAGTTTTGGATAAATCTGTTCTGCATTTTATATATTTTGGAGTGATTAGTCCATTTTGTTATGCAGCGTATTTCCCATTTTACTAAATAAAATCACATGCCACTTTTGAAAACAATACAAAAAGATGCAAAATAGCAACCACTACAATAAGTAATCGTATTCCTATTTGCTTAAAATGTGCTTGAACAACGTTGTGTATCATGCACACTTCTTAACTTAGAATTGCTACGATACCTCTAATTCATATATTATATGTAAATATTCATTTCAATTTCAGTTACACAGCTTCGGACATTACAGCTCAGAGTAATTTACCATTTTCACAAAAGCCACCAGAAAATAAATGACTGTGTTTACAAGGAAATTTTGTAACTGATGGAAAAACTCGATTTTTTAACTGTTTGAATATTATTTACCACACTTTAAAGATATTTTTAACCGGATTTTTTGGCTTTCGCAATTTTGTATTTAAATGTAGACGTCAGAATGGGTTGAATGTAATATATTTTAAATAAATATAATTATAAAATATTTTACTATAGATTTTTTTTTTTTCCTGCAAACATATTCCCTATTTTCGGCAGCGTCAGGATTGGTAATAAAATAAACGTTGAGTCCGAGTCCGACTCATTAAACGTTATGCCCATCTTAATTTGCATTTTCAAAGTCATTCGTTATAAAACAGTTATTTTAATTAATGTATGTAGTTAACAAATGAGCACTCAGGACAAGAGGCACAAAAGTTGAAATGGTATATTACCGCTTTGATAAATTTACATGAGAAGCAGTTACTTTTAATCATAAATCGAAACACAATCGCGTGCTTCTTCTCTCTTCCCTAAGACAAAATGAATTACACCAAAAATTAACAAATGTGGTAATTCATACAAAACCTATGAACTTATCTGCATGCCATTTTATAATTTATTATACGCGAGTAATTGTCAAGCCGTTTTGGATTCGCCTCTACTATACATGGGTATTATCAAAATTAATCGAATTAACACATATTTGATATGCTTCCTTCTGGGTTAACTTTTTCTGCAAGATTTTTTATGGTAAAATATGTCGATGGCTACCTTCTTTTATATTTCATTTATATACAGTATATATGTATGCGAAAACAAATCCAGCGCAAGCATAATTGCATTTTAATTATCTTGTATAGAAATGTTTAACATATATAGTTTAATAAAACGCAATTCGGGTTAGGCTTACGGTGCACTTTTTCTTATTTACATGATGATTTCCTTTTAGGTTTATTGACTGTCACTCTGTTTTCTGTAAATAAAAATACAGTTATGTCAGCTTTGCATAAATTCGTTAGTTACAAGCAGCTAGCCTCAAAAATCTATAGACGGTAAGGCAACCACAATGAAAAATAGGCTACACCGCTATACGGGAGCCTATTTTACTGTTATTTGCCTTAGGAAAACCAATTCAACCAAAGTGATGTTTTTATATTCATAACCATCTCAAGGTTTGCACACGTGTCTCGAATGTAAACAAAAAAATCAAACAATAATTTTTTAGTCTACCATTTTTTTTAAAGGGACTGAAATTATCGTCCGGGCTCAACGCGTCCATGGTTACTGACTTGAATTTAGCACTGTTTGGTTTCAGCACGTTTTCTCATCTTCTGTGTCACAGTATCTTCGTTTTGCGACAGTATGGTAAGTGTCACAAGCTGAGATAAATCACCACCCTCCCCATCATAAGCCTGACGAATTCCTCTGCAAGGTCAGAAGACCTGGGACAGATGCCAGCTTTTGTCTGAGCCACATGAAAACACAGTGTTGAGATTCACTTGCTGGAACCCGACTGACTTTTAAAATATTTAAAGGGCTGGCAAGCTGTGCTGAGACAGGAACAAAGTTACCAGGTATACAGGTACCATGTTGGAGGATGCCATGATAGCACGTCAGATAAAAGCCGGTCGGGTTCACAAGAGACAGCTTTCGGCCAAACAAATTACTTAGTGCCAAGTTAAGTCTACAGTCGATTACTAGATTCCATTTGAAAACTAAAAGATGCCCACTAGTCAATAACGCTTCCGTTTCCATAATTCAGGCAATTGTGTAAACAGCGAGCTATTCAAAGGGTCACAATATTCGATTACAAGAGAGATGGAGACTGAAGTCATGTGTATGGCAGACATTTTATTAAACATGATTCCTCAACAAATTTTAAAAATGACAGCAAAATCATAAACTTGTAACTCTAGGATAATATAAAATGGCAAACGAGAAAAGGCAGAACAAAGAAAGTGATGTGGAAATTCAATAAAAATGTGAAAAAAGCCGAAGAGCACAATAGCCCAACAATGATTAAAAGAAATAAATGACAAACGCCCCTCAGGAGCACTGGAAGACACGGCAAGTTAAGTAACATCATTCTAATGAAATAATCCCCCGCACAGTGCGTCTGGTATCAATGTACAATACCTTGCTCATCGTGCGCCGTACCAGTCTTTAAAGACTGTTGCCTGAAAATTGTATGCCTGAAGCGTCTATGAACCAGCCCCGCTTTACTGGGGGAGCAGTAACATGTAATAGGTGTGCGTGTCCTTAGTACGATTATGAATTGCTTGTTTTATAGCTTACCTGTGCGTGCCCCAGGTAGAGAGAAAACCTGGAATGGCAGTGCCAACCCAGGCCCCCCCCCAACCCCTTATTGCGCCGACCCTGAGCCAAGCGGGCAACTACATTAGCCTACACGTGTTCCCGCCGAAAGATACACTTGTAGAATTGTGCGGCCTGTGTCGAATACCTATGAAACCTATTTTGTATGACAAATTTTAAAAATTAAGAATTTCACGCGCTGCCTGGCGCTCACTGCTCGGTGGTTCTTGTCCTGTATTGATGATAATACATAGTAGACAACAATGATAAACAGGTCAATCCTACAGCCATTAGAATTTTTATAAGTTACACTGTACTGTTCTTATTGTGTCTCCAGAGAGTAATATCTGTAGCTTAACAATAAATATATTGAAAAGGATTACATGTAACACATAAGACAAATGTTGTCCACAGTAGCCGTTTAGGGTGAACCCTGAAATACCACTGCAGTGAGTGAAACCGAGATATCGGTTCAGAATGGGCAATATTCTTTCAAACAGCAGCGAGCCTCCTATCGTAAGACATATGCTCCTTCATACCTGCTGGTTTCCTCGGACTAGAAAGCAATTTATTTCACCAATGGAAGCAGAAGTTTGTCTTTACGTTTTATCCAAGTTTTCAATTGCTGATTCCAGTCATTCCTAATATTTTCCACTTCACTAACTGGTCATCACACACCACTGCATTATGGTCATATTTAGTTTTATATGAGAAGCTCATACCATTCACTTTGGTGTTTATTTGGTGGCTCGTTCATTTTTTTCCTGAGCGTTCCGTTTGCTCATTAGAATCACCTGTGACAAACGGACTTTGGGTGTCTGTCAAAAGTATAGGGCAAGGAGAAAAACAAGTAATGGGTGTAAGTAAGCTTTATATATATATACTTTACTCCTTTTCGAAGTTTTATCAGTAAATGCACGACGTTTCTATAGTGCGTATGACATATTGGCCAGGCTGCTGTGATAGTATCAGTTTCAGCGTAGTTTGCAGCGTTTCTTTCCCAGCCAAACATGGAGGTCTGATCTGTTTGTCATTTTGATATTCGATTTAATATTATAGCATGCAATTAAAATTTTAAAGACATTTTGGTTCATGCATGATGGACAGTAATAAAAATGTTATTTATATTAAATGCCGAAAATAATTATATATGTGTGTGTCTTCTTTAAGTTCGAAGCCGTTTTAGACGAAGCCTTCTCCACTAAAAATGCCGCCAAGATTAGTACTGCTATACTTGAAGAAAAAACTTCCAAGTCTTTGGTGAACCGGTTGGACAAAATAATTAATAAGGTAAAGAGCCTTTAGTCTCTTTGTTTAAGTCATTAATGTTTAGCAGGTTTTTATGAACTTGTTTGCTGAATCCTGCAGATGCTTATGTTTATTAAACTATAAATGTTTTAAATGACTTACAGGAACTTGACAGAAATGATTTTGGTAAGGTCTTTATGCTTCTGAGAGCCATTGAAAATTTTTGTCAGAATGAGGAAGACCTAATTCAGTCCTTCATTCAGCAAGGCCTTATTGTCAAGATAAGTAAAATGCACTTTCTCCATTTATTTAAAATGTGACTCTGCCTGAAATATTTAGCAAAATGTTAAATATGCCACAAGCACATGTTTAGTAGTGGAAAAGGTTATTGAAGGGAACATGATTTGAGCTTATTTCCTCTGTACATGTTGGCCTGGTTTGAAAGAACCACAAAGTTATTGAAGGTAAAGGATTTCAAGGCAAACAAAGCTCTAACAGATTTAATTGAGGAATTCTATGATGTTTCCATGGTGAGTAATTGCTTTTTTCTTAAAGTGTTGGTCCAGTTTGCACTTCATGTGTTGTTCTTTAAGTGATGTATCCTCTTTTTTTTTTCTTTTAAGAATATATGCCGGACCAGCCTGCAAGGTTATTTTAAATTTTATTGCATTCTTCCTTGATGTAGTTAGTGCTGGTGGCTTATCATAGTGATTCCATTTTCATTCTGTTCTCTGGTCTTGGTGTTTCAGGGAAGTCCCAGATCCAAGACATTTTTGTGCTGCGCTTTGGCACACTTGTCACTGATACCGACATATTGTTTGACCTTCGTTTAGAGGTAAGGTCGGGTGGAGGTTTGAACAGTTAGTAAAACATGTTATGGATTTACCATAAAGCATTATGCAAAATGACAAACTTGGTATCTTACAGGCCAAGTAAAGGAAAGGTTTTTTTGCTACAATAATACAAATCACATGAGCAATACAGTGTGCATGGGTGTTTTACGTCATTGATGGAAGAGAATGAGTACATATCCTACCTCACCTTAGAACAAACCAAAGAATCTTTTAGAAGCCTGTAGGTTTAAATTAGTGCGCAACCTGAAAAAGGTCAGCACTGAAGAATGCAAGCTACAGAGTGTATGTTATTAGGAAATTCTACCTGCATGCAGTTATGCATCAGTAAAAACACGTGGCTTTGCAATAGAATTAGTTAAGCTGGCATGCATGCCATTAAATCTGCTGTGCACTGGGACACTGCAGTGCATTGTGAAACATTGGGACACTGCTGTGACACATTGGGACAGCTGGAGACTACTCTGCTGTGGCAGATTGGGACAGTTAGCCTGTCCTTAGCCCTGTTTTCCCACTGTTGTTACAGGCTATCAGAACAATCAATTCAATCCTTGACAGAGCTACTAAAGAGGAGAAGAAGAAGCTGAGCCTATCGGAAGACTACTGTTTGCTCCTGTAGGTTTCTGTTTTCTGCCCGATGAATCAAAGGCAGTTTTTTTTTTTTTTTCCCTAAAATGTCTGAAGTCACTGCCATCTAGTGGAATGTTTTTGGTTTAGTTGTGCCCGTTTATGGATTTGATACATTTTGCTCCCCCCAGTGAAGAACTGGCAAAAGTGATTCTGAAAGTTGGTGGTAAGTACTGTACCCTTTGTCTGTAGCTGTACATAGTTATGTAAAGAATAGCTATGTTAACGTGTTAACTGAATAACAAATTCATATTGACTACAGGTAGAGATGTATGTATTCAAACTTTAGATTTTTCTGCTGAGTATGAAGGCAGATTGTGTCCCCTGTTTAGACTATGAGATGCAAGTGGCCATCTCAGAATCTCTCTGCCGCATGACAACAAAGAAGTGGAGGGAAGAACTGGTTTACAAGTGGTTTCCCAACCGAACTTTTGCAGATGCCTTTAAATCAGTAAACGATCGAGAATTTGAGACTGTATGTTTTTTCTCAAACTTATGAAATTTCCATTGTTCTCCATAATACTTCTTTTTTTGACTCAAGCACTGCAATAGACAACTATAAGAAGTTTTCTCATTTTTGATTTAAAGGATTGCAGAAAATTTCTCAACAATTTGAATAGCTTCTATGGAGATGAGCGAAGGTACTTAGTAGCCTATCTACTCTGTTTCCTCCATATAATGCTGCTATTTGTTGCTGTTTTTATTCTGAAATTTAAACTTTTCAAACTTGTTTCTTAATGTTTTAAATTTCACTAACTGTGCCATTGTCCTCACACTTTATTTTTCTTTTACAAAAAAACGTGTTGGGTGTTGAAGGCAGCCTGAGTCACAGCCCTTCAGGTCTGACCCAGGATCATACAGCAATGTGTTGGAACTATTACCAGTGTGTCTCCTGTATACAACATGAAAAACAGCGAAGCAGCTAATTATTTGTTCAGATGTTCTTTTCAGATGTTATCAGACCATATTTCTAGACATCTATGTATGAGTGTAAATTTCAGGCTGATCACAATAACTAACTTTGTTCTATCATGTTGAACAGGGTGTTTACTTTTCCCTGCATCAAAGCTTTTTTAGGCACAACTGAGGTGAGCATTTGTACAATCTATTCAAATTGTATTTACCTGTTCATCAATAAGTGTAAGATAGTAAAGTCATGGGACATTCAAATGGATCTTCTTTAATTAAACTTGTATATGTAGCTGTTTAAACCAGATGATGAGAATCTTGAAAAGTTCTGGATAGATTTCAACCTTGGCACATCCTGCATCAGCTTTTTTGTGAACGACCCAGAGGTAGGATCATATTGAGTTCTGTTTTTGGTGATGTAAACACAGCCACAATGGCATATCACTGACTGCTTTATCCTTTATGGCATCTGCTGTAATGGTAGGGAGTTGATGTTAACATCTGCTGCTTTAGATGATTCATGGCATCACATATAAGGAGGGAATTGATTGTTGTGTGTCATTTTGCTGTGCTTAGGGGGCCCTTTGGGAATCAATTAATTTGCCAAAAGTTGCCATCAACGATTATTCCATCATAGGTAAGTGGTCAGCATTTACCCACCGTCATCCTTCATGACACATCTTTAAAGGAGGAGAACATGAAGTGTAAATGCTGTATTGTTCATTTTTGGCTCCCCTGCTGTGTGTATGACTGTATACTCTTTTCTGCTCTGACAGAAAAAGATGACCAGAAAATCCTGACCATTGGAATGGCGATTTCTGTTTCTCACATCAAAATAAAAGCAACAACGGTCCAAATAATTTTTGAATCACAATACGACATCCAAAATGCCACCAAGCTTGTCTTTGGTGAAAATTTGCAATTGGTAATATCGTCGCATTGACCCAAATGCCCAGCAGACCTTTGTGATGTGTAGCTTCTTCATGATTTAAACAAAGTGGAATTTCATGCTGCTGATTATGTTCAGTATACAAATTATAACACATTCAGATTAAATGTTTGGTTTCCTGGAGTAGAAGTGCAACCTCGCATACAAGTACACAGCATGACTGCTAACTGACTTTTATGTTCTAACAGAGTAGAGAGGGACAGGCCTCTGAATCCATGAGCAGGGACCTTCCCGATGATGAGTATTTATGCATATCTGTTTTTGGCTTCTAGACTTGAGTTTGCTTGCTTAGGCTATATAATATTTAAACATTTTTTAGCTTCAGAACTTGTTTATCCACTGTAAAGAAAGATGCATTTCCTGGGTAATTGTTATGCCAGTACTTTAAGCAAATGTTCTAGTGCCTTCTCAAAAATATCAGTAACTTTCAAATGAATTTTATTTTATGTAGCACTTTTTAACGAGGAGCATTGTCATAAAGAGCTTTATGTAGTCTCAGGCATGAGGGCCCTTTCTGACCCTATCACCCAGGTTGCTTAGGTACTGCTGGTGTAATTACTGAGTTAAAAATTACTCCTTTTGAGCAGTTCCTGTTGTTCCATTTGAGGGATACTTGTAGAACACCTGTTTATTACTTACAAATAAAAGTGAGTTTAATAATGTTCATTTTACAGGTGACTACTATGAATGAAGTTCAGATGTCACCCATGTCAGCAACGTGAGTGATCATTTTATACTCTACCCCTCCACATTGCCCCATGTGTAGTCTTTGACTCAAAACGTTTTATCCCACATATGCTTGATGCCTTCAGGGAAAAAGCTGAGCTAGCTCTTCTGAATGATGAGTCTATAACAGAGGTTTGCTTTTTGCTCTTAGTATTATGTGATGCTGGTGGAGGGCTAGGAGTGGAACTTGGTATTCTTTACCAACACTACTGCATGCATTTGGTGGGGTGTGTTTGTGCTGGTGTGTCACATTTCACATGTATTTATGTACCAGCAGAGTGCATTTGGTTTGATCCCCATCCCTATTCACTATAAAACTCTGTAAAGCAGGTTTCATATTAGCCGTGCTTTTGGGTGAAACCTAGTAAATCCAAGTCTGTTCTTCATTGGTTAGGAATCTGTGCTTATGGCCAAGTTGTTGGTTCGAATCCCATGGCCAGCAGAGTAATGTTATCCATGTTGGGCTATTGAGCAATGCCTTAAACCCGAAAAACTGGTTCTGGGAGGGTGGCAAAATGGCCAACCGTGACTTCTGACACCAAAAACTTGCTGCATAATACATGTGTCTCTGTCTCTCACAAAGCAAAATGAAATGTGCAAAAACCAAAGAATTTCTATATACCTTGGATCAAAGGGATCCAAGTGTGACCCATTGTGTCAGTGTGCTTCTGTTGAATGTGCATTGCAGCATGTATTTTGACTGGCCGATATTAATGGTGCATACTTAGACTGAGTGCCATGTCAAAGTGCTTGCCACATGTCAGGAAGACAAATATGTCCTTCATGGCTGCTTTCAGGATGTATCAGGTCAGTGGTGGGGAAGAATTTTGACGATAGTCATGATGACACGTCGGCCATTTTGTAGTTTTCTGCTGAACCTTATGTTCTTCTCTATGGACTATTTTACAAAGCTCTGCCCTCCTTCCCCTCAGATGGCAAGGGACGAAATCTTCAGCTGGCCACCTACTTCAAAGGGGTATGGTCATATTTCTGAGATATTCTGTGCATGTTTTTCCCGTAAAGAATGAGCATATAAGTAGTTGGAAGATGTTCAGTCACCTCAGGAACTATGTCTCAACAGTGGAACTCAGTACTCGGTAGAAAAGTTTTGACTACATATACCAGAGGCATGACAGGAATATGGAACCTCTTGGTATTTAAGTCCTCCTATTTGAATTTCTTGTCTGGTATCTGGTCTTGTTGTGTTACATTCTATTAAGTACTGCACATGTTCTGTCTTGCAGGTCTGAAAAGCCCATGCAGACCACAGGAGACAAACAGAAAGAATCACACAAGGTTAACATTGTGTGTAGGGGGGCTGGGGTTGTTTGTTCAAATAGTCACCACTAGATGGGGAGCTTGTACAGTGGAAATGGCTTACATTCCATTACACGTTTTAATCTGCTCAATCAGTGATTAGGTCCATGAGCATCTTGGACACCTTCTGTCACTGCAGGTTTGTCATCCCAAAGCTGCTGCCTTTTCTGAGAGTGATAGGAGTCCGACTCAGGGAGAAAGTGACAGTTTCCATGGAAAGGAGCTGACTCGGTCAGACTACACTAGAAAGAAGCCCCAAGTGAAATCTGCGCTGAGGAGTATGTTCCTGGAAAGAATTTTCATAGCCATCATAACAAACCCCAATGATTTTGTGGAGAAAGTTGCCTGATCCTTTGTCTTTATTCCCTTCAAGTTCTTCCTCTGTCCTTTCCTAGTAGTACAACAGAACCTAGCATTGTCAAGGTAATGCATTTTTCTGCACTTGGCTAAGAACTAACTGACACTTTGTGTTATTAACAGAACAGCTAAGACATTTTGTGTGAGCTAATTTCATATTCATCCTCCCTTGTATTACTGTGACATGTAGCATTTAATAGGACAATTAGACACCTGAGCTTCTTCCAGGATGTTACCTTAAGACACTTTTCCAGCTCATTTTCAAGCCAGAAAGATCTCTAAAGCATGATTGATTGCCGGACTAAATGTCCCCGTTAATGACATGTAATGCCATAATCTGTCTTCTATTTTATCAAATACACTGTTTTTAAACTCAGAATTCTGAATACGCAGTGGGCGCAGTCAGCACTTGTTGTTTTCCATTTTCCCAACAGCATTCAACACCAAACACAGCAGAAATTAAGCAAAGCAGAGTTACTGGTGACAAGCCCTTATTCCTCCTCAGAGAGCCTAGCATGGAATATTCCTTGGTTCCAATACAAAGGTTTAAAAGCCATCATGTAGGTCAGTTCTTTTCCTTGTTAACATGCATTTTAGTTTTAATGCCAATGTTTCATTATTAATTATAGTAAAGGCTGGGTCTTTACAACACATTGTTTTGAAAGTTTAACCATACAACAATCTTTCACCTGTGTCCTTTTCTCCTAGGACTTAAGACTGACCTGGAGGATTCAGTATTTCTGTCAGATGATCAAGAGATGTCCCTTAAGGTAGCTCTGAGAGAATGGTTTAACCTCTAAAGTTCTCTCCTGTAACCTGGGGGATTTGTATTTCCATCCCTCCTTAAGCCATATTGATCTGAAATCTCATGGCAACACACACAGTGCAAATTCCTTTGGAAATATTGACAGGGAACAAGGGGCTCTAAATGTTTGCCCCTATTTATGCCTTATTATGCTTGATTGTTTAAATATTGATTTGAATGTTCTCCAGAAAAATTCCACTGGTGAAGATCAAAAGTCTCCTGTAGCAAGGAAACGGAAACATGACAGGACAGGTGTGTATTGTTTTGTGTGAAGTTGTCCTTTACAATTTTGATCTGCTGTTCAAGAATTGCATATTTTTATCAAAAACCCAAATAGCAAAGTTTGTGCAGACCCAAGGGATTCTGGCATCATTTATGCTGTTTGGTGTTTTGAAACCTTTCTGTTCTCTCCTGCTTAGAGCTGGATTCAGGCCTAGGACCTGAGAAATGGCAGTTGACAGCAAAGGAGGAGCAGTGCTCTCCAAGTTTCCAGCCCAGAGAAGTCCTCCCACCCAGCATGCAGAGTGCTTCCGGGGGCATGTTTCTATAGATCTCACTAATTCCACAGTTGTTGATGTCCTTATTAAATTCAGATTGAGAGCTTTTGATAATACACACTTAGTGAACAAAGTCTGTGTAAAATAATATTTAACAGACAAAATACCTTCACTTATGGAAAACTTTATTTTGATTCTGACATTTGTTCAGCCTTTCTGGTTCTTTGAGATGGGGAAATGAATGTCCCTTTTCTCTCCTTCCCCTTAATTTTACACAATGGGACTATGGCTCCTAGCCAGGCTGGCATTCTCAGTCTGCCAAATCTTGCCTTCACCCCACCATTTTCACTTTTTGCAGCTTAGCCCACATTTCCGGGCCTTTCATGCATATGGGGAAGGGCCACAGTGGGTCCTGGGCCCCGGACACCCTGTCTCCAAGCATAAATATAAATTTGATTCTATTCAAGTACATTCATTTACATTCACTTGCTTTTCTTATTGAGGGGTGCTTGATTTTGCTTTTAAGTGAAATGTACTTGTAAGCACAAACTTGCACGGGTACTAGATAAATGGTAGCAAAAAAAATATCTATGGTGTTCTGATGAGTGAATATGTTTTACCCCTTGTTACCACCCTCAGAGAGGATGACTGAAGTGTATGCCGAAGCTTCTGATTCTGACACAGAGATGGGTTCTGGGGTCACAGCTGCATTTCAGGTCTTCAAAAAGCAGCTGAAGGACCATTTTTCGGTAATGACCATGACCACCTTAAGTGATATCAGTTAGAGTACGAGTTACATGTGACAGACACTGAAAATTCATAGAAAAGCTTAGAATAGTCACAGGTTGTTTCTTGGGGAGCTGAGAATGAAGTGGATTTTGTGCAGGAAGGCAACTGAGCATTTTGTATTTTCTACACCCCCTAGCCAGGGAGAATTGAAACAACCAAGAATTGCACTGGTCCCCAGTTTCCAGTTTGATATTCAACACTATAACACCAATGGCCAGAAACAATTAACACGTGTTCTTGTACTGCATTAACCAAAACCAGTCTTAAAATGCATAGCTAGTGATATGGCATATAACATATGGCAATTTCTGTGTATAACATTAATCCCATTTATCAGTCCAGGTATGAGAAAATAGAATCCCAGTCTATGGAGTCTCTCCTTGACTGTCAGAAAAGTGTGAGGACTTTGCTGAGCTCAGTGCACAAATACAGGTAGAGTACTTCATGGGATTCTTTGGAAGAGAGCAACAGGTGTTTTATTAATGTCATGTCATGAAGGCATGTTTGAATTGTGAAAAGCTACTGTGCACAACCATACAAACCAGCTATCTGAAGAGCAGCATTGCTCTTTGTGGGAGGCCTGCTGGATTGGTCCTCAGTTACCTAACTGAATGTCTGCCTAAGGTTGTGTCTGCCTGTTCACAGGCTAATGCACCTGGAGACATTCCAGGCCACGGTCGTTAATGAACTAGGTCAACTAGAGCAGGACTGCCACTCCCTGAAGGAGATTGAGAGGGAAATTGTGGTCTGTATTCAAGAGTTTCCAGTGCCCCATTTGCTTTATACTCCACGTAATGGTGTTTTTGAGAGCTTTGTATGCATTTGGGTTGGGCAATCCCTACATAGTATGGGAAAGTCCTCCGGTTAACAGTGAAATGTTAGAGAGAACTGTACTGGTACAAAAAAAAATCATATTTACTGCTGTCATAAACTTAATTACCTTGTACAAGGTCATCTAAATGAACATTCTTGTGCATAAATCATGTAGGGAAATCATATTGCAATGTCTGCCTGTTTTCAGAACTTCTGGAAAACCGAATCAAACATGGTGACGCTATTCTGTGAGAAGCAGCAGAAGAGGTAAAGAGGAACATAGGCCACATGTTGACACTGATATTTTCACATGGTGCTAACTGAACTTGGCTTTCTGCAGGAACTACTTTGAAATAATTCTGGTGTTTAGGTTATATAAAAAAAAAAATGGTGCTATATTGTGTGTCAGTTGTTTCAATTCAGCTTCTTTGCAGGTTGCAGTCACTGGGAATTGTGAAGGACACAGTTCATAGTCTACCAGGGGACAGTGTGGCATCAAAGGTCGGGTGAATATTGCTTATAAGCCATTAAGTGTGTGTGTTCGTGTTCACCACCAACTGCAATAACTCCTCATTTAGAGTAGAATAGACCTGGAGAGAATTGCCTGTAATTACCCATGTTTGACTACAAAACCCATGTTTGTGTAAATTATGAAAGTGGACTTTAGAAGCCAGCCAGGTGCTCACCCCCAAGTTGTCACATGGCTCCTAGAACTCACCACCTCTTCAATTGGGGCTATTCAATGGAATAACACTGGCAGTCACTCAGACATGCCCACAGGACAGCTTTTGATTGACTCCACTCTACATAAGTGTAAGGCTGGACATTGAAAGTAACACAGCTGAACCTTGCATTGCATGTGCTCACACCAAGATTACCACCATCCGGTACTTGCACCCATACCTTGTTTTCCCTTCACAGGAAATGTCAAAGGGCACCAATGTGGTCAATAATCCTACGGATGCCACCAACACAGTTTAGAGCTTCATAAATGTCATTGGTTTGCATTGGAAGGTGTTTAATTAGGGGCATGTGACCAAAATTATAGAAGGTATCTATGTATTTATAGATTTAAAAAAGCACTAAGACATCCTGTTTTTGTTGGAACTGTTCTGCTGATGAAAGCGATGGTGGTGTATGATTCAAATCATCAGTGCATTTTGTTTTATTCCTGCATTGTTACACCCCAAACACTCATCACTATGTTTCCTGAATTGACAATGTATAAATTCTATTAGTCAATGTAAGAAACCAACCCTTTTAAAAATTAATTTTCTAAAATACTTTTGTTAAATGAACTGTACCTATTAGTGGCTTTCACCAGTAAACGAAGACATTTAGAATGAATTGTAATACATTAGGAAGATTTGTGATTTAAGGCATCCTGATCTGAATCCGTGCTAGGATATTTTGCCGTCTACTGTATAGATGCACCAAATATGCATTGTGTTGATCATAAGCAGCAGCTTTAAATGATGGTATTTGGAAAAGACCTGCTACATAATACCATTATAATAAGTGTTCCTTTCAAGCATTTTGTTGTGTAGTTACATACTACCTAATGGAAAATTGCTACACAAAGCCACGGTTAAGACACTGGATAAAACCATGGTGGAAGTCATGGTGTGATGCATACAGTGTCACATTTCTGAGTAAAAAAAAAAAATGTATAGCACTAAATATAAAATCAAGTACAAAAAATTCCATATAAAACTGAGGTTTCCCCTGCTTTGCTGATAGAAATGTCTTGATCAATATTTTGTTGCCTTAATTTTTTTTCTTCCTCCTTTCTGACCTATCTACTGTCTCTTTTGCTTTGACCTAGCCCCGTTGCTGGGAGAATATCCATTTGCGTGATTGTTCTGGACATCTCTCTGATCTTTCCCATCCGCTTTTGGTTGCCTTTTTCTGTATGTCTGGAATCACAGAAAAATGTACTTGAGCAGTCAGTGTTAAGGGTAGTCAGTTCAGAAAAGTTACTTTGCTTCATCTTGAAGGTCATTTAGGGCCAAATCAACCAACTACTATAAATTTGCCTGTTTTGTGAGCCTACAAACCCATCCTTTAATTTTTTTGTTCTTATGTATATATTGGGAATATGAGCTGGCTGTGTTCCTAATAAAGCCATCCATGAAAGTGAAGTCCATTGGACTGCTGGGATGGATGGTTCAGTGTGAGAATCCAGACTTCCTCAGAAGGAAGTCAGTGGGTGGGTTTTCTGTACGTTCATGGTGAAAGAAAATGAGAATTCTAGATCTTAAGGCCAATCCTGTAACCTAAAATGTCCCTGCTTATGAGCTTCATTCCTACATTATCTCCAGGTGTGGTGTTTGCATGATGGTAGGTTGAATAAGTCTGTCCTGGCAAAAAATTTTTTTTTCAGGTTAGGGCTCAACTATAATTATTACTCATAACACTACGTACCTGAATGTAAAAATTCACAAAAAGAATGACCAGAGTTGTCATGTAAGAAGACTGGAACAGGAGACAGCCGAGTGGGAATCCGCACGGGTACACTGCTGCACTGAGCGTGTGTGTGATGGTCATAATAAACTGGATCTGAGGGAGGAGAACAAGACCATAAAGGATGTGTCTTGATAGGAGCTGCCCTTTCTGGAAGCAGAGGTTGACTTACCAGCTGAGCTTGAGTGAGGTACTTCTTCCACCACAGATATTTGTGCATGGATGGAATGGTGGACAGCCCATAATAGGAATACATCAGCACATGGATGAAGCTGTTCAGCATTGGTCCAAAGAAGCCTTTTAAGTAGGGGTACACAGGCACATCAGAGTAAAGTTTCAAGCAGTCTACTGGTTACAGTTGCTGCACGTGCAAGTTAAAACATTTCAAACAGTTGAATAAATCCTCCTCGTGTAGGATGGAACTTACTTTGCCCACATGGTATCCAATTGAGCACACACCACCAGATGTTGAACATGGAAGCATGATGATATACATGCAGGAATGTGATCTGGTTGTTCTTCTTCCTCAGAACAAAGAACACTGTGTCCAGGAACTCAATGAGTTTGGAGAAGTAGTACCACCACAGTACCTTAGCAACCTGTTTAGTTGGTGAGATAAAAAATCCTCAGAAATGCACAGGACCAGTAAGCAACATAATAGTACTGGGGTTCTTTGCCTATGTCTAATAGGTTTAGTTGGTGGCAGCATTCAGGTGAGGATCAAAAGTGCACCGATGACAAGATGAGCAGTTGATAGATGTGCCATGCTGGTGGCCAGGCTTTCAAAACAGCCATCTTGGTACTTCACAAGCAGCTCAGGCACATGACCATGGTGCTGGCAGTGTACACGTACCTATCGCTTTTTTTTTTTTCCAGAAAAAGCTGGAGCTCCAGCTCTCCTTCCCAGCTCTGGAACAGGAAGTGTTCTGTTTACCCACTTCATGCCAAAAACAGCTCATAATGTGCTATGGCTCTAACAACCATTTTCATTTAAGCTGGATAAAGGAGTTTGACGTAGACATACTCTTGCAAAACTTGCATTTTCTCAGTGGGTGTTACATACTACCACCTTTGCAGTCTGGGACCTTAATGGGTACACTTTGTGTTGGTAGCTAGTTGGGAAATTCCTCAAGGGGTGGGCAAAGTTGGATAACAGGCATTGATATGGGCTTACCCTGATATCACCATCTCCAGCGCTGTTGAGGTTCTGACATTGCAGCCGGTAACCTGCTGTCCAAGTGGACAAGAACAGCTGAAACAAGACCATTACATGAGCTTAGTAACCCTGGATGAGTGGGATTGCTGGGACCTGATTAATATTAAAAGCAATTCAGACAGCAGCCAATGCCAACTTTCCATTTTGGTGGAAGTTTTTTTTTTTTTTCGATATTTCAACTTCTCCAGTTAGGCAGCAAAGGGCTTTTCAAAACACAGCAAATAGAAAAGACTGGTCTAATGAAAAGAGAACAGTTTTTAACAGAAAAGCCCATGTCTTACCTCAATAAGCATGTAGAGGGACAGCATGGTCACAGCAAAGTTATACACAAGCAAAACTTTTTTCAAGGAGTATGCTGTCCTGTTCTTCATATATATTGGCCCAAGGTAAACGAAGAGGAGGTAGAGGACCGTGAATGATAGTGTTGGAAGACAGGAATCCAGCAGGAGCCATCCTCTCACTCTGGAATCTGAGAGACAAGAATGAAGTGCTCCACTTAATTTGTTTTAGTAAAGATTGAAGTATTGAATTCTCAGATTACCTTTCTTTGAGTAACCCATTGGAAGTGTGGCTAATTCAGTATAGTGACTCTTCAGTGTCTGATAGTACTTTTGTTGCAATTTTCAATCAAGAATCACCAAAACTTGCTCAGACTTAATCCATTAAAAATTAGAGTGTAAGAATCTTAACCATATAAGCTAATGTAATAATGTATTTGTTTGTCTGTACCTGGATGAAAATGAGTCATTTTGCTGTTGTACTAGACATGAAAGAAGGGAGCAGCATTATATATGGAGGGTACATCCCGAAATTCAAGAGAGCATTGGGTATTTTTTAATATTATTTCAAGCTGACTTGCTTTCTTACCAGGAGAGAACTGCATATGCACTGAGTGACAGGGAGGAAGGAAAGCAGATCTTCCCTACAGTGAATACACCTCACTGGGTTCTTTGTACACCAGAACATCCTACAACCTTGAGATACATTATTGATACTAGATTACATATGCTGACCTAGATCAGTCCCATCATTTTGACTGTGACCCTCAGCCAATTCAATCTGTTCCCAAAATCATTCGATTTAAAACTGCTTCAAAAAAAGACATTGCATCACATTTATGAAATTAAACATTAATACTCACCTCTTGCCCCAAACAGACTGTCCACAAATTTATTTAATTTTTTGTCAAATGCCTCAAAGTGGTCCTGTAAGGAAAAAACAAGTAGTTTGTACTTAAATTAAGTGAATACTTACGTGTTAGTATGAGTGCTGCATATAACATGCTTTCTTTATTAACAAGAGGACAAGGGCAGGGAACACTGTAGCTGTAATACCAGTAATACAATAAACTCTAATCACTGGATCACCATACATGACTGATAGTACAGTGGCCAAAATGTCCATACATCTATTTCCGGTGCTGCTGGAATCTGTGGCTAACACGGCCAGGTTAGCAGAGTTTAGTACATTACTGAGAACCACCTGGTTGTTAGCCTACAGTAGATGTAATCCCTTCTCCTCACAGCCTCTTTGCAAGCAGACATGGAGCATAGCTGAAGTGCACCAAATTTTGTCACTCAGGACTAATTGCCTCTCGAGTTGCAAAATACACTTACAAGAAGATAAATCACATTCCATGCTTTTATTGTTTTTTTTTTTAGTTGTTTTTTGTTCTGAAAATGTGAACTGTAATGGCTTTGGATGACTGATAGACAATTTCTGAAACCATATATGTGTTTGTGGGTATATATACAATGCATTTTTTGTGCTAACCATGCTTTAAAGTCACAGGTTAATCAGTCTGATGCTGTTTTAATGTATTATGTAATACTAAGGTTACGTAAATATAATGACGCTTTGAGTTGACAGTACAACCAGGTGTCTGCTTTATGTTCTCAGCTTCACTGATCATTGTCCTCATGTGCAGTCAATCAATAGTATGGTAAGATAACACATGAGCATTATAAAGCAACTGAAATATAACAAGATGTGCACTGAAACTGTCCATTGCAAATATTTCAATGTAGGCTCTTAACCCGAACTGAAATGAATCGTTTAGTATACTCCGATTCTCTTGGAT
>JAACJT020000001.1:22235861-22283926 GCA_009936485.2 Gymnarchus niloticus
TTGGTTAGAAATCTTGGTGTCTTAGTTGACCCAGACCTGTCCTTTAATGCTCACATTAGCAATATCACTAAAACAGCATTTTTCCATCGAAGGAAAATAGCCAAGGTTTGGAAAAAATTGTCCTTCAATGATGCTGAAAAGCTAACTAATGCTTTTATCAACTCCAGATTGGATTATTGTAATGCTCTGTTTTCTGGATGTAAATCAGTGTTGTTACATAGACTCCAGCTAGTGCAAAATGCTGCAGCAAGAGCAAAATGCTGCAGCAAGAGCCCCGGCATAACTATATATGGCAGCATAACTATAAAGGAGAGACCAATGGGGACACAGGCATGAGGAATCCTTGAATGCCAGCACTCCAACACACAGAACATGAGAAGCAGGAGTGACAGCACTGACAGAACAGTTCATCCAAAGTCAATGGCACTGATCCCCACGCAGCCCTACACCTCAGCCTATAGCCTAGTTGGGGAGTGATTATCTACCTAAGGTCTCTGTAAGCTAGACTGAAAAGGTGTGTTTTAAACCTAGACTTAAAGACAGAGTGAGCCAGAATCCCGCACTGCTGCTGGAAGTGCTGGAATGCTCTGCAGCCCAACTTTGCTTTTGTCACTCTTGGAACTAATAAATAAATAACCTGTCTCCTGAGAGCGAAGCAAAGGGGGGGAGGGAGCCAAAAGATCACTCAAAAATTTCACAGCTTAATGTCTACAATCACTCCATATATACACATGACTGTGCATATAAAAAATAAATTGTCAAATGCTATGTCTGAAGCAATTTAAAAATGAACCCACCTGTAACGTTTCAACTTCAGTTTAGAATCCTTGCTCAAAGCAACCAAGATCTTTTCTGGGATTTACACTGTTGTGAGTCCATTTGGTTAACATGATACTGCTTATTGTTAACATTGTCAATCAACTATATAATTAATATAGAAATGTGTAAATAATGTTTATAGCTGTGAAAGGTACATTTCATAGTTTAAATTCTCCAAAGTGCGCTTTTATATATTTACCACAAGAGGGTGGTATATACTTTGGTATATTTTTATCTATACGTTTTTAGAAATTCTTTGAGAAAAATTTTTGAAAACTTTAATTGAAGCTCAGTACTGCTGTTTTCATAATATTTAACTGGACAGACACGAGACCATTCATCCTTTGTTTATGCTGCCAGAGTTTATCCATAGTCTAGGTTCTGGCCATCCTTTTTCCTCCCAG
This sequence comes from Gymnarchus niloticus, assembly GCA_009936485.2. Lineage (NCBI taxonomy): Eukaryota > Metazoa > Chordata > Actinopteri > Osteoglossiformes > Gymnarchidae > Gymnarchus > Gymnarchus niloticus. The sequence goes on from JAACJT020000001.1 coordinate 22,237,085, forward strand.
AATGTTTTTCTCTTTCACATCTTTTGTTTTGCAGAGTGCAGAGGGAACGATATGTACAGTATAATAATATATATATCTTTTAGCTAAAAATAATACTTATTATATAACTATAGTATGACTTTTCTACCCTGTGATTCTGACCAGGATACACTGGATGGATTGATGGATGATTTTATCTAATTAAAAAACCAAATGCTAGAGTAATATTATTTTGTATTTCCATACAAAACTGTGGATTGTCCATGACATATTAGTGTAGGTGTTTAATCTATTGTATTCATACTTTTATCTAAAGCAACATGTTAGGTGACAGAAGCATATCAAGGATGGCTGACAGCAGCATGTCAGGGATGACTGACAGCAGCATGCCAGGAATGACTGACAGCAGCATGCCAGTTCCAGAAAGTTGCAGAGCAGGCCTGGTAGGTGACAGATGATGACAATGCACATTTTAACAGGGTTAGTAACAGCAGTTGCATGGTAATCAAATACACAGCTCAGAGTAGTACATTTCCGGGTCTTAGAGATGCGCAAACCTGTCCCCCCTCCACACTTTGTTGAGCGGGGAGTGTGGGAGAAATAAAAGCTGGTCAACAGGGTACCTGGAGTTGCAATGTGGCAGGGTGGATCCAGAGGATATGGAATGATGAGTGGGTGGCAAGGGCAGGAATGAAGCTATGTTTACTGTAGCCTGGCAGCTCCAAAGACTGTAGTAGTGTTGGAGATAGCTAAGTTGTCAGAATCAGGCATAAATTGGGTTATGCCTCCTCTGGTGAATAAAGAAAAAGTTGTGTCTGGGATGGAAATAAGGAACTTACTGGAAGTACACTGACACTTTGCCTTGGCAAGCAAGTAGGTCCTCGCTGTATTTGCAAGATAAACTCACTGACCTAAACTTACACCAAGGGCTCATTCTTCAGCTGAGTGCAGCCCTCTTAATTACCATGACAAACGGAGAGAGTGCAACTGCTTGCCTCACAAGAACTAATAATAGACAGAGCTTTTCATGCTTCCACAGCCGAAACGATTTGACCAATACGGTTGACTCGGACTCATATTTACGAGACCAGTGATGTGTCTTCGGGGTGACCTGTATGTATTTCATCCACGGAATGCTCCATTATAGTAAATGTGCAAGGTTCTTACTAAAACCAATCACTGCATACATCAGCATTATTGTACCGTAACCCTATTATACCCTACTGATATTGAACAAAGGAACTTAACCTATATTGGTCATATGCACAGCACTTAAAACCTAATGATGTCAAAATCACAGGGTAGAAATTTAAAAAGGTTACGGTATCAGCTTATAAACGGAGACGAGAAACGCTGCGGAATGAAGGGATCCGGATTTTGCTCAAAGAAGGAGCACTTGTGGAAAAGCGGAGCGATGCCCTTTTCATGAGGCTGCGCTCTTGACTTATTTACGGTAGGGAGGATCACAGCGATCAGCCGAGCAAGGCGCCTGACTAACGGTAAAATGCATAGTGGCTCTCGGAACGCGGTGGAGCCATAACTTCTGGGGAAACACTGCTAAAGCATCGGGCATGCCGCACAGTTTGGATACAGCCAGCCCCGTTTGTTAGCTTTTACATTTCTGTTTTCTTTGACATTCCCACGTAACGATTCCTTTGGAAAGTCCTGTGCCATGGGGCTGTGTTATAGCCTGCGTCCGCGCCTCTTCGGAGAGCCCAGCACCTATGGGACGGATTCAGAACAGCCGGCCGCTTCCAGCCCCGGGGACACACGCCGCGGGGGCGCTGGCGAAGACGGGGTGCTACTGCAAAACGGGGGTGGTGGAGGAGCGCACGGTGTTCGGCGGCCGCAATCGGCGCACGAGCAGAGGGACTGGGACAAGCATCTGCTGGAGGAGAAAGAGGCCGAAAAAGAGGCAAAGAAAATCAGCAAAAACATCGACAGGGTGCTGAAGGACCTGCGACGGGAATACGAGCAGACCCACCGACTGCTGCTTCTTGGTAGGTATGAGTGCATGGTCCCCGTTATAAACATGACAATGAACATGACCATCAACGTGTTTCTTCACTTAGGGCTTCCCTTTACCCACCGCACTAATGTACTGTCCCTGAAACCGACTGGAATGTGTTTTGTGCTCGGATATCCTTCACTGCGCGACAAGGACATTTAAGGAAGGTGAGGGAGTCACTGGGGAAGAGACGTGCAGGAAAGGATGCTGTGGATCAGGTAGTTATGATGGGCGTATGTAGGACACGGGAGGCTTGACTACACACGAAAGAGTGCTCCACCTGCAGCTGTTCATCCCTTTGTACACCTGAGCACAATAAATAACTATTGTAAAATGAGTTTGGATATTTCAGTGTTTCCCATGAAACTGTTTATCCAGTACAGGGAATCATGAGGCAGGGACGTCCCAGGGGGATGCCAGGCTGGCAAAGGGTGCTCCACACCCAGAGAGCTGGCATAGCAGAGTTGCACTGTGTAACATCTAGAAAAGTGTTTGTAACATGTTGTTGCCATCTCTGTAACATCACTTAAGTCACGCATTCTGATTTTTTGGCTTTTGTTGATTTTATTAATGATGCCTGACTGGTCTAGGAAAAACTGAAGAATAATTTATGATTGTATATCAGAAATGCAGACTTTGGACTGTATATGATAACTCTATGCTCACATTGAAATAACTGGCAGTGTAAACATTACTGTACAAGAGAAATCAGAGAGGCCCTGGCCTCATTCAGCAGGTTCTGAACTTAAAAGGTGGAGTTTTTTTTGAAAACCACTGTATCACTGACTTCATAATGTAAGTGCCGAAGAAGCTGCTAAAGACTGACGTGAATGGATACGTGACTCAGTTTTTATGGTGGTGGAATGCAAAGACATATCATTCTGCATCACCTTAAGTCTTCATTTACACTTGAGCATTGCACTTGTCTTATGTGTAAATTCCATCACATCTAAACTTTGTGTATGTGTAATAAAATTGATGGTGAAGATGCATTGTTTTTATAGCCTATGCCACTGGAGGTTAGGGGTCAGTAAAGAACAACTAAATCTGTTGTGCTATTGCAGGGTTTGAGATTTGTTTGTTTGAAGCCTGAAGGATTAATGAATGGTGCAGGGGGGTTTGTTCTGTCTAGTGCAACATTCAGTGAAATGGTGCCTAAGCGTTTCAGAAGCCATTTAAAATAAGTACTCCACTGATTATAATCTTCACGTTCATATTGAGAGTTGATTGATCGACGCTTGGCTGTGCAGTTGGGATGATGGGGGTAACAAGGTGGTGTTATTGTCGAGATGAGTCCCTGCATCAGGGGTGTAGCTGCAGCTCATCCGCTCCTCTCTTTATCTTAGAAGGAGCTCTCATGAGTTTAAGTCATTTGTATGCTTTTGCCAACTGATGTCAGCAGTTATGACCTTTGATTTACATATTTCTTTCATTGAATCCTAAAATGTTGAGCATATGAAGCAAGTTGCAAAACACATTACTGTTTAAATGCAAACTTCACAGAGACTGTATTTCTTTTTGTATTATTTAAGATCTGTTGTTCACAGTTGTATGGTTCTTACTTTGTCTTATCTTCTGAAATGGTATATTCATGTTTTTACTACTACTATTTGTGAACATTGTTTCGAGTCCTTTATATATCAGAAATTGAGATTAGTGTCACTATTCAAAGGCCCCACATCTCCACATTGTCATTTAAACATCATTCAGTTGTGGAGGAGGATGTTGACAATTTTTGGAGGTTCTGTTCAACTTAATGAATATAAAACCATGTTTTTGATTAGAAATTCACATGAAATTGTGGGGAGCATGCAAACTGGAAACACAGAGCCAGACAGTCATTGAACCCACGCTGCTGGAGGTGTAAGGGCACCATTCCATCGACACCTCTTTGGGGTTTTTTTCTTTAACATATTTTGTATTTGTGTGATTTTTCCATTGTGTTTTGTCCTTCAGGCTACCATACCTAGCTACCTCATCAAACTTGAACGTGCATAAGAAAACATATCACATACGGTGTGTTCAGCCAGGTAAAGTTAGTTGTACCATGTAGCCAAAAGCCCATCCTCACCTTGGCCCCATTTACTCCTTATGTAAATTATGGGCCCTCAGCTGGTGAGCCTGTGAACTTTCTGCTCGCAGAGAGCAATGTGCTTCCTTTTTTTCTTGCCTAAATTTTCCCTTTGCCTTTTGAAATCTGTCCACTGTCATGCAGAATCTCTTGCTGGGTAGAGGTCTGATGGCCATGTGTGACACAAAGGACAGTGAGTGACCTTCAAAATTTTGGCTGAAGTTCTCAGATCAGAGTTATCCAGTTTTTAAAATACTAAGCTCTTCGGATGTCAAAACACTTCTCTTCATCTTTAACATTTAACCTGTTTTGAGACATTTATGAAAGTAATTTAAAAATTATGACCTGTCTATCTTTTTATATATGTTGAAATATATATGTATTAATAAATGAAATGAATAAATTAAATAAACTAATATTTATTTAAAATTAATTCATTAATTGAATTAATGAATATTGTTGTGCATTTGGCAACAGGAAGTTACTGTGACTCACCTATGAATCTGTTTGCTTGTTAGGTTAACAAATAACAGGCTATATGATGTTTTTTTGGAAGCCCAGGAAAAGTGCTTGGAAGACGGAGTATGTGGACTGGGGGCTGGTCAGAGGGCAGTCAGTAGAACCAGCTGCATATCAGCTCCATAATAGAGTACGACATTATTAGCATATTATAATTGATATGGTTTCCAAACCCACACACAGTAACACAATCAATTTAATCGTGGCAGTTTATGTAAATATTAATAGTGGTCTGTCACTGTATTAAGATAGGATCAAGGAAGTATGTAATGTCTGTAATTTGTATGGTATTTAAATATATATATATTAGTATATTACCATTTCACCTAAGGTTGTGAAATCTGATCGTACCCTAATAATCAGGGCTATTGACTACGTTAGTAAATTCAACAGAAGCAGAGAAATCTTTTGACTTCTTTGACTTTTCTGTCATCCACTTTATGTATGAACAGGAACCAAAATAAAAAAAAAAGTTGTGTATACAAGTATAATGAAGTCTTGATGAAAATTAGAATTGAAATATTATATTTTACTCATGAAATCAAAGTTTAACTGTTTAACTGTTCACTGGAATGGCAGCATTATAAAATATTTTTCTGTATTCTTATTACTGTTGGCTTTATTCATATGTTACTGTGTTTCCTTCAAAAGTCCACTGTGTTTTAGTATGAGTCTTAAGTTTAATACACCATGGAGAGGACAAAACCTTGTTTGGTAGAATCCAGCTGGTGGACTGATGCAAGTGTGATGCTGGTTTTCAATCCTAGCTTCGTGTCGTCGATTGTTTTATATGTCACACATATGCATCATCGTCATTTAATGATTTTCTTTTTTGGATTGTTAGAGAAGTGGCAGTTGTGATGTAGAAAGAAAATCTATTCTGAACATTTTTTCAATGGATTTTTGTACATCTGAATTTTTAAAAATATATGCAGGGTGTCTGGAAATAAACATTTTACTATTTTGTTTGAACTGTTTCGGGATGAGGCATGGACTGCTCATGCTTTTATAATTGATGTTCTTTCCTCCTATCAAAAATTGTCTTATTATTTTGTCAGTCAAAGTGACACTGCACCTGTCAACATGGAGGTAATAACAGTTAAACTGGTTTACGTGACAACGTTATAGCTGTTGCATGGTTTTTGAAATGTGTCATTATGATTTATACGAAGAGTACAGTTACATACGCTTTTGACACAGAACATGTGAAACTGATTTGCATCAGTTTGAAGTTGTCACATGTGGCTTCAGAGCAGTCAACAGAATTTTGAAGTTTTATTGTATTTCTGCAGTATTATACAGTACGTAAATCCAAATAATAATGTTTCTTTTAGGTCAAATTTTGACCAGTAGTGATTGTGGACATTATGATTTTCCCATATAATGAAGATTGCATCAGATACAACAAACTGCTCATCTGAAGTGATTAAAGTGTTCCCCTTCTTGTAAACCTGTCTGCATGTGCATGTGAAGCTGAAGGATCTTAAGGAGGAATATGCCAGGTGCTGGTTCCAACTGTATTGCAGAACAAATTCAAGTAGAGCATCTCCAGGTTGCTCTGGGACATCTACAGGACCACCATGGAGAAGGAAATGTGTGAATAGTGTGAATTGGTGAACCTTGATCCATTCATGCTGTCTCTGGATGTAATACCAAACACCTGATCACTCTGTCAGCTAAAAGTTTAGGTTAAGAGTGTAAACTTCACCCAGAAATAATGCCTGTTTTTACCACCCCCACTCAATCAGTTGTGCCCCAGTAAGGTACTGGGTACTACATGCTATGAGTCTTTTATCAGGTGTTCCTCTTGATTATTTCTAATTTTCATTTTCCATCATGTTTATTGTGAACATCTTAAGCATCTTAAGAATCGTGAAATGATCTGTGTCTTTGCCTTTAGTCGCTTATGGATCCAGATGTCATGTACAGGAAATTCAGCACAGGTTTACTTATCAGCGGATGCCGACCTTAACAGTTGGAAATCACCGTCTGCAAACTGGCATCATCATTTTGATTCCCTTATTGGCACTATGATAGGTTCATATATGTAACGCGTACAGTTCAGGCTTTTTGATGTGGGAGTATGGCTGAAGTGGCTTCGTCTTGCTACATGTTACTTCCTGGCGCTGCAGCGAGAGGCAGTGCTGAGACAGGAAAACAGACCGAAATTTACATAGCAAATACAAGTGGGAAGAAGAAGTGAGAGAGGGACAGCTGGCGGCTTTCCAGCCTTTCCCTATTTATAGAAATAATTTATCGGCTAATATTTTTTTCTAATGTATGTATAATACCGGAAAGAATTGAGGATATTGGGGAAGTTGAAAAGAAAAGAGGGAGCATCCAGCGCGGTAGACGCGGCGCGGGGTCTGATCGCAGCCCTCACATCCCCTTCGGAAGCGGCGATATTTCTGCTGTCATTTCATATTTCCGACTCAATAAGGGGGCCTGCAGAACATGGGCTGTTTAAGCAAGACCGAAGACCAAGGTATCGACGAGAAAGCACAAAGGAAGGCGAATAAAAAAATAGAGAAGCAGTTACAAAAAGAAAGACTCTCTTATAAAGCCACACATCGGCTGCTGTTACTAGGTAAGGCTGAGGAGACAGACCCGATATGATGGAAATGTCCATGCCCTTCGCTCCCACTTAAATTGTGATATATGTGGCAGTTACATGATCAGGCAGCCTGTACTGCCAGCTGGCATAATGGTTTTGATGTTGGTTGTGTAACGTTTTTGGCGGTGTTTTGTTTCATTTCGAAGGGGCTGGGGAGTCCGGGAAGAGCACTATTGTGAAGCAGATGCGGATCCTGCACGTCAATGGTTTCAATGCAGAGTGAGTGCATGGCCGCTGCTTCACACGCCTTAATGCCGCCGCTTTAATGCGCTTTCTCCTCGTATTACAGTGCCGCTGCGGCGCTCCAAGGGCCCACGTTGAAGCGCAGCAGCATGGCGACCTTCACATACATACATTGTTCAGAGCCCAAGCATGTGTAAACACTGGCGCTTGGCAGTGCACTCCGAAGCCTAAGGATGTTTAATGTGCCATATTAATACACTAACCATAATACCGACTTGAGAGGAGCACCCCTCGCCGATTTTTTTCAAGGTTAAAGTTTTGTGTTCTTTCAAGTTTCTTTTTCTTTTGTCTACAATGTTACACTTGTTATTAACATGGTTGTGACTTGTGAAATTGTTTATGCTGGTAGAATTAAGTAAACAAGATAAGACTTCCGTACTAATCGCAGTGTTCACAACTGCGAAGAATTAAATCAGGCTAGTATATATGGTGAATGAGCATCCGCTCCAGATTGTGCCTTGTGCTGCCTACAATAGGCATTGGCTGAATGGCTCTTTAAATGTTATTCTCCGAAATTTAGCTTAGCCTGATTACATTCTTAGAATCAAATAGAGGTTATTTGTCAAATTATTAGTTGTTGCACATCCCAGAAGTTTCCAGGTATGAGGTCAGAATCATGTCACAATGTGTTGTTGCTGTTTTTTTTTTTTTTTTTTAAATAACTTTAGAGAGCATGTTTCTGACCTGTAAAGAACAGTTACTCCAAGCTATGTTTCTTTCACAATGACATCAGGAACTCATGCTGATGTACATTTTTAAATCATCTCCAAAACTGCCTTTATTTAATCTATTTATCTGTTGATAAAATAGAAAATTTGTATTTAGTTTGTGGAAAAAATGTATATATCTAACCTAATCTAGTCTGACAATAGACTAAAAAAGATATTTTGTTAAAATAAGAAAATCTAACTTTCAGCCTATTTCAATTTTATTTGTGTGAAGTGAGCTAATTATAACATCTTTTAAAATAGCATGACTTGTTGTGTTATTATGAAGTGAAAAGATGTATAAATTATTTACATTATATGCTTCACAAAACTAGACACCTGATCTCTGACAGCATTAATTTGAAAATTGGGTGTGAAATGATTATCCAGTGTGGCTGATTTTCAGTTAAATGAGTGGATTTCTCAGCTGCCCATTCTTAGGTCAGCAATACTGCAGCTGCCTGGGCAAATGTTAAAACAAGGATGTCAGGTTATGAACCTAGGCCCTGAATGTTATAATGTGAACACTTATTTTTGTTTTTTTATGTGACACGTTTTTCAAATTTGATCTATAAGCTTTTTAAAATCAATGAAATACTCCTTGTCCATTATTTGCATACTTGCAGCAGACGCCAAGCTTGTTAGACTGCAGGGCACAAGGTATTTAGAGATGAGGACAGTTTTCTGACGTTAACTTTGTTGATTAATTGGTTTGTTCTATTTTTAATTTATTTATTTTTTTCCCCCTCATTTGCATGCCTACCTGCCCATGTATAAAGAAAATTATTTTATCTTACTGGAGCTTTAAATAATAAAGGACCTCTTCTCCACTTTATTCAAATGGCCCTCAGATGTAGTCTCTGTGTTTTCATGTGTTGTCTGTTTTGGCAAAAGCTCACAAAATGTCAGTAAAGATTAAACTGATGTAACATGGCAGTACTCCTCAGTTATCCATCGGACAGGTGATTTTTTTTTTTTTTGCATTTGTGTAACATGGAGCAACAAGGCCTGTTGTGATCATTCATCATGTCACCCTCATTTGTCACCAGGAGCGGATCAGTAGATGTCATACAGGCTGCTTTCGGTACTTTGACTGCCTGGATGATTGGTTATCCCCAGCTGACACTTAAGCCATTTATGCACTGCAACACCAAGCCAGTTTATCTCCAGTATCTTACTGGCACAATTAGAGGCCTTTCAGGAAAATTATTTTGTTGCCTGTGAACATCATTAATTTAAAAGCAGGTGTTTCGCAATTCTAAGAGACTTGTCATTGGATTGTTTTGGATGTTTACAATGCTGACATGATATTTTGCGAAACTGCATTTATCAGTATGTTTACCTTCTGTCACATGAAAAGCAACTTTTCCTTTTTATTTTCCCTGACTAGGCCAGTGTTTTTTTTTTTTTTTGGTCTCCAATGTACACATTGAAAATTAATCATAAATTATTTATCTTTAACTCTGGACTCTTTATATGTTACTGAGCAGGCCAGTTCCCTTGTTTGACTGTCAGTAACTAGAATTTTACTAAACACTTCATTCATCATTCTTGCAGTTAGATGCTTTTTGTTTAATATGTAGTTCACACGTTTAAACTATAATCAATGATAAATATCACACCCGTTGCCTTTCACTTTATGTTTTGCTTTCAATTGAAGTGTTGTAATAAGTTAACTGACCAGTCCTTCAGTCAGAATCTCTTTGGATTTAACTTTATGGCCAACTTATTTTCCAGTTTTTCCCTCAGGCTTTCTGTGCGGAGGACGTTCTTTGATCTCACTGACAAAATGGCTGATAGTAGCTGGGATAGTATTTCTTTGACATACTCCAGATCTTTCCTTCAAATTCAGAGCCATGGTTTTATTATTTAAAGTCAAGCAAGGACTTTGCATGGTATTAACCTTTAAAATGGGCTTCAACCTGTTTCCTCTTTCTCCAGTGAAATTATAATTAAATGGCATTTTTTACAGCTAGTCTTTTAACTGGACATTTAGAAAAATCCTATCTTCTCATTTGTCTTGCAAATAATCTGTTATTTTTTATGTAGGGAAAAGAAACAGAAAATCCAGGATATTCGGAAAAACGTGAAGGATGCCGTAGTGGTGAGTCCATTCAGAGTCTTTACACAAAAGTGTTTGTGATTTCTTGTGGTTGCTGATTTATTATGAATTATCCTGTGGTATTAATTTGTTGCCTAACAATTCTTGCCTTTCTTTTTTCCAGACTATAGTATCAGCGATGAGCACTTTAATACCCCCTGTCCCACTGGCCAACCAAGAAAACCAGTTCAGAGTTGACTTCATCAAAAGTATAGCCCGCCATTCGGACTTTGACTACACACAGGTGAGAACAGGAAGCTGTCACGCCATCTCTAAGACGTAAGGACACCCTTCCAGCTAAACCTGCGCCTTGCTATCCTACATGTTCATGAAAATCACAAGATGCATCCTCAATGGAGGCCAACACCCACTCTAAATAGCTTCATTTTTGTGCCAAGGATGCGGACACAGCTCTTAATACATTCATACAGGGATCCAATAGCATGCGGTAGTGGCTGCCATACCTCATATTCCTGTAGCACCAACCACAGTACGTGGAGAGGAGTTGGCTCACTATTTCACAGCCAGGTTGGAATTTGCCTTGTTCCTCCTGAATCCTAGGTCCAACCATCGTGCGGAGTCTTTTCACCAGCACCTGAACATAGTCTGTTCTGGGAAGGCTAAGAAACCTGGTTCCCCCTGTAGATAGATCACATCCTCTTTCCCCCATATTTCAAAATAGAGATCACCACCCTTGTCTGCCAGTCCAGAGGTTCTTTACTCGCCTTCCATGCAACATTGAAGAGGCACATCAACCAGGTCAGCACAACAACTTTGAACATCTCTGGAGGGATTTGATCTACCCCTGCAGCCTTCCCGTTATGGAGGGCTCTGACCATCATGGTGACTTCAGCTGCAGTAATAAATTCTGCCAGAAGTTTTCAACCCTGCCTCCTGGTGAGAGGAGCTGTCCACCAGGTTAAGGAGTTCCTGCTGAGGATATACAGCTGTTGTGTTCTCAGCAAGCAGCCACACGGCATTGCTTCTTTAAATATTTACCTGCATACAGGTAAAAGTAAACGTACCCCAATGTTAGGTTAATGATGCAAGCTATTGTACGGAAGCTTGTTAAATATGTCCTGTTTTACTGTGGTAGAACTTCCATAACCACCTAAGTTTGGTGAGTGATTAGAAGCTGGTTTTGCATATAATTGCAGTAGGGTTTCAATTTCAGGCTTCAGCCTTTCCCTGAGTCACCACATTCTTGTCACTGCTTAGAGCAAAGTACTGTTAACACGTTTGTCCTTCTCCTGAACACATGGTTGAAGCTTACATCTTTTTGGTGGAGATGTTCTGTTAATTTTTTTCAAACGGCTCACATTTGTGGCGTTCTGGTTCAGATTCATTTTATTTGTATTCCTTAACATTTGTTTGCTGTACTTTCATCTACAAACCTTAATGTGATATTCAGGAGCTGGTTAAAAGTGTGTCAGTTACTGCTGTTTCTTGATAGCACTTTTCCAGTAAATATTTCAATCCATGACATTTTATGATTCAGTAATGTTGTTAACCACTAATGATAGGCACTGTATAAAATAAAAGGAACTTATTAAATTACTAATTTGTGGCCAACAACATAAATATTACATTTCTTAGACATGTTACCAAGTCATGGGTCCCAGAAAGGACATTTTCATAATTTGTTCCTGGGGTCTAGAGCAGCGTCTGTTTATCTGTTGATCTGTCAAGGCAGATATGTGTGATCATTTCAGCTTTACACTAAAGAGGTACATCTGCTTTTCAATTTAAAACAATGTACACGTTATTAAATTTCACTTGAATTTGGCATATTCAACAAATATCAAAACAAACAGAAATTTATGATTAACTTTGATGTTTCAGATGCAGTTATCATATTGTCATGGAAACAAGCAATTCTGTCAGTGGCTCGCTTTATATGAAGGAGCGTTGATGGGACACAAAAGAAAATATGTGCCAAGCCTGGTAATTGTGACACGTGTCCACAGTCTAGGCCTTTAGAGGATCTCTAAGAAAGCAGGCCCCAGTAAGCAGGTCTGATAAACGGCTTCAGTAGCTGTGTGGCATCCAAGAGTGTTAAGAGGAACACGTCCCCCTCCAGGCCCTGTACAAGATAACTGTTTGTAGGATAGATGGATGGATGCATATACTGGGGAACATAGGTCTATTATATACGGTGTGTAAAAGTAATACAAAACTGGGCATATTCATTGTAGATGATGATGGTGAGGATGATTGTTATGAAAAGCCTGGGTTTCTGTGAGCCCGCTGATTTATATTAGCAAACTTAATGAACCTGTCCTGCCCAGTACCGGCCAGAGGAAGTTGGGTTTCCCCCTTGAGTCTGATTCCTCCCAAGGTTTCTTCTTCCTGAGGGACTTTTTCCTTGCCACCGTCACCTTTGGCTTACCCTCTGGGGACCCTGGGCCCAGGACTATGTAAAGTGCTTTGTGACAATGTTCCTTGTTAAAGGCGCTATATAAATAAAATTGAATTGAATTAGTCTACATGTAACTCTAGTAATGATGATGGTGAGGATGACTGTTATAAAGAGCCTGGGTTTGTGTGAGGTCTCTGAGTTAATGCAAGTGTAAATCTGTTGATGGTGAGGATGATTATGATGGTAATTCCAAAGAGAAATAAATTTTGTATATCCTTTGTTTTTGCTGGGATACTAAATGTGAAGGCTATTAAAGAACGAGAAGCATTTATGTCTACAACCCCAACTCAGAAAAAGTTGGGATGGTATGGAAAAGGCAAAAAAAAAAAAAAAAAAGCAGTGATTCTTAAATTTGCTTTGACTTATTTCATTGCAGACAGTATGAACCAGTATGTTTCGTGTTTTGTCTGGTCAACTTCATTTTATTTGTTACATCCAATCCTGCATTTCAGGCCTGCAACACATTCCAAAAAAAGTTGGGACAGTAAAGCATTTACCACTTTGTAATGTTGCTATTCCTTCTCACAACACAAGATGTTTCAGAACTGAGGATACCAAGCGATGAAGCATTTCAGGTGTTATTTTGTCCCATTCTTCCTGCAAACATGTCTTAAAGTGTGCAACAGTACGGAGTTGTCGCTTTTTTCGTTTCAAAATTCTCCACAGATTCCCTATTGGGGACAGGTCAGGACTGCAGGCAGGCCAGTCCAGTACCCTCTTCTTCCACAGCCATGCCTTTGTAATGTGTGCAGAATGTGGTTTTGCATTGTCTTGTTGAAAAATGCATGGACATCCCTGGAAAAGATGTCGTCTTGAAGTCAGCATATATTGTTCTAAAATCTCAATGTACTTTTCTGCATTAATGCATCACAACATTACATTTCTGCATCACAAAAGTATAAATTACCTTTGCCAAGGGCACTGACACAACCCTATACCATGACAGACCCTGGCTTTTGGACTTGTTGCTGATAACGGTCTGGATGGTACACATTTCCACTATGTGATGGTTCATCCCAGATGTCTCCGAGCCCAGAGAAGTCGACCCCGCTTCTGGATGTGGTTAACATAAGGCTTCTTTTTTGTACAGTAAAGTTTTAAGTGGCATTTGTGAATGTAACTCCGTATTGTAGTGCTTGACAAAGGTTTGCCAAAGTAATCCCTTGCTCATGTCATTATATCAGCTATTGATGAATGACGGTTCTTGATGCAGTGCCATCTGAGATCACAGGTATTCAGCTTAGGCTTACACCCTTGCCCTTTACGGACTGAAATTCCTCTGTATTCCTTGAATCGTTTAATGAGATTATGCGCTGTAGTTGGAGAAATATGCAAATCCCTTCCAATCTTTCTTTGAGGAACATTCATTTGAAACATTTGAATAATTTTCTCACATTTGTTGACAAACTGGAGATCCTCTGTGTCTTCAGAAACTCAGACATTTGTGGATACTGCTTTTATACCAAATCGTGATTATAATCACTCGTTGACATCACCTGTTTGAAATCACATCATTATTAAATTTTTTTACCTCATTGCTAGCCCTAAATTGCCCCGTCCCAACTTTTTTTGGAATGTGTTGCAGGCCTGAAATGCAGGAATGGATGTATATTAACAAATTAAATGATGTTGACCAGACAAAACATGAAATATCTTGGGTTCATACCATCTGCAATGAAACAAAAGTCAAAGTAAATTTAAGAATCACTGCATTCTTTTTTACTTGCATTTTCCATACTGTCCCAACTTTTTCTGATTTGGGGTTATAATTGTTATCCATAATACAGTTTTTAAATGTTTGTCTAATTTCAGAATTGTATGAACATTCCTAATTTTGAACACTGTGAGTAGCTAGCTTGCAAATAGGGTGAGCACTAACAGGTGCGATGACTCTGTTTGCTGTACCTTGCCTTGCATAGTTATGATACCTTGAATAAGTAGTGACATCCCAATGGTTTGCTTCTGTGTACTGACTCGGTCCTTCAGCTCAGATCATGGTTTAAATCTGAATTCATTTTCCAAGGGCCCCTAGTGGTGTAATAAAAATGACTTGATTTCAGTGGCAGAACAAGGGAAGGAGGGAAGCAAATGGCCTGGTATGTATGTTCCTGGGTTACCAAGAAAGTGATGCTTAAAGCCTGCCAGTAAACCTATTGGTTGTCAGAGTAAAGGGTCACGTTTCTCCTCCAGTTGGTGCTTAACTGTAGCACATGTGCATTATAACTGAGATTTGGGGGGAGAGCAGGTCGGTATGGCCATCCAGCTGATACCAGCAAATACTAAATTGCTGCCAAACACAAATGAACCCAGATGGATTCATCTGTGTTGGTAGGCTGTGGCTTACAAATGTTGAAAACACACAAGTGTGTGTTTTCTGTGCAGTTGACAGGTAATTTAAACAGGACAGAGATCATGAGTTTGCCTTGCAGGACAGCTGATATGCCAAGGTTGTTGAAATGGCAACTTAAATGGCTTATTTATGTTTTTTTGTTTTGCCATAATATCACAGTCTTGCTCAAATGAAAAAAGTACACTTTGTTCACCCTCAGGTTTCAGCCATACTTTTGAGATGATGATCAGTGACTCTGGCTCTGAACTGAAGACACACGTAAACAGTTCATTCCGCTGCAGCTGCTTCCAGGCAGCACAGGTGCACTGTGACCCTGTACCGTATGAGCCGTTATGCAAAATAGGTGGATCCTGAGCCGAGGTCAGGAAATGCTGACCCATGTGTCTGTTTGTAGTACACACAGAGATGAGTTGCAGCTCAGAGAATAAATAATAAATCTGGATCAAATTTAACTTCGGACAGTTTGATTCTCTTTTCTGATTCCACAATGAATGGTATTAAGTTACTAGTAGTCCTCTGAATTCTGGGTAACAGAGTTTCTGATCTTAATGTGGTTTGAATGTCAGAAAATAAACTGGAGTTTTCTTTTTTGTTTGGACCATTTTCCAGTCGTGTTGAGGGTCTGATTTCCTCTGAATGCCCCAAGTCTTCGCCAGCCATCTGTGTGGTGTGCATCCAATAAGGTGGTTTGAATAATTTCTGCTTATTAGGGGAGAACTATCATAGGAGATGTTCACAATAGGAAGGTTGTTCTGTTACAATGTTACAAATTCCTAAAAAGGCCGAACCCCAGCCGTGCCACAAACATGCCGTCTGACAGCTCTAAAATTAGCTATACCTAGAACACATTGATCTAGACTGAACAACTGGTGCGGCAGCTACTTCAATTATATTTTCAAAAATGAAATTCTCCAAAATGGCCATTTGTGAGGGCTGTTGTGAGCATTTCCCTGCGTTCTGTAACACCAGCTAAAGGCCATTTTCATGCTTGTGGTGACATCAGCCTTGACCAGGAACCAGCATTTCCAAAGAACTAACTTGACTTATTTATGAACAGCTTTGCAGCTGTCCTTTAGTGTGTAAAATTTAGTAATACGGCTGCTGAGTGTCCAGCAGAGGATTTGATTGAGCCCGTTAGTATTGTGTTTAAGAGCCTTTCTCAGAACTTGAGGATAGTATGGAGAGTAAATGTCTGCAGTTATAGTGACACATTAGATACATATCTTGCTATTGTTCTGCTTTCATTCCCACCTAGTGAGTCTCAGAACTTCGACAGGTAACAGGTACAAGCTGTTTAAAGCATGAACCTTTGGGATTAGAGGACAGCATGTATCTTAATTTTAACATTAAAATGGCAGTATGAGTCATACGGCACAGCTTTTACCTATTGTGTTGGATAATTTTTCCTTAGCACAGTATAAATAGTAATACTAAGATGATTTTAAGTATGAGTTTGCTTGTTTTTTGATAAAAGTATGTTTGAATATTTTGTTTGTAGAAAAGATATTTCATGAAGAATTGTGTGGTGTACTTACTATTTAATGGGTTAGGAGGAGTCTGACAAGGCCCAGTTGCTGATGTGGAAACATTGCTAAGGAATCTGAGGTGTTCTTTATTAGCCGATACTGAATGCTTGGTAACACGTGGAAGTCCTGCCACTGTGCTAGATCATCAACTTATCAACTCCACATCTTTTCTCTTTGTTTGTTTGGTGAAAGTTCCATGAAAGTTCCAAAAGATCATTGCTGAATATCTTATTCATTTTAGACATTTTGATTTTCAACTGGAATCTTTCTGAAAAAGATTGTCTCATTCTGTGTGAACCTGTACAAGATATCTTTATTTATACAGCACCTTTTCATACATCTCAATGCAACTCAAAGTGCTTTACATGAAGTGCAAATAACAAATAAGGACAAAAAAGAACAAAAACAAAATAAAGCAAAATAGAATCAAGATAAATAAAAATAAAATATGAACACAGTCAAACATTAAGAAATCATATTAAGATTAAAGAGTAAAAATAAAGATACATGAATATAACGCAGTGAAAACGATCTAAAAGCCAGAGTAAAAAAGTGTGTTTTCAGCTGCTTTTTACAAATACTAAGAGGCCTGATGAATATCTAAAAGGCAGGTTGTTCCAAATCTTTGGTGCGTTAAAACAGAAAGCTGCTTCTCCGTATCACAGAGTAAATATGTGTTCAGTGTCAGAAATGTAGACAAAATACTAAAATGTGAGATATATTAAAATTACATCCATCCTTCTTTCTTTAGTGCAGAGTCATGATGAGCCTGCAGGGCATGAGGAAGGGGACATCCCGGATGGGATGCCAGTTGAAACCCCATAAGTGGCAGGTGTTTCTTTGGTCCTTCGTGCATCTTCCTGTAATCTCTGAATCAAAGTCACTGTGGTTGTTCAGTGATAGGGCGAGACTTCAAATTACAAACAGTCAGAAGCTATTATGTTCGCTCTATTCAGAATCCAGCTCAGAGAATTTACTGTAAAAAGAGTATTCTACCTATCTAAAAGGCAGGTTCAACCCCAAATCAGAAAAAGTTGGGTATGGAAAATGCAAAAAAAAAAAAAAAGCACAGTGATTCTTAAATTTACTTGGACTTCTATTTCATTGCAGACAGTATGAACCCAAGATATTTCATGTTTTGTCTTGTCAACTTCATTTCATTTGTTAATATACATCCATTCCTGCATCTCAGGCCTTCAAGGGCACTTCCTTAAGCGTGTTGAGCTGAGTGAGGAAGCTCGTGGTCTCCTTGCAGCATGCCATTGCTTTTCTGAGTGTTATCCAATGACTGGCAATAGCAGCCATGTTGGCATAGATAGATTCAGATGGTCAGCTTGGTCTCCCACAGCTAGCGCTCTTCTGGAATGAGTGTGCTGCTCAGTGCGTGCCGGGTGTCAGCAGCTTAACTATTTCAAATGAGGTTGTGGGTTTGCGGCTCTGTGCTGATGCATGGAATTAAAATATTCCAGGAGTTTTAAAATATTAAAGTTTGCAGGTTTTATGGTAACCTTCAAGATGCTTCATTCAGTACAGTAGTGCTTTACTTGAAGAACAAAAATGGTGACAGTGTGCTTGTGTGTTCCTGTGCCGCCTCCTTCATGTCTGCTCATCCACACATGGTCAGATGGGAACAAGCCAGTCTCCGTCAGCCACTTACTTCCGTCCGGATCCCAGTCTGCTCCTTCTTAGGTTCCTCTGTCTTCTGCTGCTCTGTGATCACCTTGGCTGCTAATTCCTGATCAGACCTCTTGATAGGAGACAGGAAATACAGAGCTGCATATCTTAGACCTGTCAGTCCACTGCCCTTAAAATGTGCTGAGGTTTGCCTGCATGTGTGTGAGATGGTAAGGGGATGTAGTCTAATGAGAAGACTGACCAGTTTGTCTGCTAGCCAAGGCTCCCAGCAGCACTCTGCATTCTGTCTTAGACATATAACTCCATAGCCATGACATAGAAAGAATGCTTGTATATGTTTGTGATTCTTTGTCCCCGCAAGACTCCATGAAAATTGCTCTAATTTGTAATGTTTCACATAATGAAAACAGGCATCAAAATATAGTTTCACATGGAAATTTGAAATCTTCTGTAAGAATATGTTGACTGAATTTAATTTTAATTTTTTTTTTTGCTTCTCCTAAAGGCAGTCTTTGCCATCACATTATTATAAGCATTGCTATTATTGACCATGGCTTACTCACATTCAACTTGTCTTCTTGTCAAGCAGCTATTTAAATAAAATGACATTTTGTTATTACAAAAGGTCTGAAATGTGGAAGCGTGATGGTCTGTTTGCTTTGCTTTTCTGAAGTACATGTCAGTCCATAGAAAACCAAAGCTCCTCAAAATGTGGAGCATCACAGCAGTATTCAACATTGGTTCTGCAGGCTGTCTGTGTATCCAGGGTCTGTTTAAGGCCTTGATCCTTAAAGATGGTGGAGCGCTTCCAGGAGCTGCAGAATGCTGAGGGAGTCAGAACAAGACACACAGAAGGATGAATGTTCTCCTGCCCGCATAACTGGAATGACTTTTACAGTATCCCCTACAACTGAACATGCATGGATGTTGGAAATTCAAGGCAGAGTTTTGCGTGGGATGGAGGAGAGGGCACCATGGCAACAAACTGAATAGGTTTGTTTGTAGAATAATGAATGAAGTCATACTCAGTCCAGTTTGGACTCCACGTGGAGAGAAATGCTTTTTGCTTGGCTGTCATGTGCCCTGGCTTCAAGGTCTAATATAAGCTGCAGATAGCCTGGCTTTGGGTCGGCCCCTGCAATCTTTTTGTTTTCTGGGTTTGCTGTATTTGGTTTGTGAAGAACACGCAGCATCCAGTCAGAAGCCACTCACTTTTTATTCTTCTGTGAGTGCCTTGTAAATTGGAAGTGTGATAAGCTCTTATTACAGACTTTGTTCCCTCTTGGGCTGCTGAACAGAAGAAAAATGTTCAGCTGCAAGCATGTCCACTTTGCTTACACGCTACTAAGAATGCTGCACTTGTGTTTGACTGCCTGTATCCAGTGGTAATGAGACATGTCAGAAGAGCCTCTAGACATCCATCTTCTAACCGCTTATCTTAATCAGGGTCGCAGGTGGTTCAAGCCTGGAGTACACCCTGAACAGGATGCCAGTCCATTGCAGGGCATGTACTCCAGGCAACTAAAAGAGGCTCTAGTTAGCCTAACTCTAAACATGAAACTTAAAAAATGCAGAGGTGAGATTTAAGCGCTCAGCCATGGAGGCATGAGGCAATAGTGCTACCTACCGAGACACCATGTGGCCTGTTCTTAAACTGTATGGTTAGATTCTTTCAGTCACTTGTGCCAATGTATTTTAAGAACTACTACCCAGCTGCATGTACTGTAAGTATCTTGACTAAAAGCTAATATTATTAGCACTGCTGGTGACCTGCAGTTAACAGTAGGCTTCCACTTTTCCTATTTACCTGATGCAAAAAATACCATCCAGGCTCAGTATTGACAATTATCCTAAAAAGTGTTTTTGAGGCTGTCAAACAGCATTTTTAAGTTACTGTGAAAATAGTTCTTGATGCATAGTATGTGGTGTGAGAGCAGCTGGTGGTTGTTAGTATGGGTACACAGGAAATACTGTGACTCTGTCATGCCTGAGGAACTGAAAATGTTGTCTCTGGTCTCTGGTGGATATTAGTGTGGGCACACAGGAAATACTGTGACTCTATCATAGCTGAGGAACTGAAAATGTTTTCTGTGGTGGATATTAGTGTGGGCACACAGGAAATACTGTGACTCTATCATGCCTGAGGAACTGAAAATGTTTTCTGTGGTGGATATTAGTGTGGGCACACAGGAAATACTGTGACTCTATCATGCCTGAGGAACTGAAAATGTTTTCTGTGGTGGATATTAGTGCGGGCACACAGGAAATACCGTGACTCTATCATGCCTGAGAAACTTAAAAAATGTTGTCTCTGGTCTCTGGTGGATGTTAGTGTAGGCACACAGAAAATACTGTGACTCTCTCATGCCTGGATGTAAGTTAAGATATGATATGTACACAGAACTATGTTTATATAGGATGCTCTGCATAATGGAATGTGCTTTTGTCAGCATGGCCTTGAAATCTAAATAATGTGTTTCTGGGCTTGGTGAGGAGTCACTTCAAAGAACTTGTTGAAGGGAGATGTGGGTTTTGGGCAGACTGCTTGAAGGAAAATATGGGAGGTTCCAGACGTTGGTGATTGGTCAGTAAGAGACTCCGTTTCCTGTCTGAATATGATACATGGGATCCACATATGAATAGGCATGCTACAGCAGTTTCCTGCTGTTTCTCTTTTGTGGGTGATGAAGTATTTTTTTATGTCCTACTTAAATACATAGTCCTGGAAATTTTGAAGAAACTGTCCTGCGAATGCTAGTCTGAAATACAGTATAGCGATACAGCTATAAGGAACATGCTGACAATCCAGTGTATAAGTCAACATTTGCATGGATTTTTGTATACCACATTTTGTATATACACTTTTTTCATTGACATGATCTGCAGACAGCCTTAATTCAGGCCAGTGCCTGTAAACCTGAGTTTTGACGGGATTGGATTCAGCTGTTAAGAAAATGTTTAGTTTTATAGCATCTAAATGGTCAAACTGGGTTCATCCAGCAGCCTGATTAGACTGTTCTTATGTGGTGTGATTTGTAGATGATTTGTAGATGTAGAAAATCTGAGATAAATGCCATACAGAATTAGGAATGGAGGATGACATGATTGATATTGTTGTGCCACAGTCTGTGTGGGCAACCATGGTAGAGGATCATTTCAGCCTGAATTGCTTGGCATATCTTGCATGTCTATGGTTTTTATTTTGTTGTCATGTGTGTAACTCGCTACCATTGTAAATGAGGATTCATCCTCAGTGGTTTTTTGAGATGAAGATTTGTTTTAATTTTGCTTATTGCACAACACTGCCATTTTTGGCTGAGGAGATACAGAAAGCAGTTTAGCTTTTAATGACCGATTCCTGGACCCTCAAGGATTCTTACACCAGAACATATGTATTGTATTAATGGCTGTATTGGCTTGGCTGTATTAATGATGACACTACACACTGGTGTAAGTCTGTTTTAGGCCTATCCTTCATGTATCCATTTTCATAAATTTTTAGAATAATGTATACAGTACTGTGCAAAAGTCAGTTCAAGAAAATGTTTAAGGCCATTTATCTGGGCAGTAAGTGTATTTTTGCTCAGACAAAAAAACAATTTAACATTAGAATATATATGAATAAAGAGTAAAAATAAAGAGTAAAAAATAAAGAGTAAAAAAAGTAGAAAAACTAGTAAAAATAATTTGTTCTGTCCTCCAAAATATTACCAGTATCTGGTTGGATGGCTCGAACAACATAACTTTCGTTCCCAAACCTCTCCTTTAAAGAACCTCAGCCATTCCATGTATTAAATTTCACCATCAGCTTAGTTAACTTGTACACTTAACTAGCTAATTCACATTATGAGGTCTTAATTAGTCAGACAAGGTGCACTCGTAGTTGATCTCTTTAAGTACATGACTATGTTGGATAATAACTGTATATTCTGGGGTGAAATGAAGAGATGTTTAAAAATATGTAAACTGACACACTTTGACCAACCTGAAGTCATAATTTTACACCAACATGAACATGGTTTAAACATAATCGTCATTGCCTGCCTAAGGCTTTTGCACAGTACTGTATATGTACACTGCCCGGCCAAAAAAAAAGTCACCGTTTCAATTTAAATAAGCAAACACTGTACTTAAGAGCCAACGGTCTGGTTTAGGCTCAGCAAAGTTATGCAGCAATAAAATGAAATCAGCTAAGTACCCGAATCTACTGAATGAGCAGGTTATTCCATCAATGGATTTTTTCTTTTCTGACAGCACGGGCGTATTCAGGGGCAAAAATGCCAAGATTCTTCGGGCTCAAATTGTGAAAGAGTGGTTCAGGGAGCACGAAGAATCATTTTCACACATGAACTGGCCACCACAGAGTCCTGACCTTAACCCCAATGAATGTCTCTGGGATGTGGTAGAGAAGACATTATGGAGTGGTTCGACTCCGCTGTTGTCAATACAAGATTTGATGAAGAATGAATGCAAATCTAGGATGAAAAAAATGTTGAGACATTGCATAAGCTCGTCCAAACAATGTCACGACGAATGGTCCTTAATCAAAGCTACAGACGGTCAAATGAAAGACTGAAGTGTGTGACTTTTTTTTTTTTTTGCCCAGGCAGTGTATACTCTGTCACCCAGTTTCTGTCTTTGTGGCAGCTGATTCTAGCCTTTTGTAAAACTGATTTTTTTATTCTTAAGTACATATTTTACAAACCTGTTTCATTTTATATTATGAATCTGCAGCTTTCTCTCTTCCTACACGGTGTTTGATCTCTCTGAAGTCTTGATTTTTGCTTTGTTTTGAGCAGGAGTTTTTCGACCATGCGAAGACCTTGTGGGAAGATGAAGGGGTGAAGGCGTGCTTTGAACGCTCCAACGAGTATCAGCTCATAGACTGCGCACAGTAGTAAGTTCCACTTAGTATATCACAGTTTCCGCTCATCCTATTCATCATTTTAGTGCAGCAGCATGGCTCGAGCTGAATTATTTCACCTCTGTACTCGTTCTGTCAACAATTATATTTATAGTGCATTTTTCATTAGATAGTGAGCAGTTGTAAGGGTCCGTGAGGTGTGTGAGTTGTGTTGTATGCAGTGTTAGCTGTGCCTTAACTTACTGGAACCAGCTCGATAGTTAAACATGCGGTATAGGGTAAATAATGCATCACACGCATACACACAGCAGCAGCACAGTTAAACCTGTGGTATAGGTTAGCAGTAGAGATGCACCAAAATGATTTTTTTACTGAAACTGGAATAATAATTTTTTTTTTTTTTGGCTGAAAAGTGAAATTAACTTTTTCTAATTACTTGATCATTTATGTAAAGATGAATGTATTCAATTAATTTTGCTTTTGAGCTTATTAATTAAAAATGACAATGCAGCAAGATGGAGAAAGGTAGATTCTATTTCTTCTGTACACCGTATGTCAATATATGTCAAATAAAAAAACAGAAATATATTTCACCACATTAAACACATGATAAATATTTGCCTTTTGCTTTTATATTTTGTTAATGTGATTCTACAATGCCTTTAAAAGAAAGAATTGCATTAATATGGGCATGCCTTACAAAACTCAAATGCATAACTGGCCATTTGACAAAATAACTCTGTTCTACTTTAGAATAATTGGCATGTTCTTTTTCAGAAACAGTAATTTCTCTGCTTTTTCACAAGAAAGTTGGTTCCGTTTCTCATCAATGACATGAGATGCTGCGCTAAATAGTCTCTCACTGTCGAGGCTTGTGCTGGGGGCAGACAAGTACCTGCGTGTGATCTGTGCCAAGTGGGGAAAATGGTCTTGATTTGCGCTCCAATATGCGAGAGCGCCGTCACTTATGGGGATGGGGGTTCCATAAGCTAACAGTCAACTTGTTGCACAGTAGCGCTTGGAGTCAGTCCGGTATTTGGGTTGTTCTCTTTCAGAATCTCATCGAATATGTCATACAGAAGTTGGTTGTGGAGTTCAGCCATCATCCGTCAGACGATCCTTTTTGTGCATCCTTGAATTCTCTGTGTTACGCGCCCCTTGTCCATCATCTTCAACCGACTCTCCGCTGAGTCTCCTGTTTTCGATCTCCATTAAATCCAGTTTGGTTTTGCTCATTTCACATGCATGCTGCTTTCCTGTAAAATCAAAGTAATTATCTTTGTAACGTGGATCAGGTACAGTAGCGATGCAGTACGGGGGTTCGGATTCCATTTGATTAAATCACTGATTAATAGCCGCCATGAGTGTATTTTTTGCAGTTTTCACTCCGTCATCTGTTACAAACTGCTTGTTTAGCAGACGCTTCATTGCCACAATTAAGGGGATAACTTCGATGCATCGAATGAATGGATCTTCTTCGTTAACTGTTCAAAGGGTGCAAGAATGGAGATGATATTTTCAATTAAAACACACTGGTGTGCACTGTATGTTGCAGGCAGTTCATGATCACCTACATATTCAGCCAGGACTTGCTTTTGCTCAAACTTTCCAGCATATAATATGTGCTATTCCACCGTGTCATTACATCTTGCTGAAACCTTTTTGTGGCAAACCAAACTGTTTTTGTAAAGCTGCTAAGTGCAAGTATGCAAGTTGAGAATGTTTGAAATGTCCCACAATTTTTCTCCCGGTAGCAATCACATCAGCTGTACTGCGCTTACTCAACACTCCTTCATTGACAGCTAACTGAATAGTGTGCGCCACACAGGATAAACTCTTCAATCCTATTTCCTCCATTGCTTTTCCTGTGTTCCTTGTATTATCCCTAAGTATGACATGCGCTTTTGATTTATCAGTTTGCAGCATGCTGCCAAATGTCTCAGAAATGGCTGCTGATGTGTGTGATCCCCCAAACTCCCGAGCATGTAGTAGAACCTTCTGCAGTTTGAAATCTCTATCTAGCCATTGAGCCATTGAGACTCAGCATACTAGTGGAGCTGATGTAGGAGGTCCATATGTCAGTAGTAAAACTAATGGCTGTGATGTCTGTTGCAAGGAGCTCTTTGACATGATTAGCAACAACGTCGTACATTTCTGGCAGACACATATCTGAGAAATAACATCTACTCGGACGTTACTGCTTGTCTAACGTGGCTCAATGTGTTCAATTAACTTTCGGAATCCAACATTTTCAACAACAGAGAAGAGCTGGTCATCCAGAGTAATAAATTTCATTATTTTCTTAGTAATAGCTTTTGCTTTGGCGCTGTCACTGGCCATTTTTCTACCGTTTTCAAATAATTCAGCCACGGATGGAGTCGTTTTAGAGCTGTAGGGGTTTCTTTTCTTTGTTGCTTTGGTGAACTCGGTATGCTGTTCGGGGTGTCATGTTCCCAGGTGATAAACTTGTAGTAGTAAAGGTTTTTGGCGTTGAAACACCTCTTCATATTTTAGCTGAACAAACTTTACGAACGGCGAATTTTGCGTCTTCTTCAGACACAGTGAAATGCGTCCACACGACATACATGTTTACGTTTAGAGTTTACGCAAATTAAACGTCACAATTTCGGTTGGTAATTTCAGTCTTCAAAAAGTGTTTCGGCCAAAACCGAAAATTCAATTTTTGGCTTTTTTGACCGAATATTTTCAGTTACTGAAATTTCGGTGCATTACTAGTTAGCAGACCTGACAAACACTTGCAGAAAACGTATCTCACACACACACACACACACACACACACACACACACGCGCGCGCGCGCGCGGCAGTACACTCGTGCTTCGTGTTGCCACATGGCCTGCTTTGACCTACAGCTGCTCGTGAGAGTCATTACTTCCTGGGAGAGGGGGTCATTTGGCTGGTGAAGAGGCCAGGGCCCACATCTGTTTGGCACAGCAGTGTTAGTGTGGGAGACTATGTGAGTATACTTCCCTGTACTCTCTGTCTGTGCAGCCTGCCCTGAGCCTTGAGAAGAAATGATAAAAGCATACAAGACACGTTGTACAAGAGTTCCACCTTCAATTCACTGTGAAAAACCTGCAGAAGTGCTAAGATTGACACAGTTTACAGCCCACAAACATACACATTGCCTTAAAATGCAGGCTGATGGATGTAAGAACCACCTTAATGAGACTTGACTTTAAAAAAAGTAGTAATGTGAGTGCATTGTGTGACAGGGTGCATTAGTGCCTCCCTTGGGTGTGACACACTTTCACATTCAGATATAGGATTAAGAATTAAATTGAAAGGTATTTCACATTTTGAAATCATTCATACATCACCTTGGACTCCTCACTGTATGTACTGCGATTTCAAACCAATGCTTTGGTCTAATTTCTTTCCCCGCACAAAATGTGTTTAGTTCTATGAGCAGTTTGTTAAAAAAAGCACAGCATTTTATTTCCTTTTTTCTGCTTGTGTATTTTTGAAGATAATCAACACAGCTTTGCTTTAAACATTAGATTAAATTCCAGGATAAGTAAGACAGAACCTCAACCTTTACACAGGATTTGATGTTTTCTCCCATGTCCTATTACACTCTAGCTGGGTTGTGGTTCATTGTCCCCATTATCAAGGGAAAAGGCATTTGTTTAGGTCACTCCAGCTACTGTCAGGTTTGGTGCACCTCTGGTCAGCGCTGTTACAGTTAGAGTCAGTAGCCTGTTTAGAGTGCTGTGGGGATTCCTCAGTGTTAATCACCAAAAAGGTTGCAGTCATTAACCTGTCTGCCCTACTCTGTGTGGCTGGTGTTGCTGTTCTAGTCTGAAGCAGTGGTTTCTTCATGATGACCCCTTACACAAGGGGTTCCCATCATGTGACAGATTCAATCTGTACAGATCACAGTGCACAATTGTGCTGTACGATATGAATTACAGTATGTCAGACAGGACATTTATTTATGTGGCAGCATCTCATTGGATGCATAGCAACTTTAGTGATATATTATTACATATTAGTTGCGTTGATCACATTGTTTAATAACTTTCCACGTTTAACAACAAACCAGCAGTTTTGGGTGTAGCACTGTAAATTTATGTCTCTTAAGTGCCAGTGTCATGGTGGTGTGCTGGAAAACCCATGTTGTTTTTAAGAAGCTTGCCATTATGCTAGTCTCTTCCAGTTATGTTAGGTTCTGGTTGGTGTCATAGGAAGGCTTTTATAACCAGGAGGTAATAATGATTAAAAGAAAAAAGTGTCAGTCTGAAGCCTCCTTAATGCAGGATATCTTTTAAAAGTGATTATGATTTACATGCTGTGGTCTCGAAGCATGACGCACCCTGTCTGTGATCTACGGTAAGCAGAAATGTTCAATACCAGGTTTAGGGAAGGTTTCCCTTGATTTGATTACAGCAATAATCTTTCAAATGTTGGGTTGCTCCACCTCCTAACCAGTCTATTACTTTACTACAAGGTCCCCGTTACCTTGATTAACTCACTGGTAGTATCACCAAAACTACTGCAAATTTTAGTATTATTCTAAACACCAAGCTCCATAAAGATGGCAGCAGACACTCGGTCCTGTAGATTTCTGTCATCTGGTATCACCTCACTCCTGCAGCGTGAGAGGTCAGCAGTCCTGCAGAATCTCTGGCGGATCCTCTTATATGTCTCAGCACTGTCACTTCACTCCTGGAGTGTTAGAGGTCAGCTGCCGCTCAATCTCTGAGCTTGCCTCTTTGTACTGCAATTCTGCTCTGTACTCCTCAATGCTCACTGATTGAATTTAAGAGGCTACTCTCTCATTGTATAGCAGGTCATGACTCTACACTCTTTTGCTTGCAGATTCAAAGCTACTACATCTGAGCGTTTTTTAGCTGCTTCGGTGTTAATTGTGTGATTGCTGGTTACAGCAATCACAGTATGTTCTCATATTTGTGTGATTGCTGATTACAGCAATCACAATATGTTCTCACATATTTCTTGTTTTTGTGTGATTGCTGGTTACAGCAATCACAATATGTTCTCGCACATATTTCTTGTTTTTGTGTGATTGCTGGTTACAGCAATCACAATATGTTCTCGCACATATTTCTTATTCTTCCAACTTTTTCGGCACCTAACTCCTACAGTTTTTGTGCTAGAAACTTTGTTCCAACTGTAAAGTGTTCGGCCCATTGAGAGGAATGCTTGTATTTTTCTTTTTGATATTCCACCTGCTTCCCCCTTTTTAACCCCTCTTTTCACCCATTTTTCCCATAGACTTTGAATGGGAAATTTTTAAAACTGCTCCCATATGGTCAGTTAATACCTCCAAACTTACTACACGTGTTCTGGGTAATACAACAAAGCCCCCCAACTCTATACCTCTATCACTTTTTTCTTTTTCATTCCTCCATCATACTATAGGTATTTTATAGAGATATTATAGACATCTTGTAAAATTCACGAAACTTGGTAAGTATATTCTACAGCAAAAGTACAGCACTTAACTGCTTTCTTACTGATGGCACTCATCCCTCACCCTTCTATTCTTTCATTCATCCCTCCATCCGTCCATAGCATTTAATGCAACCAGCAATCACACACATTTTCTTCAGTAAATGCCCTCTCTAAGTTATTTCTGCACTTTGCACTGGCCGCTGTCTGTTGCTGTGCTAAATGCTGTTTTGTTCTTCCATATTGTAGGGCCCCTACTTCAGTATCTCCGCTTGGAAACAGTGGTGTACATGACTCACTGCTCTTACTTAATATGTCCTTCTGTTGATGCTCTTTGTCTGTTTCATGCACTTACTATTAGACTGTAAGTCGTTCTGGACAGAGGTGTCAAACTGACAAATCCATGTAAGTAATTTAATGGTGTCAGATAGGAAGCTGCCAGTCTCTTAGTTGGTCAATTATTTGCCTGTGTACTGTTTCTTAAAGAGATTTGTCATTTTGTGGTCACTCACAACATAATGTGAATGTTATTTTCCAACAAACCATTCAACATCCTGTTCATTGATTAATGTTATGGTTTTACAGACAACATTTAAGCTTCAAATAGCAACACTGCAGACTTCTCTGGAAGGCTACTGATGGTTTAGGCCATACTTGCATTCTTTGCTGAGATGGAGTGTCTCCATTGTGAAGCTACTGCTTAGTGACTGACCAATTGAAGTGATGGAGGCTCCGTTCATGTTAAAACACTTCCCTTTATGGATGCTGTCCTAGCTCGGACCCAATGAGCAGTGTTACATAGTATGGCTGCATCAGCTAAAAGGCAACGTGTCCCTAGTTTTTACACAAAGGGGGTAAGGTCACAGGTCACCCACATTTCAATACATGACTGTGTTATTTGGCTGTATTGTTCATTTTGATACTCACAAAGGTGATGTACCAACAACTAGTAAGGGCTGCATTCTGATCCTCCTCATTTTAATGAGGCCCAGTTCTCTGCTGCCCTCTTTTGGACCTCTTTATTATAAGCCAATAAATGTTATACGTTATCAGAAGAAAATGTCAACGCTATTTCATTTCTTGTTAAATTAAAATTCAACTTTTCTCCAGAAAGAGCGATATAACCTGCAGCATGTCTGTGTATTGGTGTAGTTTTAAATGTACTTGCGTTATCATTTTTGAGATTGCACTGATAGTCCGGTTCTTCACAATATGTAGTTGGTTTAGCCGTCATTATGTTGTCATAATTGCACTGAATACCCATTCTCACACAGGTCAGTTATGCCAGTGAAGCCATTCTTGATTCGTTTTGGTCAGACCAGATTCAAGTCTGACTTACACAGAGCAAGCAGAATGTGTACTATTAGGCTTAAACTGCTGAGCAAGGAAGTTGATGGTGCTCTTTAATGTGTGATGAATTTGGTTTGTCTGTGATAGAAATGCTAAACCTAGATCACTCTGAAACTGGCTGATTTAAAATCCACATTTTGCACCTCTGTTGTCCTTCAAACACCCCCCTTGCTGGGGCCCTGCAACCCCAAATCCAAGGCTTCTGTAAACGAGCTATGGAGGCGGGGCTAATGTAGGCTATTTTTAGCTGTGGTGCGGTGGCGCAGGAGCGGCTGGAAGGGAGGGGTCACATTTGCCAGCCCAAATGAAAAGCAGTACCGGAAACAAAGGAAGGTCAGTGGGGGACAGTGAAGTTGTGGACATGCTCCCACCGAAACGTGCAAAGTGCAGCACACACCGCCTGCGCCTTCAGCTGAACGTGAGATCATGCCTGTTACATGTTGACTGAACTATGATGGCTCATATACTCCTGTGTGAAATTGTGTAAGACCGCTTGAAAAAACATCATTACCATAACTTTTGTTGTAGTGTAAACTCATGGTCTCATTTTTAATATACTTCTAAATGCTGAGTTTTCCTTTTGTGGGTCCTGCCCTGGGCTCTCCTGTAAGTGTATCTTATACTGTCCTTCAAGTAGGCTACAATGTGATCCGCTGTCCAAAATGCACAAGGATCGTCTTTGCCAAAGCAGGCCTATCACATTGTCGTACCATCTTAGTGCTTGTTTTGCTAGTGGTTCGTACTGATTCTTACTTCTGTAATGTATGTTATTCATTTACCTGCTGAATTGAGTGCCACGTGTTTGGCCTTTATCTCTGTACCAGCTATAAGCACACAGTGCCATGTTTGAGCTGATTATCTGTGTCTAATACGGCATCGCCTTCCTCAGGATTGATCATGCTGAGGTGGATAGCATGTGCGGCACTGTGAAAGACAGGCCGCTTGTTCCCAGATTTAGGGACAGAGTGCGCTGCTATGCCAGGGACTTGATGGGCCACTTCCTGTCGCCTCCCCTGCTGGACACATCGGCATTTTAACACAGAATTAGGAAGCACTTAAATATATGCTTGGCAGTTTGAGAAAAAGTAAACTAAAAATGATTTTCTGAATGATTTGTCTTTAAATCTCATTCTGTGGCATCCTTTCAAAATGCTTGTATCCCTGAGTTTATTTGAGGAAAGAAAATGGGCTCACACTAATGATATTTAATAGTGGTATAGAGAATGGTTTTATTTTGCTGAATGTTAAATTACTAAATTATTGTACTTCGATTTTGCTGTTAGTAATCCATAATGATACAATGTTTTATTAGTAATATCATTGTTATAAATACATGTTATTTTTGTTTGGCTATTTTGACATTATCTTTAGTCTTTGTAGGTGAATTCTTTTTAACTAGCTTAAAATTTCAACATCCATAATGTTCCATATTACATTAATGAAATAACTTTTTCAAACTATATAGACAAGTCATAAAGATGTGCATAATATTTGCTTCCACTAATTTTCATTTTAAAAAAGCTCCAAACATAAAATGGTATATTAGGGAGAATTTTGCACAGTAGCTCACTTAGTAGTGTTGTGGCTTTATACCTTCCTGACTCGGCTCTGCATATTCTCTCCGTGTTCCGGTGGGTGTCCCTCCAGGTTCTCTGCTTCATCCCGATGTCCAAAGTCAGATGTTTTGGGTCAGTTTGTGTCTATTCTTTTCCGTATTGTGTTAGTGTGCCCTGTGACCAACTGAGGTCCTGCGGGGTACGAGATAATTTGTTCATAGATTCAGTTTTAATGATTTTATACGACCATTAATTTAAAATCTACAATGAAAAATCAGTTTAGGTTAAGATCTCAAATGGATCTGGCTAGAATATGATTTTGAACCCGAGGGGATCCAGTGAAAGGCTGCTCCTGGGAGAGCTTACGAGTTATGAGCAGCCTGGGTGGTGGGGGTGCAAAGCTGCGATAACAAGCACCTGACCTAGTCTTCTGGGATCACAGTCCTATGGCATCCCATGGTAGAGTTGGTCATCTGCTGTTTCATTTCAGTGTCTCAGGTCTTTTCCTTGTCCAGCCTGCTTCATAACATTAAACCTGCAGCATTGCTTGTTTATTTATCTTCTGTGCTGGGTCAAGCCCTATCGTGATCTTTACAGTTTTTTGCTTGAAGCTGGTTTATTGGTCAGCTTTGACTGGGATCTTTGTTCTGTCACTGTCCTTCTTGGGTTTTTGTTGATATCTTTTGTCATTTTTAATTGTTTGCTTTTCTGGCTTCTCAGGTCTGCCATGCTGTTGTGATGCAGTGTATCTGTGTTTTTCATCATATGATGGGTGGGTATTTTGGATGAAGGGTAATTCAGCTCAGTTAATGTGGTTGTTTGGTTTGATCCATCAGTGAAATGTAGATGCAGCATCAGTGAATGTGGTCACCAAGGGGGTGGAGCAGACCTGTGTCTCGCCATTACTGGATGCAATGCTGAACAGACTGGCTCTGAGCAGTGAGGAAGCATGTATCTTGGAGTGGAGCTGTATTAGAATAGTCAGGCCTACCAAACAGGAGCGGTATTGAACCACTGGAAAGGTTTCCATAGGAACCCAGCTACAGTTAAAAGCTGACTGGGTCAGAAGAGAGCTGCCTGTGCTGGAAAGTTTTGAGCTCCCTCTGTAGGCTGTTAGAAGAACAGCAGAAATCACCAGAGGTTAAGCTTAAATTGTGTCTATTTAAAGATTGCATGAAGTTTTACTTGACCTGGTTCTTTATTGTTTGGTTTCTTTTGTACATATTTTGTATTAGCAAACTGAAATAGATTGTGTTGACAAATATAAATACAACAGACTCTTTATTTCGACCCTGAAAGAACTCAGCACTCAGTTGAGGTTTATGGGCTAAAAGGAATTCAGATGGTTACAATTACTGGTATGGTTGTAAAATGTTCACTTCTTGAAATAAGTTCAACAGTGCATAAATTTCATCCAACTCTTCTGACAAGTGGATGACTTTTCCCATGATGTACTAGGCTTAAGTTAAGCACCTAATGAAAAAAAATACTTATTGAAATGTTCAAACACTGTCATGGTAGACTAAACACTTGCCGATATCTTCTACAACACACAAAAAATGTATCTAACATGCTGTTTATGTTACTGGATGAAGCAATAATTTGTGCTTTTTTTCTTACTGGGTAATATTTTGGTCTCAGCTGGACTGCCCTGGCTGGAGGTGTGTATGAAGATGGCCTTCAGGCGTGTGTCATAAACAATCTGTTTCTTCTGTACTGATCCCTGTGTTTGTACAATATTGGTTTATATAATTAAGCTTTAAAGAACAAGTCAATTCTTGTGGCAGTGGTCCTGGCAGGTGACATGTTTTACATGTTTAATATGCCATTGTTGAAACTTTTTTAAGTCAGCTTCAGGTTATCTTTAATGTTACACAAAACATAAATATACTTTTATATATGCAAACATTTGCAGCTGTTGTGTGTGTTCTCTCTGCAGCTTTCTGGACAGAATTGACTCTGTGAGACAAAACGACTACACACCAACAGACCAGGTACGTGACCGTATGTGGTCACTGTCATCACATAAGGTTTCTTTGTCCTGAATGATTTTACAGTAGGGATAGTGAAATGAACGAAACTGCTCAGTAAATGGGTTCTTGAAACATTTTTCCTTTGTCTATCCATCAAAGGACCTGCTTCGTTGCAGAGTTTTGACTTCAGGGATTTTTGAAACAAAATTTCAAGTAGACAAGGTGAATTTTCAGTAAGTACAATTTCCTTTGGCTTCTCCCTGATTTGGGCATGCAATGTTTTCAGAAATAAACAAGTTTGTGTACTTTTCTCACTTTGGCTGGAATACATCGCAAACTTTAGGGGTGGTGTGGATTGCTAGGTTGGCCTATGGGAGCTTGATGTAGTTTTGTTTTGTTTTTGTAGTATATGAACGTTGTATGTATGGTCAAAAAACTGCAACATGCAGTTGTTTAAACTAGGTCTACGTACCAGGTATAGAAAAGAAAAATATTTCCCTGCTTGATCCATCTAAATGTAAGAGTTAATAGCAGATTACAGAGTCTCCCCTACTTACAAACAGGTTCGGTTCCAAGTGGTCGTTCGTAAGTCCATTTGTTCGTAAGTCCAACATATGTATGTTTATAGTATTGTACAGTAGTGTAGTGTATGTACGTATGAATATCAAGTAACCTAGAAGTGTACATGGATCAGCATTAGGCTCGGCGGCACCCGACACGGTTGCTGATCTTCGAGTCAAATGCTTAACAGTTTTTCAAGTTCTTCCATCATTTTTTCACATCGCTTACTAATTATGGTAGACTGCATTGGCACTAAACTTTTCACGTGTTCCATAATCTTGTCCTTGTTGTTGAGTATCGTACTAATGGTGGAACGATTCATGTTGTACAAATGGCGACGTTCCCCATCTTTTCACCTCACTCTACTTTATTATGTTCACTTTTGTTTCCATTGTGATGGCCTGGTGCTTCTTGGCACTACCACCTGCATCACCACTGCTTTTTCACTTAAATAACACTGAATTTGTGGAGAGAGCACAAGCACACGTATGAACGATGCTGCTAGAGTAACGTACTATTGTTTATATCTCGGCGCTTCCCACGCTACATTACCGCCACCACATGGAGGACTGCGAACCAAACTTATGCCCAAATTTCCGACTTCAGGGCAAATTGTTTGTATCATCAAAAGTTCGCAACACGAATGTTTGTGTGTAGGGGAGTCTCTGTATATGGAAATTTAATCAGTTTATTTTACAATATGTATTTTTCTCTGTTGTTTCTTATAAACATATGATCTTTTAAACACTAAATAATTTATAACATAAATATGCAAAAAATAACAATTTGAGGCTATTTTAATCTCTGCTATGTGCTGATCACTGGCTAACTTTCTTGTTATTATTAGTATGTTTGATGTGGGTGGCCAGAGAGATGAAAGAAGAAAATGGATTCAGTGCTTTAATGGTAAGTCAAGATAGTGTGTGTAGGGGATTGTAGTACAGCCTTACAAATATTATTATTGTTCTTGTTATACGTGACAAGTTTCTTGAATAAATTTAGTCTTCTCTTTAACTTGGTGTTAAGAGAAATCAAAGAATACCTTTTCTTTGCCTTTTTTATTTTAGATGTTACTGCTATTATCTTTGTCGTTGCGAGCAGCAGCTACAACATGGTAATAAGGGAGGACAACAATACCAATCGCCTGCGAGAAGCGTTGGATCTCTTTCGAAGTATCTGGAATAACAGGTCATCTTCTCATCTCAGAATCATAACTAACAATTTCCCAGTATTTTCTAAAAGTTTATTACATGGAAGAAAGGCTGAACCAGATATGAATTTTTATTGTTTTACAGAATTAGAAATGTAGTAATTCTTTACCATTTGCTCTGTTGTGAGCTCTGTTTTTCTGAGACCATCTCAGATAGTAGGCCAGGACGGGTTGTTTATAAGAGAAAAGTGCAATGATTAGATTTAAAGGAATTAATGTTCAATTTGGCTATTAAGTATTGAAAATGGGCAGGAATGACATATAAGTGTAGGAAGTTTATGTTGCTTGGACTTTGGTCATTCCAGCACCCCAAACCCTAAAACACATTTTGGATGACCTGCTGTTGCTCTCACTTGACTGTGGTGCCGTCGATCTTCCTGTGCAGCCCTGTGTAACGTGGCACGATGTGATGTCATCTCTAGGTGGTTACGAAGCATTTCAGTCATCTTGTTCCTGAATAAACAGGACATGCTGGCTGAGAAGGTATTAGCAGGGAAATCCAAAATTGAAGACTACTTCCCTGAATATGCTCGTTATAGCATGCCAAATGAAGGTAGGCTACAGTTTAAATTCTCTCTCTCCCTCCCTCCACTGTCTTTTTATTGGCAGGAGCTACACTGCAATGTATAGAGAGTGAGGTACTGTTTTAAATGCTTTACAATAATTTTACAAATAAACAGTATACATTCTACGTACACTGATTAACAGATCTGAAAACTGGAATGGCTGGAATGTTTTCAACACAATTTGGAAATAGTATGAAATGTTACCTTTTGTAAAAGCATTTTAAGACCCGTTTTGGGTCTGAAATAATTTTCAGTTTAATTAGGAATAGCAACTGTACGGTTACTCAGTTCTTCAGGAGTTCTTCATCTGTATAATGAAGTCAGTAGGACGTGTTAGGGTTGGCACTTTCGCCTCGCACCACAATGACCAAGTACTCTGGGTTCCTTCCATAGTCAAAAAGAATGAGCCTAGGCTCACTGGGATCTTTAAACTACGCATAGTGTGTGATTGTGTGTGCTTGTGATTGGCCTACAAAGAAAAGGCATTCCATACTGGGTGTAACCCTTCTTTATACCCACTGCTGTCTGGGAGAGACCCCTGTGACCCTTCCCAGAATAAGCACTTGGAAAGTCAATGGACAATGGAGTGAATAGATTATTAACGTTTCAGTATTATTTAAAATGACTAAAAACTTCAGTATCTTTTTTTTTTAACCAGATCTTCAAAAATAAGTAATTTTCATTCACCTCATAATCATGGTCAGATATGATATTATTGCAGTCATGTCCAATTAGAACTTCAAGTAGTGGAAAAGTGACTTAGATGGCTTATTTATTAAACCTGTATCATTTATTGATCATTCATGATTTATGCACCATTTATTTGTGTTTATCATTTTTAATAGGATCTCCTCAGCCCGGGGAAGACCCAAGAGTGACTAGAGCCAAGTGTTTCATTCGAGATGAATTCCTTGTAAGAACAGTATTTGTTCTGCATATGAATCTTTGTGAATGTGAGTCTGTGTGTTTCCTCTTCTTCTGTGTTCTGACATGTCCTTTCCCTGTGTCCTTGTGCTGTATGCATTAGTATGTGTCCTTTTCTTCAGTGTGTTCTGAAATGTCTTGTTTCCATATGTTCTCTTTGTCATTGTGTTCTGATGTGTCCCTTTCTTGCATGGCTCAGTATGCTGTATGCGTTAGTCTGTGTCCTCTTCCTCACTGTGTGTTCTGATATGTTCTTTCCCCTGTGGGCCACAGAGGATCAGCATGCCAAGCGGAGATCGTAAGCGCTACTGCTACCCTCATTTCACCTGCGCTGTGGACACAGAGAATATCCGCCGTGTTTTTAACGACTGCCGGGACATCATTCAAAGAATGCACCTTCGGCATTACGAGCTCTTGTGATGGAGCAGATGTATCTGTCCTTTCCCTAAAGCAGACGTTCATGTGGGGACATTAAGCGCCACTAAAGGCTGTGAAAATCACAATTTTTCTGCAATGCCATTTGAACCCTCTGTCTTTCTTGAGGTCAGGAATGGATGGGTGTACATGTCATTTTTCCTTCATAATCACATTTTTGTGTCATTTCGCTAAGTCTGTGGCTACCTCTGTTTTCTTTTTTTTTTTTTTCAAACATTACCTGCATGTGCGAAAGGTGGCATTTTCCTAGTGTGCAGAAGCAGTGACATTGTGACCCACGCCTGTGTGAGGGGCCTCTGCTTTGGCGGTGGAGAATGGGGTGGGTACCTTTACGCCATCAAGTAGGGGAACATGCCATGTAGCTTCAGGATATTGACCACACCATCATACAAATTGGGCTTCACCCTGCTGAGTTCAGTTGCAGAGGAGCCATAAGGGGGGCAGGTAGAGTTTGAGATACTGCGACATCTCAGGCATCAGAGCTGCCTCTCCTTCTGCATGTTGTGTCAAAGAAAATAAGTAGCACACTTATTTTGATACATCCAGCAGTCATGTTGTTATCTTACATTATCATATATAGAGCTGTGTGTATATATACATGTAAATGGATGTATATGTGTATATATGTATACATATGTGAGCGTATGAATGTATGTGTGTATATATTCATATAGATATACACATGCACCCATACATATGTAATATATTTTGTTTTCACCTTGTACAGACCGTACAGGGTTTATTATCTTGTATAGATTATAAAATGTAATAATATTTTGTACAACTCTATTGAAAAACTACTTGTAGAAGATCTTTGTGCCTTGATTATGGCTGTACCTGTAAAATGAATTCAGAAGTAAGTATGTTTTTGACTTCACTGTACAGCTTGATGTCAGCTTTATCAGAAGGAGAGATTGTGGGGGGACTTTCTCTGTAGACATTAGCCTTTTCTGATTTATAAAAAGGGACATGCTGTTTATTAAAAAAAAATAAAAATAGGAAAAAATCCTACATACATTATGCAAATTTATCAGTTACCTATAGATGCCAGCAGATCTACCCTTCACTGCTCTTATGTATTTATGTTAAACACTGGAAATCCATTCACAGGGTTCGCCACCTTCTGTTGTTTCAATAAGAAAAACTTCCCAGTACAATATCTGTCCGTAGTGTAATGCGAGACTGAGTGTGCAGGTGTGCCCACACATTTGCACATCTAAAAAATTAAAGTTTAGGTGTGTTCACAAAGACCATGCATTCACTAAAAGAAAATACATATGTCTGAGTATAGGGCTGCCTTACTATATAATTATGTACATCTACATTTATGTCTCATGAAAGTTCCATGGGTGTTGTAACTGATTTGTCAACAGTTGATGTTAATACTTTTATCACCCAGTAGTATGAGAACAGGTACATATGAATTCTTTGGTTTTAACATATCCCATTTTGCTCTCCATGAGACACACAGATATACAGCTGAGAACTACGACTGGGGGTCAGACATTCATCTGACATCTCTGGAATATTTTTTAAGATCAAAAATCCTATATATTTTGAGGGACCATCAGTGTTTTACCTTCTGTATTTGCTCTGTTACAAATAATTTCCTGGTTGATTGTAAGAAAAAACAGACTTCTCAAATAATACCCCCGGCAATAGAAGCTGAAAAACTGGAGCTTGTCATGTTTTTTGTGCTTGCTACTCATAGTACAGATTATAGCATCTGTGAATTCTTGCCATCTCTATAGTATTCACTTATGTGGTGCCTTTTAATCCGTACGTAAATTATTGCATTTGAATTCTTTCTGCTATGGCATTTAGCCCCTCATAGGATTGTGGTCTTAGAATAGTGGAGGAGTTTGAGCCGTAACAATTCACAGAACTATGCCATCTGGAACTTGAGCCTCCTACTAGGGCTTCCATTGGCGAACACGTATGTGAGGATAGGCCAGATTACATTCCAAGAATGACCCACAAGAAAGGTAATACAAAAAACAAGAGTATCCTGCCTAGAATAAGACTATGGGAACCCACCTCTGGAGTCATGCCTTAGGGCGGTGTTTGTCAATAAGTGCCTAGTAGCCAGGACATCCAGATAACTTAGCTAGGCTCAGTCCAAAATGGCTACAGCAAGCCAAGGCTGAATGGACCATGTTGACGCAGATGAGCTGTCAGGCCCGGGAACATCTGGCTAAAGCTTCTGTGCAAGATGAATTCAAGCCATACCACGGGAAAAACATCTGCCTTGTGCCAAGAGAAGTTGGGGACATTGAGTCTGAATGGACCATGATAAAGGCCTCATAAGTTAATGACTGCAAAGAACTCTGGCTAGAAGGCAGTCAATGCCTATTATGGCAGTAACTCTGGGACCTCCTGGTGGACACCTGTGATGAAGGTGGCAGTCAAACTGAAGAAGTCTGGGGGGCAGTGCTCACGCATGGGTTTCTTGAGACAGCTGAAATGTATGGATAAACCAGAAAGACTGCCGCTAGGGCCGTCGTGGAGGCAAAAGCCTGTGCATTGGAGGAGTTTGGAGTGGTTGTGGAGACTATTGGGTGGCCCTGAAGGTGTTCAGGCAAACTGTTTGATATCCCTGGGAGGAGGTGGGACCCTGCTACGGTTCTGTACAACTAGGACGGGGAAGGGCAGACCCATTGAGGGGACATTGTCAAGCAGTGGAATGAACGCTTTGAGGAACTTCTTCACCCATTGGATATGCCCCTCTCAACAAGAGGCAGTGGAGCTTCTGGTGAATAAGCTGAAGTCATCAGTCTGGTCAATAGCTGGAAAACAAACAATTCACATTACAATATATAGTCAGCATATTTGGCTTTGTCTTGGTAATATAGAGGAAATTTATGCTGACAGTTTTATGAATGTTTTCTCAGTGTTTCTCTTTCATTGCGAGTTGAACAGCTGTGTAGCACATGTCATGAGTATGATCCATATCAAACCTTGAAAGTCCCCTTACCTGCCATCAGTATATACCTCCAAAGTATAAACCTAAGACTGCCACAGGTACTCCAGGCCTGGATCTTTAATTGTTTAAGTACATTACAATTCTTAGTTGTTAACTTTATTGGCCATTTGTATGGGAATTGTTTCATCTTTGTATATCCCATGTCATTCATCCAGTGCCTATGGAGGAGTTTTTTGGGTGATAAAGCCACTCTGCCAGCCATGGGAATCAAACCAGCAGCCTTTTAAACAGAGACACAGACTCCTCAATCACAGAGCTACACACCAGGTGTATATGCTATTCTAATGCTGTATTTCAAATTGTACTTAATACAGTTATTTCGTTGCATTGTACTCTGCCGGGTATATACTTTGCAAATGAAGGGTTACCACTGCAAAATCCGGAAAAATACGTACTGTATATGCGTTTTGTGTTTTCTCAGGGTGTGCTGAAAACTGTAGCGATCCATGTCCAGGATATTTAGATAGAAGAAACCCGAGAATATGTATTTAAAACGACATTTATAAACTACTTTCCAGACCAGCTGTAGTCTTGACTGAGTCGGTGCTCCAATGCAAGGAGCGATACCCAAATCGACAGATGGCGTTGCAGCCTAACTTCTTGCTTAGTCCACTTTGAGACGGAAAAAGGGTAGTTCGGAAAACGCAAGTCAAATATTCGTAGTTATATTTTAAATACACGACTTTTCTTGCTTTTTGGTTTAACGAACTCAGGGATTGTTTTTTTTTTTTTTGCTTCACTAATCCCAAAAGGAAGAAGAGAGAAATACAGACTTACAGACTGTCGGGTCCTCGTCTGCTTTTCCCAATGGGTGACGGACTTCACTTTGCTTGACTGGCTGACTGTTAGTCAGTTAAACGGCAAGGTTCTGAAATTTTCATTGAAGATGAGAACAGTGAAACTGGATTAAATCTGACAGCAGAGACAGTAGTATTGCCAAGTGAAATCCAGCAGTTGACTCAAGAGTAACTGGGTTTTTGTTCTTTTGACGCATGAGGTTAATTAATGTAACGGTGGCTATCAGATTTTTCCTAAATTTTCCCCGTTTTGTTAAGTCAAACGAACGTTATATTGGCCAGTTTGAAACCGCAGCTTGCCCGAAATCACTTGTTTCCTATTGTCTGGAATAGCATTGCACTGCACGCTACGTTTTCATCATATGAAGTAAGGTGCTTCCTGGGCTCATAACAGAGACTTGGTGACCAACTGCTGAAACTGAAGCAGAAGATTGACCTTATTGAAGCCTGACAACCTTTGGTGAAGCGGCTCCATTCGGGGGACTGAAGAACTATAGAGAAAGATGATGTAAAGCGCAACACGTACTGCAGTTCACTTATACTTGGGCTTTGGAAAGGACTGGATTTCTAAAACTGTCCTGAAGAATATATATGTATCGATACCTGTTGCTTTTCCATATCGCAAACTCATGGCTTCTGAGGTGATTTGTGGACTAATCTTCAGATTACTTCCTCCAGTATGTCTTGCAGCAGGTAAGGTGGTTTTCAGCACGTCTGACATGCCAAAGTTTATCGCATCTTCTTAGAAGTAAAACTGTCATTAGCAAAACAACTTTGTAGCGCATTATCTAGCCCTAAAATATCAAGAAACGCAAAAAAGAGCATCTTATCCGTTATTATGCTGAAAAATGAAACATACTTTTGTGAAAGAATTATTACCAATGGTTTTCAGTGTACAAGGCTTACGCATCCGAATATATCCGTCATTTCTAATATGGTTTCATACTACGACTTTTCCTTAAGTTCTGTAAATCAAGTAAAATAGATTAGAAAGCTTTAAATCGAGATGACTAGACAATCATACGTGTTTTTATTACAAATAATTACATTTGCATCTTGCATTTTTCGGAGCCGTACTTTAAAACAGATTCTTAAAAACTCTGAAAGCGGAATACTGCTAATTTGTCGATATTTTTAAACAAAACACACTGAGGTATTTCCGATAGTTCCAAAAATTCTAAAAATGCTTTGCATGTTTCGTCTTTTCTTGAAACTCGTAAAAGGATTGCTGTGATTTTCAGTGTGACGTGACGCTTTAGCTATCAGAAGTTATCGGGTTAATAAGCAGGCGGTGGCGGTGACGTTTAACTAGGGGCATCTACCATGTCTCATCCTTCATCGATCAGCATCGCTCGCGAATCCGTGTTAGCGCTGCTTCTTAAAACGTCGGATTAGAATTCCTTGCTTTTTGTGGGTGGCCACTATAAAGTTATGG
Organism: Gymnarchus niloticus; assembly: GCA_009936485.2. Classification (NCBI taxonomy): domain Eukaryota; kingdom Metazoa; phylum Chordata; class Actinopteri; order Osteoglossiformes; family Gymnarchidae; genus Gymnarchus; species Gymnarchus niloticus. The sequence continues at coordinate 22,279,346 of JAACJT020000001.1, forward strand.
ATGTGAAACATCCTGTAAAACAGTTTGGCACATTCCTGTTTATGGTAGGGTACATGATATTACGTTGGTCTTGGCACATTTATTTTTCCTCTCTGAATTTAAAAACCTATGAACAAGTCACAGTCAAAGTCCTGCCCAATAAATCATGGGAAGTAATGTTTCAACAGGTAGTACCATATCCATATGGATTGATAATGTCAGTGATTTTGATAATGTTGTTATGGCAACTTTTAATGCCATTATTTTTAGACCCCCCCATTTCCTGTTTAGTGATGTTTACATATTGATTTTTCGTTCTAGTTCAAAATTTCTATGTAAGGTGTGGCAGATCAAAAGTATTCAGAAATGCCTTTGATTTGTTTGCCTTTTTATTTATAGTGGTTAAAGTCCTCTAAATCATTCCTTTGTAGCCATTCTCAGTTGGGTAATAAAACACACAAGGGAATGATGATTATTTGCAGTTTTTTCCCCACATGACCGCAAAGCCTTCAGAGGATGTTCTTACACAAATACATGGTTGGAAATGTCATTTCACATGTTGTGATCCTGTTGTACCTCATCATTATTTTGGTCATAGTTTTACGCTATTGTCAGTGGCTGATGAATGCAGGCAGAAAGTAACATTTGAATTGTAATTATTGCTACAGACGGTTAGATAGCTATACTTCATTGGTCTTTGGGGGGTTATTTATGCAGCAAGTTTGGGTACATACAGCAAATTCATCAACTCCCATATCACCCTTGCAAGTAAGAGGGCATTGGATGATAAAACAAGGCCAAAAGTCTATATATAATATTCACTGGTGTCTCTGTGTGTATTATGCAATATGCTAAAACAGTGGTAGCCTTTCATGTTGAAGATCATTCTGTCATTCCATCAGAGCATTACATCAAGTTTCAAGTTTTATTGTCCCGTGTGCAGTGCATACATGGGGAAATGATAACAGTTGTGCTATATAGGTTAAGCCATTGCAGTACACCTCTAGTTATTACCATGTAACGGTATAGTTTTCCCACCGTTCATTATGTGTCACGGTACGGTTTCGGTATCTTTATATTTAAGAAGAGAAAAATACATCACCCTTTAATTAAACAATGAACTCCTTAATTAAAAAGCATAAAATAGTCAAAATAAAGTTTAATATCAAGTGAACTACCTGTCTAAGCATTCTGTGTTCTGTCTAAGCTTTGACAACCTGGAAGTAATTTGCCTTCTATGTTATTTAAATGGGCTACATACTTGTATAGGCAATATTAAATGTAAAAATAAAGTTCAAAATTAAACTGGTACCCTAATGAGTTTGTTTACCATCTTTTTTCCCTCGTCATTGTCCTGCACGCTGAATCCAAAATGTTGGAAGATGACAAAACCTCTTCCAATTAGCTTCTCTCTGTAATGATTCAGAACACTGTAGGATCCAATAGCAAAATCACATGGTTTAATCAGAGTCAGAACAGGCAGGGTCAAAACCAGAACAGGTAGGATTTCCAAAAGCCAGGGGAGCATAGAAAACATAGTTATGGTCACACGCAGTAGATTAATTCCAGAGAAGGAGAAGGATCATGGCCATACACTAGCAGAATACAAGGACCTCAGAAATGGTCACCAAACAGAATACCTCACAAGGAGGCAACTAAACTACAGGGTTTATGTAAAGGATCAACAAGGCATGGCTGGAAGCTACTTGATGATAATTAACAAGTCACAGCTGGATTCAGTGGATGTTGAATGGAAGTAAGTTGGGTGTGGCAGGTTAGATGTAGGCTGGCTTGGTGTGGGCGTGGCACTCTCTGTCTCCCTACTAGCACTTGCCATTGTCATGTTGGATCAAAGAGAATATTTGTTTTAGTTTAGCCTCTCTTCTCTAGCCTGCATCTGCATACAAAGCACTGATAGACAGGAGGCGGATAATTTACCGCATCTGCTGTTGTATAGTGACATTTAAACTCTAGCCCTCGAAAATAAGACAACCCCAGTGTTTTAGATGTATTTTTTTGGGGAAAAACACCGTCTTATATTCGTGCCGATAGGTATAGGAAAATGACAGGCATATCATAATGCCGTGGTTCATGTGTGTATCGAACCGTCAGGGGCGTACTGAACAGTTTGATAATATACCAAATACTGTTACACCCCTAGTAAAAACTAATATGTAGTGGGGATGAGGTAGGTGAGTAGAAGCTGCTGGATGGGTAAAGAGGTATGTAAGATGCAACATGGAGAAATTACAATAGAATGGATCAGTGGTATTTTAAAGGCCTGATGGCTTGCGGGTAGAATCTGTCTTTGAAATGGGTGGTGCGGATGGTGATGCTCTGATAATTATTTCCAGAGGGCAGGAGTATTTAGAGGGCATGAACTGAGTGGCTAGTATCCATGCTGGTGGATTCTGCTCTCTTCTGATAGTGGGAGAGGTAGATGAAACGGAGGTGTGGAAGTTCAGCGCTGGTGATTTTGCCCACTGTTTGGAAAGTCCTTAGCAGCAGACTGAAGTCCTGGGCAGTCAGGTTACCCAGCAAAACTGTGCTGCACATAATCAGGATGCTGTCAGTAGTGCAGTGGTAGAAGTTCACCATTGTTTTGGTTCCCATCATGAAGCTCTTTAGCGTCCTCAAGAAGAACAGCCTCAGCTGAGCCTTCTTGAGAATACAGCTGGTGTTAAGGAGATCAGCACAAGAACATGACATCTTTTTATTCATCTTTGTATTAGTGTCCTGTAAATTGGTGCTTTGAACTTTGTTTTGGGTGAGTACCCTTGGACATTGCTTTGCTGCTGTGTTAAACCAAACCATGTTTGAGTGGACATTCGACTTGATGAAAGAAGTGTCATATCTTGGTTAGTGCAGAAATTCACAGGAAATGCAAGCAAAGCATTGGGACATTTGTACCAATACATAGGAATTCTGTCTTTTTAGCATATCTCTTTGTTCTCCTCTGAGACATGCACACAGGTGAGAATGGAGCGTGGTGTCAGAGTGTAGGGTTAACGATTTATTCAGTACTTCTGCAGCAATTTTTAGGATTAAGGGCCTTGCTCAAGAACCTGATGGCTACAGGATTCGAACTAGCAGCCATCTAGACAGACTACTACTCCGCAGAGCTACACACTTTTTTGGAGGCATAATCAAGGCCAGTTGTTCAGAAAAGGTAGCAGTTGTATCAAATAAGGAGATGTATATTTTAAGTTGTGAACCTAATGATTAATACCATCCTGAAAGTCATGGCTTTGCATACACTGTTCTTTTTTGATTCTCTCAATGCATAACAGTATGTAACAATTTTTACTTTTTCTTGTTCCTGGGCAGGAAGTGTTATGTCCCAATTGCTTATGCCTAAAGTAAATGGAAAAAACCTATTTTTCTCTTCAAATTTTGCTTTTGTGACCTGGATAATTGGCGGCTGATACATGAGAGTGAATTACATTACATTTCATTATCCAGGTCACAAAAGAAAAGTCTGAAGCGAATAATAAGCCATTTTCTATACTTTTACAACATAAGCGATTAAAAAACACATACTATCCAGGAACAAAATTTCTGTTACATGGTGAATTCAGCCTTCAAACTTGTTTTATTTTCATATTTTATTGCTGTTTTCTCGTTGAGTTTGTTCAGTCTCAAGATGCATACTGAGCCTGTTAATTTTATATCAAGCTTGTGCCTGCGATTTCCACCAATCCAAGGGGTCATCTGTGAGGGGTAGGGGTGGACACTGTAGGTATCGTTTCATCTCTTCTTCTGCTATGGAAGCAGCAGTCACCAAAGGAGGTCTGGGGCTACAGTCAAATATCTGCCCAAGGAGGTCAGCCAGTGCAGTTTTTCTTTTCTTTGGTGTCTCAACAGTCAAAGTATCAGTCCCAGGTTCACTGATTGTAAGCTCTTCATAAGAGCTCTGTCCCATGCCTCCTCTTTGTACAATAGTACACTCTTCAGAATTTGTTTTCATTTCTAATGAGGCATGCTCCTGTGAAATAGGACACATTACAATATTTTAAAAGTGGTAAATAAATAATATCCTATATAACCATGTTATTATAACATTGCATAAGAATAATTAACTAACTATATAGTTTATTGCCCCTTCAATGGATCACTGCCTTGTCGTGGTGAAGGGGCTTGCGTAGTTCAGTGAAACTATGAGCTAAGCCGTGTAGGGCCACCCAAGACGGACAGGTTGTAGTGGAGAACTCAGACCAAAGTGATGCCTGGAGAAGGAAATGGCAACCCACTCCAGTATCCTTGCCAAGAAAACTCCATGGATAGTATCAAAAGGCTACAAAATATGACACTGGAAGATGAGGCCCTCAGGTCAGAAGGTGTCCAAAATGCTACTAGGGAAGAGCGGAGGGCAAGTACAAGTAGCACCAGACAGAGTGAAGCGGCTGGGCCAAAGTCGAAAGGACGCTCAGTTGTGGATGTGTCTGGTAGCGAAGGGAAAGTCCGAGGCTGCAAAGAACGGCACTGCATAGGAACCTGGAATGTACGATCTATGAATCAAGGCAAGCTGGATGTAGTCAAACGTGAGATGGCAAGATTAAACATCGACATCTTAGGAGTTAGTGAATTAAAATGGACAGGAAT
>JAACJT020000001.1:22284026-22301430 GCA_009936485.2 Gymnarchus niloticus
TAAGGACAGGTCTGGGTCAACTAAGACACCAAGATTCCTAACCAATGTGCTTGGCTTAAGTGTGCATCCACTAAATTACTATTACATAATTGAAAGTAGGATACTTGAATACCATACTATAATTAAAGACCCGGAGAAGACCATCACGCCAGGGGTGACGTCAGAATTGTGTTTTTAAATTATACATATTGACGCTGCTCTGACGTCTGTTCTGAAGAAGTGAGAGAATCACTTCTGTTGTCTTTTGTTCTGCCTGGTGTTTTGTTCTGTGTAAAAAAAAAACTCAAAGGCATCGGATTAGTCAAAACAATCTACAAAGAAATATGTAGATGTCATTATAAAACACGTGATGTGTACTTTGTATGCAGCCTATTGATGTGATTCATGGTTTATAGTCTAAACTGATGAAATGGTGCCCACTCTTGCAGATTTCTTACCACTGTGAAATGCTTTCATATATTGTTGACACAGGCAGCGTGAGGACCCGGAGAGGCAGCAAGTGGGCTAGTAGCCAGCTGAAGAGCCGCAAAGAGCTACTGTCGGAAAAGCTGAGGAAAGAGTTCCTCACAGCCAAAGGCTTTGCCACAAAGCTGTACGTGGGGGGCCCCGGGCTGGGATGGCCAGAACCTCTGAATGTAGCACCACCAATATAGGCCTGAGCAAATCTGAAGTTAGATATCTTTTTTATTAAGGTTTGCCTTTCAGCTTACAACCCACAACAGAGCAACCATCATGTCGACCTACTATAGTATGGGATTCTCGAACTTATTACTATGTTCTGTAGATGCAAAATGTTTGTGTCTTTCATTGATTTACTCCTAGAGTAATAATTTAAATTAACTTTTAAAATGTCTTTCTTGAAAGAACTCTTGAGATATACATACCAATCTGCCAGTTCTTCAACAACCTGATTCAGCCAGAATACAGTGCCGTGACAGACATGTATGTGCCGATGTTCCTGGCAGACATGTTCAACTTCATAATGATCGTCTTTGGATTCTGGGCATTTGGGGTACAGTATTTTAGTAATTTTGTCTGGCTCCACCCAAGGTTTCTTCCTTCTGAGGGAGTTTTTCCTTGCCACGGTCGCCATTGGCTCACTCTCTCGGAACCCTGGGCCCGGGACTATGTAAAGCGCTTTGTGACAGTGCTTCTTGTTAAAGGCGCTATATAAATAAAAATTGAACTGATTTGAATTGAATTAATTTTGGCTCATCCCTAAGAACCTTTTTTAGGCATAGAATCATCAAGATGATGCCTTGACCGATTACAAAGTGAGTGTCAAAAGTATGAAATGGAAGCAGGTCACCTTGTTTTTTCTACACAGAAACATTCAATAGCCGCTGACATAAGTTCCTCTCTGTCAGAGGACCGAGTACCCGAGGCTTTCCTGGTCATGGTCCTTGTTCAGTTTGGTACGATGGTTATTGATCGAGCCTTGTACCTCAGGAAGACTGTGGTGAGCAAGGTCATATTTCAAATCATTTTGGTCTTTGGAATCCATTTCTGGAGGTTCTTCATTTTGCCTGGAGTCACGAAGAGGTATTGTGCCTAGTAACATTTATTTGAATACTTTCTAGTTGTAAACATCATCAGAGCATCAGATTTTGAGCAATCTTGAAAGGTACAAGGCTGCACGCAACTTGGGAACATTTTAATTTTTATATGCCGAAGAATTTTTGTTAATTGAATCAGTACGATTCAAACCACTGTTAATCACCAATGAAATTGCAATATTTAAAGGTGTTGATGGAAGCATCTGTGTGTTTCCGTCTGCAGGCATTTCGGTTTGAACACTGTGCCACAGCTGTGGTATTTTGTGAAGTGCATTTACTTTGGCCTGTCTGCATACCAGATCTGTTGTGGCTATTCTACTCGCATTCTTGGCAACTTTCTCACCAAAAGCTACAATTACATCAATCTTTTCCTCTTCCAGGGGTAAGTGGAAGAAGGAATCTATAAATTATAGTTGTATTACTGGCGGTGTGCTGGATTTACTACAATGTCTGTCTGATCTTGAAAAAGACTAGATAGGCGAACAGAGATTCCAAGACCTGTTGTTTTCGTTCGTGTTACTACTAATGACAGCCTGCTAAATGCACTCCCATTCCACATACATCATATCACGAAGATGTTCATGTATAACCTTGTAATATTTCTGGTGCCATTCTGAGGGACACCACATATTCATGACGTGACTTTAATCATAAACCACCGAGGAGCACCAAAGCAATGTGACCATGTCCCACTTGTTAGATTCTGTCTGGTGCCCTTCCTCACGGAGCTGTGTGCAGGGATGGACTGGGTGTGGATGGATACCACACTGAGCCTGTCCAGTTGGATCTGCGTGGAAGACATCTACACTTATGTCTTTGTGCTGAAGTGCTGGAGACAATCAGAAAAGGTAAAAAAAAAAAATCACTGTGGTTCCACGGGGCCTCAGAGCCACACCCATGTCCTCAAGCACGATGGACATCCTTTTTTGAAGCTAGGAGAGAAATTGAATGCAGTTCTAGTAGCGTCATACGATACAATAATTTAGTTCCGTGGGGAGCCAAAGTAGATAGGATTTTTACTTAGAGCATTTGAGGCATTGCAAACCGGGCCATTGGGATAGGCCCCATATAATATGAATATCCATAACCGCTGGGCTGTATATTCTTGGTTTTTTTGTAAGAGGTACCACCAGGCTCGTGGGCAGAAAAAGAAGGCGGTGGTGAAGTATGGCATGGGTGGCGTGATCGTTATGCTACTTATCTGCATTGTTTGGTTCCCTCTGCTCTTCATGTCCCTGGTCAAGTCTGTCGCCGGGGTGGTTAACAAGCCCCTCAATGTTTCTATGAAAATCACCCTGGGGGGCTTCCAGGTGTGTCACTCGTCAGATGGGGCACGTAGAAGCGGTGTAACGGATGAGCCGCAAGGCACCTCTGGATGACTGATGGTTAAAACTGGTGTTTTTAATTCCGAACCTGCAACCTTTCAAACGTCAGTGTATTTTTGCACCTCCCTACTAGACGCTGGTGCCATGGGGTGTTTGCACAATAGTATATATAATCATCTTTAGGGTTTGGAATGCTTTTTTTTTTGTAAATGATTCAATTTGACTGCTCAGCCCAGATTTTTAAGAGGGTTTGCCTTTTTAGTTATTTGATATTTTACATTGAATTATTGACACTGACTGGATTTTTCTCATTGCAAAATGTTTTATTCTAATAATTTTTTGGCTTTTAATCTTCACAGCCGATCTTTACCATGAGCGCACAACAGAACCAACTTAAAGATATCTCTGATGTAAGTATACTGCTGTAAGTATATCTAAGTTTTTGCAAAGTGCTCCAGTGTATATTGTGGCAATACAGTCCACACTGAGAGAAGCAATACAGCCTGCATTCTGTGATTGAGAAAAGCAAGTGTTGAAAAGCATTTTCAATGGTCATTTTTGAATAAGTGGTCTCTTCATGAAGGGGTCTTAAAAATTATATAGTTGTCCATCACAGGACATACACACCCACCACGCTGTGGGTAAAATAGAGATGGCACAAGCGCAAAAGGAAACCCTGACAACATGGGAAAAACGTGGACAGAGTGGGGTCACGGGATCCAAATGGCCAACCCTCTTCACCCCTACCTTGATACAGATGTATTTAGATGGAGCTATTTTGTGTCTTTCTCAGGGGGCAATGCAGTTTCTGGAAGCTTACATGTGTGAAGATATCACAGTGGCTGGACTGGAGGGGAGCTCCAATTCTCTGTGGCCCATCAGTCCACCCAGCCGGAAGAATTTGATGACAGTGCTGAGCAAAGAGGACAGCTTTACTGTCACCATTTCCTGGTCCATTCAGAGGTAGAGCTGAATGGCTGTGACCTCGCTTGCCACAAGCTGCCTAGAATGCAAAGCAGTATAGTTTGAGCTTGTTAGTAGAGTGTGATGCAATCAAGAAGCCTGTGTTACTCATTCTAAGTGAATCAGTCACTTTTTAGTGACAATTGCAACGTTGACAAGGATATGCCAGGCACCCTACTACTTCCTATTTCCTATCTTATCAATCAAAATGATAGAGAATCATAACCTTAACACTGATCCGTGCGAGCTGGAATTAACGTGGTGCGGCTCTCGATCATCAAGCTGATGGCACTTGACGAGGGTGGTGTTGCTGTTTTCAATGGCAGCTGGGGTGTTTTGAAGGATTGGCGACCTAAAGGCCACTTTCTCAAGTCTAAAGACAAAAACGCTGCAGTACATTTAAGTGAACGTGTAATGAACCATGAGGAGTAGATGAGTGGCTGAAATTGTGTGTTCTGTTTCTGTTTTTAATTAGAAATGTCAGTTTAGGAGCCAAAGCTGAACTTGCGTCAGATAAGTATGTAACCCATCTCGATATGAGAACAAGACAAGAGCTTATAAGTTTGCTAAATGGGACAAGAAGAGATGCTGTGTAAGTCTTGCCTAAGCTTGACATTTGCTCAGTGTGTCATTCAGGATGAATCTCACTGAATCGTTTTCTCCACTTTTCTTTGCAGAGTAATTGTACGTGTTGCCAAGTTTTATTCGAGCCCCCAGTGACTTAATCTCCAAGCCTATAGATACACTACCTACTTTTGTATAGTTTATCACCAGAGTTACCCTGGAAACGTAGAGTCACCTGCTCAGTCACCAGTCAGACATTATGGAGCCACAATGTTTCTGTAACACACAGTAGATCCGCTACTTGGCTGCATTTTCTATATTCCCCAGAAATGCTTAGGCATCGTCATAACTGGCAATCTGTACTTGAAAACAAGAAGCAAGTCTTGAGAAAGATAATTTCAAAAGTGATGACAACAATGGGCTGGAAGCGACATTGTCAGTAACCAATGTGTCTTTTTCGTCTTTTTCAGATGGTCGGTAGAAAAGCATCACTTTGGCACTAAAAAGAAGCCACAATGCTGCTGGCCACATCCAAGAGTGGTGGATAGTGGACCAGCCATCAAGGGGAAAAATAAAGGTGAGGAAAGGAGAGAAGAAGGAGGCTGGTCTGGAGTTGTACGTGTCCAGCGATAAAGTTAGTCCTCCTAGTTTGGGCTTCCTGGCGGGATACGGGTACGGGTGGTGTTTCGCATCTCATGATGGCTTTGACAGAGTAATCACTTGGTTTATTGGCGTGTCAATGCGAAGAAATCTCACTGCTGTTGCACCTTTCAAAAGAATACTTGACATCAAGGATTCAGTTAAATATATGGCACATGAATCAAACCGAATTCATATATTTGAACCAATCGAAGGAGTGAATAGGCAGGTTGTCTATGCATCAGTTTATACAAAACATAGATATGGTGTCTCTAACCCACAGGATTGCAGGTTTGTATGTCTCAGTGGTCTTGGTGATTGGGAAGTTTGCATGTGAGTTTTTCAGTGGCATCTCACGTTCCATCACGTTTCAATTCAATTCAATTTTCAATTCAATTTTATTTATATAACGCTTTTAACAAGAAGCACTGTCACAAAGCGCTTTACATAGTCCTGGGCCCACAGTCCCCAGAGAGTAAGCCAAAGGCAACAGTGGCAAGGAAAAACTCCCTCAAGAGGAAGAAACCTTGAGAGGAACCAGACTCAAACGGGAAGCCCATCCTCCTCAGGCCAGCACCGGGCAGGACAAATTAATTAATATAAACCAGAACAACAGATACAAAAGAACAAGTCCTGTCAGGGGGACAGCAGGGTCTTGGAGGTTGCAGTCCAGTGATCAGAGCAGGCTCGGTGACTCAGAAGGCAGCAAGCTGGTCAGACAGGACAGCTGAAGTGGCGGGAGGGTGCTGTTTGAGGAGCTGCCCTGTGTGGACCGCACCCTCAAGCTCTGTACCGACATCTTCCTGGTTCGTTAGATGGGCCAGTTGGAGCTGGAGGAGGACTTGTATGCCAAGCTCATCTTTCTGTACCGCGATCAAGTGGACATGGGAGAAAACTCTGGGAGGCAAAACCAGGGAGAAAGGGCAATCCTGCTGCTGTTAATGGCGAAAGGCACTGTTGGCAGGGAGCTTGTGCTGCCACCTAGACATTGTGGCACACTACAAGAACTACAGGGTATCCTTTATTTGCTACTCTAAAAAAAATTCACATTCAGCCGTGGGTAATTTTATTGCCAGGCTCTTGAGTGCAATACACGTGTATCTCTGTTGACGACATTCTATGCTGTAATGCACTAACCTTGGGCTGTGCAAGATACTGTTTAAGAAGGTGGCTACAAAATTTGAATGGGCAGAATTTTTTTACTGAGCTAATCCTTGAACAAGGAAGAATAGCAACATCCTGAGACATTTGCCGTTTTTTTAAAGACTCTCAAATCTGTTTTACTTGTCCGACAGAGAAAAGTGCAAGTTGTTCAGAGGTCATGATTCAAGAAAACGCTAGTATATAGATGTGCGTCAAAATTTGTCAAGTTACGTACATCACGCAGTCTTTATGTAATGTAGTTGTTTTAGTTCAAAATGCTTTTTATTCAGACAGAACTGGAACTTTAATGACGACATAGCAGTAGAGATCAGAAGAAGCACACCCTCTGGCATCTACCTGGTGCAATGAAGTGTAATATTTCTAGTGGAATACATATTTCCTACATGTCAATGTATGGTGGATAACCGGAAGTTGACATGGTACTTGAATCGTGAGTACAGAGATGATAGCGCAACATGTTAGAAAGACAACACATGTTTATTACTGCGAAAACCTCTGTGTTTTGTATGCTTCTCAACACTGTATTCTTGTGCTCCAAACTTCCCTGTGTACTTTCTGGTGCTCAAAACTAGCACCACCATGGAAAAAAAAGAAAATAAGCATTAACGTGCAGTTTTTATTAACGATGAAAAACAGACCACTTACCCTGCCCTCTTGCCCTTTTATTTCAGAGCAAAGACCTGGACACCTTTTCACATTTTCACATTGTTTCTAGAGTGAATGTTATGAATACTGTACATTTATTTTTTCCTTTTGTATGATATAGGCACAGAATAAAGTTCAGATGGAACTGCTTGCATTTTTTTTTTCCATGTACGTATACATAAATGACGTACTTGGATTAAAAAGAAGTTTGAATCTTGCCGTGAATTGTGAAAAATAAACAATGGTCACACCAAGAAATTCAGAAATCAAAAATTAAGAAAAACATACATAGTATCTTTACAGTACAACTTTTCAAAAAAAAAAAAAAAATCCCCTGATAATTAACAGTTGTTCTGTCCTCTCTCCCCCACCCCCTGAAATCCTTAAATACCCCACTGCAGCAAGATATACTACAAAGTTCAATCAGAGGCAACTGATTCAAACAAAATCACTGTACAGCTGAAAAAATGAGTTGAACAAAAAGTGTTTTTGGAGGGGATGGTGGATATCAGAACAACACCGCTATGGAAAGAAACAAATGACTAAAGTAAGTATCAAACAAAATATAAAGAGGGATACATCAAACCTATTAAAAGATATCATTTGTTGTAATGAATATGCTTGGGTATGCCATTATGGTTCTTCCGCAGTGGTGCAGGTGCATGACGGTGTTTGTTTTGAGGTGTGAAGAGGAACGGGACATGGTGAAGGTTCTGATTCGTGAGTTGTCTGTACCAGATAAGAAGAAGGAGTGGAAGTCAACATAGGCCACCCGCATATTCATCATCCTCTTCGGCTGTCTGGAGTCCTGCGGCATGTGCTGGTGCACCAGAGGGAGAGTTTTTTTTCTTGCCCACCCCGCCTGGCACGTTCAGGCTCATTGCCAGCTTGGCATACTACAATCACGGAGAAAAGAGAAAGCTGAAGTAGAAGCAAATCTCAAAACGGAAGGAGAGTATCGAAAAGAGCATGGTGATCAAAGAGTGTGTCTAACAGACTCACATCGTTGTCCATGTACTTAAGGAGAGGAGAGTTGCAGACACGGCCTACTTGCTCCTCATCTTCTTCGTCGTAGCCTCGCAAGAGCTGTTCCATGGCGGCACAGTCTTCACTCCCGCTGAACCCCGGGATACTGGGGAAGACGAATCAAAATACCGCTGAGCCGTGGTTGTTGAAAAGCAGGAATATTTTCATGTGACACACATGGCCATTTTTAATACCTGTAACTCTCTCTCAGGCATTTATCTGCAGCGACATAGTCATTCCTGTGAAGCTGTACGAGCACTTGGGCAATAGTTTTCTGCAAAAAAGAAACAATGAATGGTAAAAAGGTCATACACAATAAAAACATGAATAATATAACTATATGGACATGAGAAACATATCACCAACAATGTATGCTGCTTCCATGGCATGTAATGGAAGCACACCTTAAAGCACGTAGGGTAATTTTCAACTTCCTTGTACATATTCTTTTCGTTCTGAAGGGAGACAGCTGCTTCATCAAGTCTGGCAAAAAAAAAAAAAAAAAACAGATGGGATGGCTTTGTTTTAGGTTTCAAGTCTGGGGGTCGGGTGGGGTAATACAAGCTACCAACAGGATTTCAACTAAGGATGGTTGGGAAGTTTTACCGGCGTTGTCTGACTAGAAGTCTGGAAACTTTCCCTAAAAGCTCTGCGGCTTGCCTTAGTCGATCTTCATTCTTTGGACAAAGAGACTCTGGTGAATTTTTATATAAGTGACAACAATGTGTGATGTCACACTGTATGCTCAGCTTACCTCAAACACTGAAGCTGCATGTTGGTAAAGTTGAACTGCTTTATCAGGATCTATTGGTTCAATAAGCCTGAAAAATGAAGTAGGGTCATACGTATGAAAGAGGCTAAATATAGAACCATAACAGCAAAGTTTCAGAAATTCTGAAGGCAAACTACTTTAGTGAGGCAGAGAAATATTCAAGTAGGAAATTGCTCTCCTCAGAATGATGCTTGCAAGAAGACAGTAAGAAGCAGAAACTGCAGATGAATGGGTGAAAAAGTGAATCGGTGAAGGATTTTAGCCAGTCCAAGTTTTGCCATTTTCATGCACTTGTATATATAGAAAGGAACTTACTTGCCAGCTCTATCCAATGCCATCGCAGCAGTGTCAGGTGTGCCATTTTCTACATACATTATGCTGGCTTTCTCGATGTACTCTACTGCCTGCGGTATCTGCTGCATGTCCTGCCAAATGCGGTCAGAGTCAAACTGCACCTGTCAGTCTTCATCACACTGTATGTAGATGATGGCAATGAGCCTTTTCCCCAAAGAACATTCTCCTGATCACTCGGCGGCCGTTGGCATACATATATGTGACACTGTGACCTTTTGTGTCAAAAGCATACCCGGTATGTATATCACGTAGTCCCAGCCGAAAAACGGCTGACACCCAGGAGAATGTTTTCCTTTTAAGTAAATGACAAGACAGCAGTATAGAAATATGACATTTCCATTTCCATAACTCACCTTTAATATCATACCAGCTTGTTCAAGTGCCCTGAAAAAGACGGTAAGTCACAAGAAAGATTTCAAGGGTAAATATCCACCTCATATATTGACACTACATTAAAATCTTTTCAGTTGTAATACTTACTTGGCAGCGTGGAATAGGCTGTACATGTAGTTAAGGAAATGAGTTAATATTGCTGACAAAGGCCTGAATGAGTAAAAGAAATATAAAGTGTTTTAATTTTTATTTGTGAAAAGTGCACAAGAAAAGGGGTGGGGTGGGGGCCAAGAGCTCCTCTTCCATGCATCGTTTATTTTTGTATGTGTAGTTTGCCTTTATCGTACAGTTTAGGATACGCTTGGTTGTTGGTGTGGGACTCTGCTTCCTTCAGGTACGCATCCTTGGCCTGCTCAAGCTGCTTTGCGTTTTTGAAGGCGACAGCTGAAGAAAAGACACTTCTTAAGCATAATTATCGTTGTCATACTTGCAAATTAAAACATGAAGAGAAAGTCCACATTACTTTGTAACGATAGTCTTCTGAAAGAAACAGACTGGGTTCTACCTGCTTTTGCATACTCTGAAGCTGCACTGTCATAGTCTGGCTTCCACTTCATGAAACTTGTTTTTAAACTGCAATGAACAAAATGTAAGAAAATGTTAATTAATTAGGCTGTCCCTCCATTAAGTACAAGGCAGTATGTGTACGACGTATACAGCTGCCAAGCTATAGCTACTATATAAATTATTCCGATGCGGTCCGGATATCGCTAGCTTCCAGACTGTGTAATCGCGCAGCATTTCGGGTATATCTGACGATAATAACAATAGGCAATGTATTTTAAGATGTTCACGGCTTATTATATGACGTCTGCAAAGTGCGATCTGTGCAGCGTGACATTAGTAATCACTAATATAGACCGGCGTGGCTTTATGTAGTTATAATAAGATGATTCTTAACTGCTTTTCAGCCTTGGCCAAATGGTCATGCGCTTCGTTGATTTTCTGAGCTGCCATGATACTGTCCCCGTAGTCAAACTCTTGTACACCTGTAAACACGGTATATCACCGATTGTAGCTCCCCTTCCGAGCTTCCCCACCAAGCGCCTTCCGTGTTAATTTTAGACAACGAAGAGTATACCGCGGTTACCAGACTGACTTTTCTGATTCAGACGCTCGGAAAAACCTCCTAAGGCTAGGACCTTGCAACGAAACGAAGCGATTTATTGTGTTGTCGTCGCGCTTATAAATCAGGCTCCAATCCAATTCTGATTATGATTACACTTGCTCCATCTTTTCCACAGCACTACAATAAATGCAGTGAGCCTATAAAGTTGTTACTTTGATTTTTTTTTAAAAAATATACAGCTTTCAGATAATCGGGTGTACATGATCAGATGTATATAACCAACTATTAATAAAAATAATAATAACAACTCTGAATGACTATGTAACGAATGGCCCAAATTACACCTACAACATCAGGCAACCAAGAAGTACACGTCACTACCCGATAGGACTCGTCCCTTACCGTGTCAGCGAGTACTGCGCATGCGTACGTGGACTTGTTACGTTGCACAACTCTAGCTAGCACATATATATTTTTTTAAGAAAAAAATATATCTATTTAATAGTTTTAATATTAAAAATAATATTTTTTTTCCTCGACACCGTGTCACGCTTCTTTATTCACTCGTTAATTTGTAAACATTACAGAAGAGAATAAGTGCCTTATCGGCACCAAGAGGTCTTCCTAAGAGGACCAAACGTTTTGAAATGATGTTGGAGGTATAGGAATTATTGCTGCTTACTTTTCGTCTAAAATGATATATATGTATAATATTTATGTATGCTGTGTTGATAAAGGTACTATAAAAATGACGAAGTGAATTTAACGGGTAAGTGTTGATAATGATTTATTGTAAATCTTTAGGGAACAATGTCTTGCAAATCATTGCTCACAGCTAGTAAAATGTTTGGATCGTCGTGTAGTTATGGAAATTCATAAAATGGATATCCGTTATGTTGTAGCATTCAATCGTGCAAGGCAAGATGATGGTTCGTTATGAAGGCTACTCACAGGCCTAAAGCAGTATTGCATTCCACCAACACGCGCGTGGTTACTGCTCACCTGGGGGGGCGTTGTAATGTCGCTGTGTATTCTACAGTAACTTATGAATATGCAGTAGATGTTGCTTGTGTATGTTGTCATTACTGTTGTTGTGTTTATGATAATATAAAGCTATAGACAGAGGTTGCATACTGGACTTGGGAGTCTAGGAATTGTTGCAAGGGGCCTCTCTTGAGGATGTCTCTGCAACAGTCCCAGCTGACATGCAAGTTTATAGTTTATAAGGCAGCGGATGATAAAAAACGGGCGGACTGAATTATGCAAGAAAATGTAGCAAAGTAGCACGTGGCGTTACTTTTTTGCGTAATTTTTTTTCTTTTTAGTCAGCACATGAGAAAGGAATGAACACTCATCAACACGTCACAGTTGTGGCTATCGGTGAAATTATGTTTAAGGCTTACTTGATACACCTGCCATATTGCGGTGTCTTTGGCTCCATTGTTATGTGATTAATTAGAAGGCAGCGTGTGTCTATCTTAGCAGTATAATAACGTGCTGCTTGTGTTTTTAATTCGATTCTAATCGGTTAGTCAGATTGCTGAGGGACTGTGCTGGGTGCTCTGATGAAGAGCAGGACTCACCTTTTACCTGGAGGATCTTTGAAACCAGGAATCAAGGGCAGAGTTCACCTTAAATGTGTCCTTTGCAAAAGTAAGACTTTTGATGTAGTGCTTGGTATTTATGTAACTTATGAAAAGTTTTTTCAGTGGTGTTTTTATAATATATCATGGCAATAGCTCACCGAAGAGGCAGAGACATATATTCCCCCCGCAAGGCACTTTACTGAAGGCACCCACACAAAGCAGCCTCACATATAAACACCAACTCAAACATAACAGCACAAACCTGGGGGTTAGCCTTGCTAGTCCCCGTACACAACACATGGTGAGACAGACAGAAAACACTACCCACAATCCCACAGTCCCAACATGGCGCCGACCTGTGCCGCTACAATATTATTAGTATGCTTTACTCTTTCAGGAGTACTGTACTGTGCAAAAGTCTTTGGCAGGAAAAGCAAAATGTTTAAGGCCTTTTGTCTTCACCGTAAGTGTGCACTACCTTTCAAAAGTTTGAGGTCACTGAGAAAGGTCTTTTTTTTCATGACAACATACATGAAATGAGAATTAATTGAAATTATTCCTTGAAATAATAAAGGTGCCCTTCGAACTTTGCTTTCATCAAAGAATCTTCTGTTTGCAGCAGTTACAGCCTTGCAGACCTAGCTAACATAATTGCAAAACGGTTTTCTAATGATTCATTAATCTTTTAAAATGATAAACTTGCATTAGCCAAGATAACATTCCATTGGAATGCAGAATTAATCGTTTGTGACGATGGGCCTCTGTAAACTTATGTAGATATTTCATGAAACAAACAATCGTTTCCAGGTACGATAGTTATTTACAACACTAAGAATGTCTACGCTGTATTTCTCATCAATTGGATGTTATTTTAGCAGACAAAAAACTCGCTTTTCTTTCAAAAACAAGGTCATTTCTTAGTGATACCAAACTTGAATGGTAGTGTATATTTGTTTAATGTGGGGGAAAAAAGCAAAAAAACACTGATTTAACATTAGAATATAGAGTAATTTTATGAGCTTAATCAATGGATTTTATATTTCTAGGACCTTTTACAACTACAACCGGGGCCACATGGCCATCAGCCGTTGTGCGGTGGAAAAGAGAGAAAATCTGTTTAGAAAGGGAGAGAAGAGACAACGAGGGAGACCACCACCGGCCACATGGAACAACTGTGTCCCGTGTGATAATGCCGAGCAGTCCAGCCTCTAGGTGCACCTGCCTCGTACATAGTGACCATCCTGCGTATGGCGATAAATAGAGATGAGTCGTTTGGGGAGTGGCGCCTGTGACCCCAGCGGTCTGTGTCCATCTCCTGACAACACCTGAGTGTATAGATGATATGGAGGGTGAAATAGCAAATATAATGTCTGGTCAGATTGGTGTGTATTAGTTCCAAAGGTCTCAGGTCTTTCCTAAAAGATCATTCAGAAAGTAATCTTTTGTGTTATATCTATAGTTACATAACATCAACAGTTAGAGGCTAATCTTCTTCAACAGTCTAATACAGTAAGTGCCATAAGTCCAAGTGTATATATTTATAACTGTGGCTTTGGCTTTTCAGTGTTAATAGTGACAGATGTTCCCATTTGAAAAAGCTTACACCTCAGATCTTTCTAGTTTCTGAGTGTTTTGAATTTGTGTTAGAGTTTGTGAATTTCTGATGACCCAGCAACAGGTAACTTACACTAATGACAAAGATGATACTGAGATCTGGATTTTAGTACACAGGCCAGGTCTGGTTCAAGAGCAGTAGTTGACATGCGTAAAATGTCATAAATGGAAGTCACTTATTCTTGACCTCAAGTGGTTCTTGTTTAAGTTCATAACAGAGAGTGTCTGCTCACACAAGTACGTGGAACCGAACAAGCTTAGCATTTTCTTTGCAAACGTTCACATTTCTGGAAACCTGCCCTTTATCCAGCTGCCGGTAAAAGTGCACGACTGAGAGCTGGTGGTGTCAGCTGTGTCACTCCTTTTCGTTGGCTGCAAAATCCCGAAAGCGGTCGTCAAACTCCACAGTAACAGATGCGATGGCTGCTGCATACCTTTTCATTTGCACACTGACATTGTCCTTTGGAAAACTGTCTATGACCTCTTACAAAGCTGGGAAATGTGCACTGCTTGGTTCTGTTTGTGACAAGTGTCTTTGGAAAGGTTGCACTTGGTTCCAAAGGCCTTGATGTGTGCATTTAGCTGGGTCACCACTGCATCTTGCCCTTGAAGGCTAAAGTTCAGCGCATTCAGATGCCTTGTTATGTCAACCAAAAAAGCCAAATCTGCCAGCCATACAGTATCTAATAGTTCTTGCATTGGTTGTCTCTTTTCAGACAAAAATTGTCCAATTTCCCCTCAGAGAGAGAAAAATCGCTGTAGTGCAGATCCCCGACTGAGCCACCTCACATTTCTGTGATATAGTACATCTCCATATTCAGCCTGGATGTCAAGCAGGAGGTGCTGAAACTGGCTGTGGTGTAGGGATGTAGAGCGAATGGAATTATCTGCCTCTACCATCTGTTTCATAACATGATCAAATTTGAGATGTTTCGTGCAGAGAATCTGCTGATGAATTATAAAATGAAGTTTAATAGTGTTGCCTCCTTCTTCGCTGACTTTGTTACAGATCAGTGTGGATAATCCACTTCGTTCACCAGCCATGGCAGGCCTGTCATCAGTAATAATTCCACTAACTTTACTCCATAGCTGTTTTATATCATCAACAGTTGAGCAAACAGAAAGGAAAAAATCTGTTCTTCTTGTTTGGCCTTTAATGCTTTGGAGGTCAAGCATCTCTTCAGTTATGTTCATGTCATCGTCGACTTCTCTAAAAAATATTAGTATCTGAGCAGTGTCAGATGCATCTGTGCATTCATCGCAGGCTAATGAACAAAAAATCAAAATCCACTGCCCTGTCTCCCAGTTGTCTCAATATCTGATGATATGTCTTCAGTTCTCCATGCCACAGTGTTACAAGCCAGGCAAACATTAGCAAACTCTTGCTTCTTCTCAGGGCAAATGTTCTCTGCAATATTCAGGATACAGTCTTTGATAGACTCACCTTCCATAAAAGGTTTGCCATGTTTAGCAATTAACATGGCCACTTCGTCGCTTCCTTTGGTGATGTTTTCATTTGACTCATGGGCCTGCGTAAAGACTCAGTCGCTCCCTGATAACTTGTTGCATGAATTAGCATGTTTTGTCTGGTAGCGTCTCAGTATGTTATATTCCTTAAACAAGGCAACAGTCTCTTGACAAATTAGGCAAACACAGTTGTTTCAGTTTTCAGTGAAAAAAATATTGTAATTTCCATCTCTCCTGGAAGCGGTGGCCCTCAGTATCAACTTTGCTCTTTTTATCTTCGGTCACCATGGCAGAAATTAGCAAGAAGGGGTCAGAGCAAATTTCACACAGCCAGACAGAGTTACAGAGTGGTGATGTGAAAAGAGGAATTGTATTTTGAACTTGTATGGTTTATTTATTCTGTTTGACAGTGCTGGCGGGCCATAAATAATACATTTTAAGACAGACAGGGCCATATAAAATCTGACTTTGGGCCGTGATACCTTCCTCCTACATGGTTCTACAGACTGGGTCTTTGACACACAACTCACTGTCACAGCTACTTCCTATTGTCATCACCTACAGCACTCTCTGTATCCTCAGCCAATCAACTACAACTCTAACACTTCCATTGCTCCACCTTCAGCCTACCTTCTCTACATGAGAACTCCTCTTGCCAAACACCACAAATAAAACATCTGTACAAACACATCTACTATTACTCACTTCACCACCCTCATCTGAAGAGTGTGAGGGCTGCTCCAGCAGCCACACAAATAAGTACTTAATTCACATACATACATTTTCTGTTTAGTTAATTTTTGCTTATTTGTATTAATTTGTTTAGAGTTCAAATAATGAAAATGTCTAGTTTGAATTTACTATTTAAGTTCTGAGCAGATATTAATGGGTTTTCTTTTGAGTTACTGGGAGCTGGTGGCTTCTGGGGGAACGCCTATCCAAACATCCATCCAGATCAAAGATTGGAGGAGAAAAACCAGGCCACCTGAATCAGGAAGTGGATCAAGACCCAGATGAACCTTTGCTATGGCATGGGGGGGAGGAAATATGTATAAAAGTTTAGATTTAGGTTAATTTTCTGATTTAGGGGTTTTTATTGGTAGTATTTTGATTTAGTTCAATTTTGTTATGTATATAATTTAGTTAACGGACCGGTATGTTGTGTTGTTAAATGGTGTTTGTAGGGTATTTATGTTCCCCCTATTGTGTGTAATTGTACGTAAATGGTATGATAAACCTTTATTTAAGTCCTTTTGTTTGAGTGTTGAGGAGGCCAGTATGGTCAGTTGATTTGAGCTGGGCCTGGCTGGTTTGTAGATGTGTTCAGTTGACCTTATATAGGCCCAATTTTATGCCGGTTTGATTAATTTCTTTGTTCCAGTGGGTGTGGTCCAATACAAGAGACTCTACACACTACTCAATATACTCTGCTACCCATTGCACATATTTGCTCCACTGTAAACACCACTTCCCACCCTTTGCCATTACTTCATCTACTCAAATGCACCACCCCTTCATATTCTTCCTCCATTAACCCAACACCACATTTTTCCCTAAACTGTCATGCTCATCTCCAATTTGACACCAATTACCTACCTCCAAGTTATACTACATCCACCCCACAATTACACACTCTCCGTGGCACCCTTTCACACTTCCTAGCTGACACCAAAACCCAGCCTACTACTTCAAATACCCTCAGCTGTGCCACTCACCATATAACCTCAAATGCTACCTTCCTCCTACACTGTACTAAATCCTCATCTTTCTCTGGCACAAGTGCAAACATTCCACTGCCACACATGCACCTGTCATTTCCTCCTATTAAGTAGTCTACTTTCAAATGCACAGCTGGTCAAACTGCTCACCAGCCCCTATCATCGACACTGAAAACACTGGTGCTTCAACCCTGTTCACTGCAAAACTACTACACCTAGCTACTTGACATGAACCCATCTGCTTTTATAATGCCACCCAATGTTATTTCTAGACAAATACAATTATTTCTGCTTACCTTTACACACAGCTCTTAAGCTGGCATATGACAATTCAGCATAATCATTTCATGGACAACACTACATAATTAAAACAGCTAGTATAGGTTAACAACCACTACATACCATCTTTATTACGTCACAACCTAATACAGCTATTGTGCAAATTTCACGTCAAGTCAATTTGTTTACATAGTGTAATGGAAAATTACTAGAACGTGAGATGTCAGTAATTAATAGAAATAGTGTTGGGAAAAATGTGACCTTGTGTGT
>JAACJT020000001.1:22312774-22327234 GCA_009936485.2 Gymnarchus niloticus
CGTGGCGGTCATCCTCTTCACCCCTCCGCGGTGTGGCGTTCTCTCTTTTTTTGGTCTAGCCACAACGTTTCTCTTTTTCTTTTTTTCCCCCCCCCCCCCCCCCCCCCCAAATCTCCTGCTGCTGGGTGTGCTTGACAGAAGTGTGGGGACGTGCAACTTCATTAGCATGTGGAGGTTAATGGAGCGGAGTTAATCTCTGAATTTGTTCCATGTCCCAAGGCAACATGTGCCAAACACAACCCCCCCACCCCAAACACCCCCAGCTCAGTGAAGTACTACTATATTGCACAGTTAATAACCTTCATTAATAAAGCTTTGATCCTTAAAAGGTGGGGGGGGTGGGTTGTAAAATTAGCACGTCTATGGTGGTGCGTTCTGTGCTTGTGGCCAGGCCTTACCAGCTGTGTGGTATATTGACCAGGCTATCGGGTGGTGATGTCATGATTTCATTCTGCTGCCTGGGCCTGAACCTGTCTCATTTGTCTATTCCATGCCCTATTTTTTAACAAACTGTTTTCATTGATCCTCGGAGGAGTCACTCATTTACCCCGATCATGTATGACCTTAAGCGGTAAATCAGCTCTTGTGCCAGTTCATATTCTTTGGCACTCTTGTTTTAAATCAAACAAATTTTCCCACCCTAAAACCCATTTTGCTGAATTAAGTAATGTTTGGTGGCGTATTCTTATGTAAGGGTTAGCTGGAAAGCCTAGTGCCGTGTGGGCGGTGGTTACTCCGGCAACGTGCATAAATACCGTGATTGATTTCCGTTACACTCACGAGAGTGCGTCCGCTTCCTATGCGAAGTTACATGAAGATATAAAATGCGGCCCATTTTCAAGCATGTTTTTCTTCAAAGTGCTGCTTAATTATGTTGTGTGCTAGTATACGTAATACGCTATTTAAAAAAAAAATATATATTTTTTTTAAACCAGCAAATTAACCTGATGTTTCAGGAGATTTATAAGCCACATATCTGATTGCCTACAATGTTCCATAAAAAAATCAATTTTAAGCAAATTATTTTCAGCTTTTCTTTTTGTCTTGCTCTCTCTGCCCTGTGTTGCCTGACTGTCTTGCTTTTTCTGTGACTGTTTATAAAGTCTCCGAATTTGCTTGAGGTTGTACCACTTTTGAGACATCCTAGGCTATCCTTACAGCTGTGAGGGGATTTAGGAGTCCTTTTGTGAGTTGGGAAGGTAGGCAGCTTCTTTTAAAGCTCTGTAGATGGGGGCCTGGATATCTGTATATTAAACAGTAATGGAGTGGATAAATGCCTTCATTGAAAGGGGAGTCTGAGTACTTTGTGCCATGCAGGCCCTGACTAATCACTGTTGTTACCATAGTGACTGTGTGAGATGAAGAGAGCAGAGTGGTTGCCCTCGCAGCTCTGAGTTTTAATGTTATGTCTGTGTTCACCTGCCTCTGTTCAAGCAGACCTGCCTGTTTTTCCCCGTGGTTTACGGTGATTTACAGCTGGGTGGGCCAATGTGGTGTAACTTGTGGAAATCCCAATAGTGTAACAGCCCAAAAAGCCCGCAGTTTCAATATAAAAAGAAAGTGCTGTTGTCTGTTGTGTGGTAAGTGGGATATCTATTCTGTCCATTCTGGAGTCTTCAGCCCCTTTCACTGATAAATGTGTTTGTTTCCTGTATGGTGGGTGTCCTCAACCTCTTCAATGTCAAGCAACATACATCATTGTCAGTATCAATCTGCAGACCACTGGAGGGTGATCATGAGTCTGTAGCCCATGCAAGGCAGCACAGAGTAGGACACAGGGGTAGACCCCAGATGGGATGCCAATGCTGAATTTAAACTCTGTGATACAGCTGTTACGAGAGAGACACGATTGAATAGAGTGTTTGGTGGGCCTTCACGTCAGTCAGGAAATGTGTTCCCTTTTCAAGTGTTGCACTATGTTTCTAAGAGGGTTAGTAAAATTAGCACGTCTATGAAAGTTACGACCGATGAGGTTGTAAATTCTTGGACACATTCTAAAATGACATGCCCCTAATATTATTTGGATATTTTTCTTTCACATTCCTCTTAATATCATTGAGACCCTTCGGTCTTGCTGATTGTAGGAAGGATCAGCTAAGTGCGATTCTCAGCACATCCAGACATTTGCTGAGTCCTGTGTAATTTTAATAAGTGCGATTGTAGTGCTGCTGTCAGCTGTGATAAACTGTCAAACAAGCTCATTCTTTGTCTCCCAAGAGTTTCTAGGTGGAAGTTTGGTGTGGTTTTTATTTTTTCCTCCCCCTTTTCAGATTAACTTGTTGGCCATGACTCCTGGAGTCAAATGTATTTATCGGGGTTCAGGCTTTCAGGCTGAGAAGGTGCGGACTTGAGAGTATGCTTTGGCTCTGAATTCCGTGTTAATATGATCAGGAACGTTTTGTACCGTCTCTCCATTAGACCTGGGATGCTTGTGCTTCTGGGCTGGAGGTCTGAATACGGTGGCTGACCGCTGCTGTCGTGTGCTGTTTCCAGAGTCTCCTGACGGCGACACGGCCATGGACCTGGACACCTCGGAGCAGCTGGAGGCGGAGGTGCTGTACGACTGTGTCATCTGTGGTCAGAGTGGGCCCTCCACTGAAGAACGGCCCACTGGTCTGGTGGTCCTGCTCCAGGCCACCTCTGGTAGGGTGCTCACCTGTGTGTGTGTGTGTGTGTGTGTGTGTGTGTGTGTGTGCGTGTGTGTGCACGCAGATGCACGCCTCTGCACCATGTAGGGCAATGCAGAACTTAAGTGTCGTCTTACAATGCCCATTACACGGACACATCCATATTATGCAAATACTTCACTTCAAGGGGAAGGCTGGCAATATATATTGGTTGATTTATTATTATTTTTTTCTGTCATTTGTTTTGTATAATATACAATTTTAAGCTCTATGGTAATAGTAAAGTTTTTGAAACTTTGAAATGGAAGGTCATTTTTAAAAATGATTCAGTTGTTGAAGCTGTGATAATGACAGTTTTTTAAAGTAAGATGGATTGTAAAAGTGGAAAAGGATCTTTAATTGCTTATTCGCTGCTGGTGACCTTTCCACTGATGAATGAGGGGTAACTTTAAGAGACCAGATTTTATTTTATTTTATTTATTATTCCTTCAGTGGCACTGATTATTCTGATTGTAAAGATAGATTCAGATCTTTTTACTTCCGCGTTATTGGCCATCAGCTGCCATGCTGGCAGTGGAACGTCCACGTCAGGTTCGCTCTGTTAAATGACCCAACGTAAGCCGACCGTAAATGGAGTGCCCGGTGAGCTGCCATTTTGAGTATCCTGAGATCTGTGTCCTGGTCACATTGTGTTCCAGTGCTGGGCCACCGGTGCCGGAGCAGTGAACCCAAGAAACTGCCCACCAGCGATGAGGAGCGCATCTACCCGGCTGACACTTGTGGTGCCGTTCACGACGTGCGCCTCGCCCTCCTGCAACGCTTCTTCAAAGATGTAAGGGGCTCGCTTGTCCTGTTAATACCAGGCCACACCACCAGGGGGCTCAATGGGTCACTTTTAAAACCGTCACTTTGAATAGTTGTTTTTGGAAGCTTCTGTAATCTCTGAGCCTCTTCTGTCTTGTGCTAAGCCTAAATGGAAGTGTGTCTCTCTCCAGAGCTCCTGCCTGCAGTCGGTGTCTATCGGCTGGGATGGAGGCGTCTATGTGCAGACTTGTGGTCACACCCTGCACATCGACTGCCACAAGTCCTACATGGATTCTCTGAGGGTGAGTGATCCCTATACTAACTGAGTTCAGACTAAGTACCTTCCAGCTCTAATTTTAACTGCTTAGATATTTTATACAGTACAGTATATTTAAATACATAATATATAAATGTTTGAGTTTGAATCCCTGGTGTAAGTTCACAGAACTGGGCTGGTCCCTGGAAAGTCTTTTGCCTTTTTTTTTTTTTAAGTTTTAAATATGGGTATATTTTAGAAGCAAACTTGTCACACCAGAGGAACAATGTTTTTGTAGTCATTTAATCATTTACCCTTTATGTACTGAAGACTACCGAATGACCCAGCTGTTCTAGTCTTAAGACTCTGGCAGAACACACATGGTGATGTCAGTAACTTAATTTAACTATCAGAATGCTCTCAGATACGCATGTTTAAACTGCAAATAAAGTGTATGGCTGTAGTGTATTGGGTCCTGTTTGAAGATGATCAGGCTACTTATTTCCATTTTGCCTTTAGAAAATTTATGAGCCAAAAATAGTGGGTGAAAATGTGTGATTAATGGATAATTTCTGTGATGTAATTGTTGAATTGCACTTCATGGGGTATTCGTTTGTCTTAATTAACAATCCCCGAATGATTAAGCAAGCTAACTGGAAGTTGATAAACTCGTACTTTTGATTCAGTCTTCCACTCTGTCGCAGTCCAGTTCAGGTTGAACTAAGGGTGCAGAGTGGGTATCGTGAATGTACGCTTTGATATGAAGATGCACCTCGACAGTTCTGCTGTCATAGTGCTTGTCGTCTTGGCTTTGCGTGTGTCTGACTCGTGGTTCCTTTTCTCAGAACGACCAGGTGCTCCAAGGCTTCTCGGTAGAGAAGGGCGAGTTCACCTGCCCCCTGTGCCGGCAGTTTGCCAACAGCGTGCTGCCCTGCCAGCCGGGCCAGGTCGTGGAGAGGGGCATTTGGCACGGCCACAGCAACAAGAGTCTCACCATGCTTGTCAAGGAGGTGGAGGAGCTGCAGGAGCAGCTGGGTGCTTTCCCAGTAAGCATCACTGTAAGGCAGAGAGGTCCATGTGGTGTATTCCCCCCACAACCCACCTTTTTGCATGTCTCCTCAAGCCGGTTGTCATTCTCTAAGAGTTCATCTAGTCTACATCAATTGTTTGGTCACACTTCTTTTTTTAGGCTTTAAGGGAATGAATGCCAAGCTTCTAGTTGTATTGAAATGACTCCTTCCTCAACCCATAATTTTCAGTCTCCTGCCTGTTGCACCTCACCCCGTTGGTCTCCATGGTGATGGCTGCTCTCTCGATTCACGCGCCATTAAATCGTCTCCTTCGCTTCTCAGCTTGACTCCACCAAGAGAGAAAGCAGAGTCTTCTAACTGCTATGTTTTCCTTTCAGACCGAATCCAATCTGACTAAAGAGATGGAGTCTGTGATAAAGGATATCAAGAGCACAACCCAGAAGAAGTACATGGACTATGGGAAAAACCCAGGGTCGCCTGACAACGACTTCCTCTTCATGTACTCCGTAGCTAGGTGAGATCAGTGAAGCCCATAGTGTTGGCATTTCCAAGCATTCACCCCAGTGGGGTGTGTGATATATGCCATTCATCCATCCATCATCTTTATAATTGTTTACCTAGTGCATGGTAATCGTGAGCCTGGAGCTCATTTTGGGAAACACAGAATACAAAGCGAAACATACCTGGGATGGAATGCCAGTTCGTCGGAGACCACGCAGTTACGCACCAAGGCCAATTTAGAAACCCCTCTTCATCTAGCTGCAGATCTTGGTTCGTGGGAGGACGTGGGAGTGAAAAGGCATGCAAATGCAGGCTAGCTCCCATATTTTGTATTTCCTTATTTATATATTTCTCCTTATTTATTTTCATGTACATACCTCTCTGACACAGGGACTGCACTTAATTTCGTTGTACTCGTTACAATGACAATAAAGATATTCTGAAATGCAGGGAGTACGTGTATACTCCCCACACACACATGCACACGCCTAAATGAAACGTTTGGTGAGCAGAATGGCTGTTTGGAGTCTGCTCACATCATGTTCTATGCAGCGCTGAACTACTGACATGTTAATGCATTCCCCCCAAAACAGATTTGCAGGTCGGGGCAAAGGAGGGATGAAGTTAGCTTATTCCGGTGTCTTTGGTCTTCCCCCTTATGCTGAGGCCAACAGAAGTATGACGTGGTCTTCTGGACGCACTTACATCTTATCTCCAGCTGCGAATAAAAACACTGCCTGGACTGAGGGTCTTTCTGAACCCTTCTGACGATCATGTGAAAAGAATGGAGCTGGGATTGACCTGCCCAGCCCATCCTTATCGTGACTTTGCCTCAGCATAACATGTTAATTAATGCCGCATCATCTGATCACTATTAGTCTTGCTGTCGATGTCACCGTTCCCCTCCCACACTGTGCCCAATGTGGAGAGACTGCCCCTTTACCAGAGCTGAAAATTTGTTCTTTCATTGACAGTATTGACTGGCAGGATGTTTCCCTGGCAACCTAGAAGGTCTCGGCTAAATGGCTGCACTCATATACCCCACTTTGTGCTGTCAATGGTTGGGAGGAACCATTTGCTCAGGTGTATTCTGAGGAAAAGAGCAGTCGACAATTAAGAGCATTTGTGAAAGTGTATCAGCTGGTTCCAGTCTGACTTACTACCGCATGGAATGGGGTGATATCTCATTGGCTCCAGAAGTAGTTATTCCCTGAATTGCAGGTCCTGTCTGTCATGAGCCACATATGCCCAAAACACACCATGGCTAAAGTCACATGAAAAGGCACCAAGGCTGTTCTAAAGACACATTAGCAATGTTTAAAGGAGTGGTGCAGATGTCGTGCTTTGTTTTCCATGGACTGTCTCTTCCCAGAGTCACATGTTCTCCCCCCCCATTACCCAATAGCCTTCCCAATTTCAGAAAGCAGCGCAGACAGCCTGAGGAGTGGAAAATTCCTCTGTCGCACCGGGGTTCTTATCAGTGGCAGGCAGACGGAGCTCTTTGCAGCCACATTATCAATATGAAATTGCTTTTTTCCTCCCAGGAAGAGAGGATTAGCCTCGGCCTCTCCGAATAAGCCGATATCTTCGGCATAATAACCACCCACTTGATTCAGTCTTATTTTAGAAACATGTGAAATGCATAAATATCACCTTTTAAATCATGTCAGGCCAGAGAAGGGCTTCTAAAATGTCAAGGTTCTGTTCAGAAATGGGCAAAAACGGATCATTGCCTGAATGTTGGCATTAGGGGTGGGGTTTGCTTGATGGGCCAGGAATATTGCAAGTGCATCATTGGTCAATTTGGGTCAGGTGGTCACAGAATGATTGTATTTTTTTGTTTTTTCGTTTGTCTTTAGTCTAATTACTATTAATAAATGGTTTGTTCTATGAAAAGCAAGTGAGATAGCAGAAAAATATGAAATTCATACATACGGGGGACGGATATTGTTCCCTCTAGAAAAGGGTGAAGGTTATAAAAAAGTAAAATAAAGTAAGTGTGGCATCACAGCCCATAAGGCTTCACAACTGGAATGACCACGTTCCCCCAGACAGTGCTATCGCCTCAGGGCTGCTTGAATCCTAGTGGTCCTGCAGGGGGGACCCGGTGCTCCCACTGCTCCGGCATCACACGTGCTGTCTGCCTCGCTGCGCCTGTTAGCGCCGGGCCACATGTTGTGCAGCGACAGCCTGCTGATCAGACCGTGGCGCCTCCTTTTGCAGGACGAACCTGGAGCTGGAGCTGGTGCACCGTGGAGGTGACCTGTGCTGTGGAGGGGCCAGCGCTGCCGCCAAACGCTCCTGCCTCAGTGAGTACTCGCTGCCGCTGCCCACCGGCCCCGGTGTCAACATGCTTTTCTTACAGGAACCCTTTTAAATGTGCTGGTGTGCTGGCTGCCTAATGCTGCCCCAAGTGGGTGGAGGATGAAGTTATGGGAAACAATATAAACTGAGTACTATTTCTCCATGGTTAAATGCTACAGGGCCAGAGACTTAAATGCAGTGCCCCTTGCCAAACACTAGCATAACCACACTTGTTTATTTATTTGGTCTCAATATGTAGAATCTGGCTGAATAATGTCTTCTTCATTTGGGTTAAAGTAGGGGTTTACGGTGCAATTTAGCATCAGTTTAGTAGTTGGAAATGTGCACCGGTAGGCTGGTTTACTTGAAATTTTTTGGTTTCCACTCCTCTAAATGCCAGTGGGGGATCTGAAGCTGGATGGTTGCCATGGTGACGGTGGTCCGTAGCGGATTGGTCGGTTAATGACCTTTGTTGCCAAGTGCAAGTTGTCTCTTATCGATGGCAGGTAAAGGGAATGTCGTGTCCCACTCGCAAGTGAGCTGTAGGGGACGTGCTGTCACGGGGGAGGAAACAAATGGGTCAGGCGCCACTTTAGAGTTGTGTGGCCGAGGCAGCCGTTGGCCTGTGGAATGGAAATGGAGAATGACTGATGGACCTGCCTGTTCCAGTGACTTTAGCCTTTTTGATGAAACGGCTGAAAGCTAAATGCTTCAGCTAACATTAGCGGTCACCGGCAAATATTAAGGCGGTAACCTTCCGAGTTTTATTTGTGGTGCATTTTTACACGAACGTTGTCACAATGCGCTTAAGAGACTGCAGAGGGGGTTGAAAAGCAGTAGGCAGCAACCAAAGCTAGTCCTGTGACCCCGTGTAAACAAAGGCAGTCAAGAAAAACCTTCAGAACTTACAGTACCCAAATGCAGCGGTAAAGAACATAGTGCTTCAGAGGGCATTTCACAGGCTTTCTAGCAGCCCACTTGGATATCTTGTATTTGTTTCCAGACTCAAGTCTTTTGGCCTCGTGTTACCTCATGGCCTATTTTAATGCCAGAATTCAAGCTGAGCCCCCACCCGCCAGCTTCGTGCAAGAAATTTGAGTGAAATGGATTGCGGTGATTCTCCCTGCCTGTTGTGATTGTAGATGGAGGCAGGAAGGAGAGGTTCTCTGGTGGGAGTTCTCTCATCTGAGGACCTGTCACCTCGCTCGTGAATGAACTGTACCAGGTATCAGTGTCCATTTTTGTTCCCTCAACGCCAGGGGGAAGAACAGTTCAATTTTAAGGAATCTATGCTAACTGCTCTACCAAACAACTGATTTCCCAGGCTTTTTCCCAGAGGACCACTTATCCATTCGCTGTTGAGTGTGTCATGGGCAGAAACAGGAAAGTTGTGGCAGTAGCACCTGGTTATAATGAATCTTCATGTATGGCTCCAGGCTTGTCTGTAGAAGCACAACCAATTTTCAGTGGATCTTATCGTGTGTGTGTGGAGTTCGACATAAGAACCAGGCGTGTGTCTCTGCGTTCGGCACTGCTGGCTTAGGTAGGCATGCCAGTCTGGAGCAATGAAGTCGTCAAGAGGAAAACGGTGATTCTACCAGTCAGCCGGGAATCGCGGGTCCATCTCCGGCCGAGAAAATGATAGGAAGAGAGTGAGGCTGTTATCTGCAGTCAGAGGGCGTCTCCATTCTCGCTGTTGTGTGGGTAGTAGCAGATGGCATCAGGAACGTGCTGTTTGGGGGTTTTTCTTCTCTGCCTTGCCGTGTGACCTTTGTGTGCTAATGTCTACTGGCACATCCACATGATGGGGTCTCTAGAGTCTTGATGACATTGACCTGTTGAAACTTGGACTTGCTTTGAGTAGTAGAAAGGCGCCAGTAGAAAAATCTCCTATTCAGTGAGGACCTAGTCCTGAAATTGATTTAAAAATGCATCCATGGTATATAATTTGTAGTGCAATTATCAGGACTCTCCTCAGATGAATCACCGATGCAGTCTTTCACTCACACAAGGGGCGTAGTTCCATACGGCAGCCAGGGTGCAGATGGCGATGACGACATCTATGACCGCCGCGGTGACGCGAGATCACAAGACGTGTCAAGGTGAACAGGGTCTTTTGAGAGAATGCTGGCAAATCCGCAGGAAAGCTTGCAGCTTCTGTCACCACCCCCAGGGTTGAAGAGCGACAGCGCATTTTGTTGATACGGAAAAGCTCTTGCGTACCAACAACGGCGTTCTTTTTGCAAATTGCCCGGTCTCTGCCGTCACTGCCGGCATCTGTTCTGGAAGTGCTGACACTTATCTTGTCAGAGTCAGCCGCTCGCTCGCGGCCAAGGTCTACAGAGAATACGAGAGCCCGTGTTACTTCAAATCAGTGGTGCAAAATTTGCACAAAGCCACTTGAGTTCTACTCTGGGAAGGCTAGGTGTTCTATGACCTCTTGCCTGTAGAGGGCAGTATTGCTCAAGTTTTTCCACAATTCTGATGCTGTGCAGTAACAGACAACTGAAATGTAATGTTTTGTTGTGCATTGCATGTGTAATGTTAAAACTGCAAGCTTAGAGGCAACAGACATCTAATGGTTAGAATTCTGCTCTGTCTGTCCGTCTTCTGGTTGTTGATCCTAGACAATGCCATGGGGTTCTCTGTCTGGGAGGAGTACTCTGATTGCCAAGGGCTTGCTGAACAAGCAGCCATAAATACTCCTGTCCAGTTCTCTTTACTTTGTTTTGTGATTCTTATGACAAAGTTATATATGACCTAAAAATTAGAGGCAGTAATTACCCCGTATGTAAACACATTAAAACCGTGTATATCATCTTTTCAGCTGAGGTGTTGAAATTTCTTCCGTGAAACTTGCCAAGGCACCTGCTGCAATGGGTATTGTAGCACAGTTACATTGAGGCCATGTGGAGACAAAGTAGGTTAATGATTTTTCTGGTATTAAAAAGATGTAGTGCAGCAACTGTCCCAGAAACAGTGAACAGAACATTTTGTGCATGAAAATATCAGTTAAGCAACCAAAGGCCTTCACGACAGGGAGAAACGGACCAGTGACGCTTGGCTCTGTGTCGGGCTTATTGGGTTTTTCCCTCCTTCAGGATCCAGCCGCGTTGGTCTGCTTTTGGCTCCCGCTGTAGAGAACTGGCCACCCGGTACACAGCTTCCAGATTGCAGTGGATTTGTAACCATCTTGAACCACTACCTATCATTTTAGCCATGCTTCAGTTAAATGCTCTTCTATTGTTAAGAATGGGAATTTTGGTTTTGAGTATTTTTGCT
Organism: Gymnarchus niloticus; assembly: GCA_009936485.2. Taxonomy (NCBI): domain Eukaryota; kingdom Metazoa; phylum Chordata; class Actinopteri; order Osteoglossiformes; family Gymnarchidae; genus Gymnarchus; species Gymnarchus niloticus. The sequence continues at coordinate 22,323,580 of JAACJT020000001.1, forward strand.
CTTTCTCCGACTTATTTGAGGGCCCAGGATTGAAAAGAGTTTAATTTAATTTTTTTAAGCAGTTAATTTTAAAAAATTGCATCCTTTTCTGCACCCCCTTTTGAGCATGGGGAACAAAATGAATGCCTAAGATGTTTATTTATGGGCTGGAGGAAAAGAGGAATGCCTTGCCCCATTAAATGCATACGATGTTAAATCATTCGGGTGGCATATGGAATGAAACCCATTTATTGACTTTTGTTATTGATGAAAGATGAACCAGCTGGGGATTAATTGTGCCATCTTGATGTCTGGGCCAAAGTTTTGCAATATAAATGTATGGTTTTGACTTTTGAGAGGTTGGTATACGGTCTGAGAATCCAGTGAATGAAATCAGACCTCCAGTCTTCCAGTGGTTTAATCCTGACTGTATACCCAGTGGCAGTGATGGTTAAGTCACCCTTCCTGCCTTTGGTTGTCCAGCCTGTTCTCTCTGGCTATCAGAGGCTTCGGCTTGCTATGAGAAACCATAGCATTGTTGGAAACATTTAAAAAGTGTTTTAGATGCTATTCTGACTAACCAATCAGACTGCAGCAGTGATGTCTATCATTTCATCGGGAATCACAGACATGGTGTTCTCAGATACAGGGCAGCCACTCCAGTTCAGCAATGTCTCACACTTCACCGTTGTCCCATCTCTAGGTGATCAGCAGTTAATCACAGATTATCCCTGAACTGTTCCAGTTCAGGCTTTTGTCACACAGGCTGTGACCTTTGACCTGCTAGCAGTTGAGTGTGATTTCCAGTTTTCCCACCCATTGGTGGGTTTCAGAACTGGCATATCCTCCCCACTGCCACACCCCCCTGCCTGTCGCTGATGGCTCCGTTTATTTCTATTCATTTATTCCCTTCTTTGTTGTCCAGACCAGCTCTTCCATGTGTTGGCCACGCACATGCGTCTGTACAGCATCGACTCGGCCTACAACCCGTGGACAAGACTGACGCAGGTCTCCTCCAGCCGACAGGCCATGTAAGTGGCTCTGCCCCCGACCTCGCCCTCGTCTCCGAGGCACCCCCTTCTGTTTCTCCTGTTCTACCCAGCTCAGGCTGACCGTGCGGTCTTCTCTTACCCCACTGTTCTGAATGACCTCCTTAACATTTGTCCCTGTTTTCTTTAATATCACTCCCCTTTGCATCAGTGTTTTTACTCTGCCGCTGTCACCTTCACCATCACCCTCACTGTGCCTCATGTTGTCACTGTCACCCTTACTCTATGCCCCCCCCAAAGCTGTTCATCCATATCGGGGAGCTGAGGCAACAGCCCGGTCGCCATAGATACCAATGATTGCCGCATCTGGTGAATCACAAGGCGTTTTGCTGAGGACAAAGTCCCTCCTACACAGATCTCGCAGCACAGCGATGTTTGCCAGAGATATTTAGAGAGTCCCCATTTCTATTCACGCCTGCAATCAGCGATTGTGCGGTCGTCTCTTCCTGCGTGGAGTCCTACTTTGTTCCAAATTAGTCCTAATGGCTTTTCACCTAAAAACATTAGTATGTTAAACCAAAATGTTGTCATTTTTAGTGTTTGCCATCCCTCTGAGTTTGGCTTTTAATGCATTTCCCCCCACTTGCAAGCACTTAGTGCCGTTAATGAATTGACTTGTCTCCATTCTTTCGCTCTCTCTCTCTCTCTCTCTCCCTCGCCTGGGTAAGAACAGCGCTGCTCACTGTGAGGCTTGGTCCTCGCTGTGGTCTGTTTCTGGTATTACGGCGGTAGGAGACCCTTATTAGAGGCTACAAGGAGGGCCATGCCACACAGCCTGACTCAGTCGCAGCAGAGTGCTTCAGCGCCCTGGTCTGACCCTGGTCTGAACATGACTAACTCTCTCGTGTTGTTGTTTTTTTTTTTTTTTTTTTATTAGTCTTTCATAGTTACTGTAAGGTTACTGGCTTTAGCATACAGCATACCTGGTGGATCTGTTCTCTGTACTGTGGGGGGGAGAAGGCCCTACCCCTTGCTGATAAACCCCTGAACAAGTCAAATGTTTTAAGAAAATGATTCTTAATTCTTCTGGAATGTGGATTGTCTGCTTTGTTCATGTGTTCCTCACCAATAAAGAAAAGTCTTAACACAGCAACCTATTAAGGCTGCAGAGGCAGACTGCGCGCGTGCGGGTGTGTGCATGCGTGCGCGCGTGTGTGTGTGTATTTATTTCTAAAAGTTGATTTTTAATGGGTCGTATCACATTTTTAGAGGAAACATCAACAATTTAAATGTTCTTAAAACTGAGTAGTAAAATGTAAATGATTTTAAGACAAGACGTTGTCACTTCATCCCCAACAGTACCTGCGACGATGACAGCCCAGAGGTGCCAATGTTGTTCAGAGACGTCCCGTCCCTCCTCATTATCTTCATCTTGACTATGCCACAACCTCTGCGCAAAGGTACGGCAGGCGAGTCTGCTCAGGCTGATGTTATGCTGCTACGTTAAGCATTTAAGTTGGGGTTAATACTCATGGCTGCTCATGGACCCCAAAAAGGAAAAAGTCCCTGCTGGTACTTTAACTCGTAACCATCAAGAGAGGATCTTTGACTGTCATGCCCCCTGCTGTTTTAAATTGATGTATTGGGCATTAATAGCACCTGGTGTTTCTGGATCTGTCTCATACCAGAGACTCGTGACTCACTGCTGGTCTGCTTGTGGGCCCTACTTTCGTTGGGCGGGGGCCGGTCAGTAAGGTTGCAGTCTCTTCAGAACATCATGTTAGGCAGGTGCAATTCAGATCTCTGAACTTGGCAGAGCCACTCAGTAGGAAAGCGGGTCCAATTTGCCAATTAGCTTTCAAGAACCAAATTGGTAGCAATTGTGTCTGCTTGGTGTGGGTCTTTCACAAAATTCAATTGCAGCAGTTCTTGCAGCAGAGAAGGCCGCCCTGGTGGTCAGAGGTGATTTTGCATGTCTACCTCTATTGAGGTGTTCCTACAGTCCCTCTTGGTCTTGCTGACTTCACTGCTTTTTCATATTGTAGCAAGCGCTACAGAGGACGTGGTGGAGGGTGTAATTTAGACTGCGACTCACAGGAGCCTTAGCAGCTGTTCAGTTGTTCATTTTAATTATGGGTATTGAAATATACATTGGGTGGAATTATTAAATGCTGTTCAGGTTTGGGCAAATCAAACAGGGTGTAATAGCAGCTATGATGGGGTTGTTTTGGGTGTTTCTGAGCGGGTCACCGTAGGAGGGGGGTGTTGCTCATTGGGTTAGGTGACATGCTTGTTCCTTATAGTGGGGCGGAAGTTTGGAGTGTGGTTAATATCAGACACGCTGAAAGAGCTTAATTGCCTGGTTGTACTGCCTCTGAGCTTTCTAGTGCTCAAAAATAAAGGTCTGAGTTAAAATTATGAACATGCTTCCACTTGGTTCTCCCATCCACACCCTTCACTACAATATGAATGTTGGCACTTATGACGTGTCGCATCTTAACCCTCTCCCCAAAACATTAAGTCTGGGAGTGCTGCTTATTTCTAATCCTGTGTGCCAGAGGGCCAAGCCCCCCCCCCCCCCACCCCCCCCCCCCCCCCTCCCCCCCCCCCACACCACCTCCCCAACTTCCACACCATTATTTCTCCTTATTGCTGGTTCTTGTTCTATTTTCGTTTTACTTTTGTGT
>JAACJT020000001.1:22346191-22368526 GCA_009936485.2 Gymnarchus niloticus
ATTTAGGAATCAAAGCTGTGTTCTTCTAGCCATCCAATCAGATATCAGTAACATTTTTGAAAGCAGAAGAAATTCTTATTAATTTTGGTTGCATTACTGTTTATTAGTATACAGTTTAATGGTCAATTATTTTTTTTTTTTCCCAAGCCAATGTACACTTTTTGCCCAGGAATAGTTTAAATTTTAAATGTCTAATAAAACATACAATCAGCTAAGGGTATAATTAGAGGTTTCTTCTGTGTTTTTTTTTTTTTTTTAATTGATAAAAAAAGTCCTGAAAAAGGCTCTAAGCATTTCTTTTTAAGTAAGTATTAGTGTGTGCAAACTGGCAATAAAGTTAACATGCAATCAAACTGGGAGATGCTGTACCTTAGCAGAAAGTGCAGATACTATGACTATAGTCATCTACTTGCATGTCTATCATTTGTTCCAAGCAGCCTTTTCTGACTTTTTATCAACAGTGCTGAGTTCAGATTTCCATAATGGCAGCTCTGCTGGCTTTTCATTAGCTAAGTGAGCAGGAGTAAATATTTCAATGGGGAGAAGATCCAGGTGGACGTCTTGCCAAGTCTGTGCCGTGTAGTTGAATTTTTTTCACAGCTTCACCAAGGTTACCTTTGAAACGCTTGAAGTTTTTGTCATTTACATTGGGGAATTGAAATGTGTTTTGCTGAAGTCTGCCACTGACTTGTGTCAGGAATTTTTCAAATTGTTGTTTTTTTCATTATCTGATTTGAGTTTCAATAAGTTTAATCCAATGATCCTTTTGATTGGTAGGATCATTGGATTTTTCAGTATATCAAGGCCTTAAGATCATTGGCCAGGCTTTGTTGTCTGTTTTTTTTTTTTTTTTTTCCTGTTTTCAACACTGTATAGGTGGCCAGTAACCTAATCCCTGGCTTTTGGCTGTCATGGTTTCCTTTTCCTAGTCCCTTCCTACAGTGTCTCCCAGTCATTGTTGCCCTGTAACCCACCATTACATGTATCTTGTACATATGTTAGTCAACAGCCCTGTGGGTATAGCAGCTCTAGTCTAGTAGATATGCACTATGACCCTTGCTGCAGTTTAAGAAAGGTCATTGTATAACATTATTACAGTAGAGTGTCCTTTGTCACAGTGAAGTGTAAATACTACAGTAGCCCGGACTGTGGAACAGTGGGTAGTGTTGTTACATCACACCTCCGGAGTTGTGGGTTTGATTCCTTCCCCTGGCTTTGTGTGTATGGAGATGGCACTTTCTTCCCATGTTTTTCTGAGTGCTCATTTGGATTCTCTGGTGTCCTTCTGCATTTGGTTTGTCTGAAAAAGAGCTATGGCTGCATTATGGACCGGGCCAGTAGGGCTGAGACCCAGGGGCCTCGCAAAGCTGCAGACTTCCATAGGGATTCGAACGTTGGGGCCTTCAACTCTTACAGCATAAGCCTAATGGTGAGGCTCTCACGCTTATGGCACAAGCTGAATGCTATGGCCTCGGGTGCCCATGGCACGTTTCCATGTTTACGCATGAGGCACCCTCCTGGGATTGTGATCCAACCCTGAAAAGACCTAACTAGCCATTGTTTGTTACCATTAGTAGTAAGCATAATAGCTGGTTTAAGAATATGCTACTGATGTCTGTATTTGACTATGTTTTGCCACAAAGGTATTAATAACAAGCTTGGCTTGGTCTGTTTTGTTTTTCTCCCAAGAAGTGCTGGCGAAAGTGTCGAATAATGGGGGGTCTGTCTTCCCTCTCTTTGACCAGCTTCACCCTGGCTGTCATGGCTGGCTGGCTGTGCTTATATTTCAGCCATTCTATTTGCATGGTAAGAGGATAGGTTTCACAAAATCGAACATGTATAGCAAGTGATAGAGAAAAGAGAGAGAATCAAGCAACACTTCAATGTGCAGAAAGCTGGCAAAATGTAACTCATTAAAAAGTTAAACTGTTAGGTAACAATACTTCATTTTTAGCAATGCTACCTAGTTATTGCTTCTGCTGTGTTTGTTTTATCCAAATATCAAGGCTCTGCTCTTCAGCAGAGGATAGGCTGTTTACATTGTAGTTATTGGAGACACATGGAGGTCACATGACCACGTGGCTGGTAGCCCCAAGTAGCCTATATGTAACCTAAGATGCTGCACATATCAGAGCTCATTATGACTTGGTGTATACGGCACCTGAATATTTAAAATTGCATCAAATTACAGATCACAACTGAATAAATAATTAATGGTAGCCAATTATAATGATTTAGCTGAGGCACAAGTTTACAACAGACTTGCAAGCACCTTTTAAGAGTGCAAGGAAGAGCCACAGAAAATCGACTGTAAGTAGACGTAAATTGTTGCTGATTTTTCTATTTAAAGTTGCATTGTGGGTACGAGTTAGATTGTATCATGGACACATTGGCTACCCCACAATTTTACTTATTTTGCAGCTTCTGTGATCATTGCTTGGTTTTGTAAGAGCATCTAACTGGGGTTAGGTTTTCCTACTTTGGCATTTGCGGTTCGTGTTTTTTAAGAGTGAATTCAGTCTCGGAGACGTCAGATTGCAATCTCAAGCATGTTCTATTAAGCTATTTCAGTGATTCATGTTTTGGCATAGATCTGTTGTCATTTATCATTTCTATCAAATATTATCACATGATGTAAGGCAATGTTAATTTTTCCTTGGCGAAACGTGTGGTAACATTAAATCTGTCTTTATTAATTGCTGAGAACATCCAAATATGATTTTATCCAAATTCTACTGGAAAAGCATATTTTTTTGACAAACCTCTATGGGACACAGCAGTTTCCCTTACCAAGCAACTGGGCATGGATAGGTGGTAGATTTGATGAACATCTGCCTTCATTGAGATGAATGTGAGGGGTGCTGAAAAGCTTCTGGAAGTTACAGAAGAAGTATGACTGCCACATAGATTTATAAAGGTTTCTGAATAGACACAGTATGGTACCCAGCAAATTTGCCATTTGGCAGCAATGCCTTTTGAAATATTTCCAGGGTATTGCACCATTCTAACACAGAAGTGAATGTATTTTAAATTGAATAAGAAACTGTAATGTGTTGTTGCTTGATGTTGTGCCTGATGCATTTAATCTTAATTTAGTACTGTATTTATGCAGTACTAAAAATCACATAGTAAAATACAGTGATTATACGTAAAACATTCTGTTATTTTTCCTTGGTCATAACTTTCATTTGCTACTTTTTACAGTATTTTGCTCAATACCAGGAAATAACATATGCTTGTACATGGGCAAACAACACTGTACACTGGATCTAAAGTCCTCTTGACCTCCCCAAATGACATCTTTACTCTTTAATGTGAGTAACTGCAGCCTTGTGCTATTTTTATCTGCAGTGCTAAATCCAACCAATGACTGACACTTTTTAAAGGAAAGGGCGGTTCCTTCGGTCTTCCATGAGTCTGGACTTTATGACAAGGTCTTCCCTGTAAACAACTGCTGTTATATCAGAGCCTTGAGCAAGAGCATGCTTCAGAAGGGCTCCAATTTGCATCCTGCGTTGTAAAAGCCTTCAATGATTTCAGACCCATAGCACTGATGTCCCATCTGATGAAGACCCTGGAGAGGCTGGTCTTGCACGACTTTTAAACTATGGTGGGCCCCTTGTTAGACCCTCTGCAGTTTGCCTACTGGTCACAAGTTGAATTTGAGGATGCAATCATCTACCTGCTGCACAGAGTGCACTCTCACCTGGAAGAGGCGGGGAGCACTGTGAGAGTCTTGTTTATTGACTTCTCAACTACCTTTGATACCATTCAACCCCATCTGCTCAGAGAGAAGCTGATGGCAGCACGGGTAGATAACTCCCTGGTGTCCTGGATCATCGACTACTTCACCAGCAGGCTACAGTTTGTACATTTACAGAACTGTGTATCTGAACAGGTGTTGAGTAGCACAGGTGCCCCACAGGGTACTGTCATTCCATTTCAGTTCACCTTTTATACCTCTGACTTTAGGTACAATCCTATGGCATAGTGACGGGGATGAAAGGGAATACAGGAACCTGGTTGACAACTTTGTTGAATGGTGTCAGCAGAACTACCCCCACCTAAACATCAGCAAGACCAGGGAGATGGTGGTGGATTTTCAGAGGAGTCAGTCTCCCTATATCCCGGTTATCATACAGGGGGTGGACAGGGAGGTTGTCAAGACCTGTAAGTATCTATGGGTACATCCAGACAGGAAGCTTGGGTGGAGTGCAAACACCGATTCCCTGTATAAGAAAGGACAGAGCCGGCTGTACTTTCTTAGAAGGTTGAGATCCTTTGGTGTCAGTGGGAGGCTGCTCCAGACCTTCTATGTGTCTGTGGTAGCAGCGACCATTCTCTATGCTGCAGTATGTTGGGGCAGCAGCATTAAAGCAGGGGATGAAGCGAGAAGCGAGCATAACATATATCGACCATGTCAAGCTATCAATCTGATGGGCAAAGTGCTAATTTATTAATCTGCCAGCAATAGTACCAAAAGGCAGATTGTGCTGCCTGCATTAATATGTACCTTGTGGATTTCATATCACTGGGTGTTCAGATTAAATGCTTCCTGATCCTTCTCTGACCGCAGCTCTGTATGAATTGTTCCTGGAATGGCTAACCGAAATATCCAGTGCTGTCCATTGTGACAGCTTGACTAGTAGAAGCTGCCTAGAGTGCTGTACAAAACAACTGATGCCTTTTTTCAGTTAGTTATTTAAATGATTTGTTCTCCACTCATTTGGAGATAAGTGAACTGGAAACTGAGGTGTAGGTTCGGAGGCGTGTGTCCAGAATTTGCCAGGGGTGAATGCGGAATTGAATGGGATGGAGCAGAGGTATAAGCCATGACAGTATAATCTTCCATAAATCCAGTAGACAGTCAGCAGACATCTATGTTCTTAGCGTGTAGCAATTGGAGGCCCATGGCTCTTGTTAATTCAGCGGCACTAGGAGGCATCGCTTGTCACCAGGCTCCGTTTGTAGACAAGCTATTCCCATCCCGGTCACTTTGGGAGCCTTCGGCACCATTAATTAGCTGTATCTGGATCAGTAGACAGCTCCTTGGAGGCATAACTGTCAGCGTGAGTATTAACGTTCACCGCTAGCCCGTAAAACACTTTGCCTTGCTGTTTCTGGAAAACGAAGCAGCATAGCTGTAGTTTATCAGTGGGAATTAACGATCGGGGCCTGGTCTCTGTCACTCCCCTTGTTGCTAGCAGTGGAATTAGAATGTGTGTTATAATTTTATTTTTTCTCCTTACTTTACCTTGTTGTTGACTTGTCTTGCTATCCTTTATGTGCGTTCTGGCGGTGCGTGAGTGTGTGTGTGGGGACCTCGAAACAGTTTCCCCGCTTGACGTTGAGGAGCTCCGCCGAGGGAACTATGCTTGCTTTGAACCTCCCAATTAACAAGGTGTTCCTCAGAGACTTTAAAATGTCGGAAGCAATTAACATTTTGCTGTGCTGTGTCATTGCCCTGAGGAATATACTACTCATTGTGTGGAAATGCTCTATTATAAAGGTTCAGCTACAATAATCTGAATTCTAATGTATCACAAAGATTGGGTGCAGATTTAAATGCTAATGAGTTTTAGGCTTAACTCATAAATGTTATTTGTAAATAAGAAGGACAAAGGCCACACGGCCCTGTTTTACTGTGCTTATGGGGTTGTCAGTAGTGGAAGTCTGATTCTCCATTTTTCAGAAACCCCTGGAGTCTTTGAGGGTAAGTGAGAATTGCCCTGCTCAAATTGGCCTAGAGGTACTTTTGGGGCTGCCTATGGGGGGGAAGTGGACTCAGTATGTGAAGATGACATGAAGGCAGATGTAGCCATGGTAACAAACCTTTGTAAGCAGGGTAATTACACAGAAATCATAGGAACACACCACCAGTACTGTTGTGAGTGAGTGCATCCCTCTGTGTGGCTTGTTAAGAATCATTAAACTTGTGCTGTGACATATATATACTGTACATAAACCACATTTTATTAAACAGGAATGTTACAAAGATCCTCTGCTTGTTCTGTATTATTTTAACTTTCTTTCTTTCATTTAAAAATACTATTGTAAACCTTCTGATGCACAAAGAGCCATGGAGCCTTCATAAAAATCTACATTTAGAAAGATAAAATACTTCTTAGTGTGAAATCTTGCGGCTTTCATTGACTTTCATCAACTAGGGTAAAATAAAAAATATAATAAAAAATGTTTTCCGTCATTTCACTTAACCCTTGTTGAGATGTGAATATTTAGCACTTAGGGAATGTTATTCACCTTTGCTATGCTTATCTCTTCACGTTCGACGACATTAAAAGTACAACATAGGCTTCAAATTTAGAGATATTTATAGGCTTGGTCTTCCTGTCATTTCTTGCCGAGCTCAGGAGGTCGCTGTATGGACTCTACTCCTACAAGTCAACGATGATCGGGCTTGAATCTCTGACCGATCCCTCTGGTGACTGGGACATTGTGGAGACCATTGGAAAAGGAACGTTTGGGAAAGTCTACAGAGTAATCCACAGGAAAGATGGGAATCAGGCAGCTGTGAAGGTGCTGGACCCTGTCAATGTAAGTCAACTGGAAGGAAGTGAGAAAATCGTTGTGCCAGCCATCATAAGGACATTAACTGTTGTACAGGCACGGTCCCTACAGCGAGGGTACGATAAAATGTCCATGGAGGTAAACAATATGCTGGTAACTGTTAAGTCACGCTAGAATACTTACTTGGGTTTGCTGAAACGTTGTTCGTGTTTTTAGCTGGATTACTTTGAACATGCATGATATCGTCTTGTGAATTTTCCTCACAGTTCTTCAGCAATGATGCGCGACAACTGTCCGTTGGACATGATAAGCCGAAACGATATCTTCTGTCGAAGTAGTTGATGCATGGCGGCGCATGCGTGAGTGCTGAGCAGTTATGTGATGTGGAAGTTGCTGTCGAATCTCTCAGTGCTGGAAATGGCTTAGGGTCCTGTATGGTTGCTCAAATGGCAAGGAGTAAGTGGTGCTAGTAGGTAAATGAGCTGGATTACTAGACATGAGCTGAATGTATTAACCAACCTTCAACGTTTTTTTAACTGCTGGAGTGTAGCTCTGTATAGTTTATGTATATCAGGAATTATCCTTTAAAACTTGCAACATTTTTTATAGACATCAGTCTGCCAAGCATGAAATTTACTGTAGGATGCCAACAGTTTCTTATAAATAGTCTAATTATGATAATCACAATGTTACCTACTTGATGGAACTTCTTCCACCCATTTATAAAGTCATTTGAGTATGACATGAGCTATATCATCAGGTCAGGAAAAGGTGAAATATGACTTGATGCCCTCTACCTTTTTCATTTTTTATATCCAGCTACCACCTCTAACAGTCATGTCCAGTTTTTTATACAGATCTCTCTAATCAAGGCTGATGGCCTTACTTCTTTACCTTGATATAAAGTATCTGCTGCAGCGCAAACTGTATTAACACTACATAGAACAACAGTGTAGAGCAGTTTTTCCCAGCCATTGCCATCTCATGGCCCTCCACAGACTCTCCTGACATGTGCTCCTTGGAGCAGATTCATGTTGTGGCACCTCAGCCTCCAGGGACAGCTTCGGAGAAAGATGTAGCTGCAGCCCTGCTCCTCCCTCAACATGATTAGTGTGCCGTTGTTAACATTTAGATGCCAGGCAGGACAGTAGCTCTGCTCTCAGCCATCAATGAAGTGTATGGAGAGGCAGAAATGTGAGGTGTGAACTTCATTCTTTCTTATATCTGATGGGAATTTGCTCAGTTTGAACACCAAGGAGATACTGATAACACATCTAAATAAATGACTGATTTACTTTGCTCTTTCTGTCCCTTTGAATTTGTAATTTGTTCTTCCTAACTGATAGTAATGTCTTTTTCAGCCACTTGTGGGCAGTCACATGTCTTTGATGTGAATCGGAATTTGTGGTGAATGATGGAATGCTTTTCTTCTTTGATATCTGTGTTTTTGAAGCATTGAGTGGTACTTTTGTTTTTTGCAACAGATTTGAACATGTCTTTAAGTTCATTTCCTTAACTGCTGCTGTTAAATGAATAAAACCAGTAGAAAGATTATGGCAAATCAACACATCCAACATGTGAACATGTCATCAAATGTTGCCTTGTCTGTGTTCTATGTGGAAGGATGTCGACGAGGAGATTGAAGCCGAGTACAACATCCTGAGGTCGTTATCCAACCACCCCAATGTGGTCAAGTTCTACGGGATGTTATACAAGGCCGATAAACTCTCTGGGGGACAACTCTGGTTGGTGTTGGAGGTGAGAGTGCAATGCTGTCATTCAGTGTCCATGGGAACAAAGCAAATGACTCATGGTGCCAGTGTTCCTGTTTGGCGTGGGCAGCTCTGCCTGAATCCACCAAGCAGTCGGTGGCCGAGGTGCCCCAGCTTTGTACCGAAGGGGGATTTTGTGCATTCTTTTCTATTCATCCATCTTCCATAACCACCAATCTGGTACATAGTGCCGGTGACCCTGGGTACACCCTGGGCAGGATGGAGGTCAATCACCAAACCGATGCTCACACATGTTAACATGCTATCAGAAATTCAGACACTATTTTGCCACATACAGGCAGGGTGGGGTGGGGGGGTCGACTTCTCAACCATACAGGTGTGTGGCTGTAAGGCTTATCACTAAGCCACTGTGCCAACAGAGGGCGATACGCTGTGTAAAAAACAACACTTCACCTGTGCAGAAATGAACAAGCACACACAACAGCTAATTTTAATATGACTTCTGTTGTTTTGGCTGAATTTTGTGTGATTTATGGTTTAGGACTGCAGTTCCATTTTAATCACACTTGAAATTACATTGTTTTTGATTATTATATTTAGATATGTGGCTGATTTGTACCTGTATTCCTTCTTATTTTGGTTAAATTTTGGAGTGAGACTAACAGAAGTGCTCTTATTAACCTTTTGAGCTATTTTGAGTGCTCGGATTTAAAATAAATCAAGCTTTTAGATCCCTTTTGCAGTTTTTGTTGAGAACAGGGAATGAAGAGCAGTGAAAAGATGGCAAAAAGAAAGCTATATAAACATTCCAATAGCTTTAGTTAGCTTTTAAGGCTCTTGAGTCTTGTGATTTTTATTTTTTTTTTTATACTGTCCCAGACAATGGTTGCTTATACCTAACATACATTTCTGAATGTCTGGGTAGAGGATGCATTTAAACTGTGTGTCGTGTGCCTGAATAATTTAGGGGGGGGCTGGCAGTGAATAAAGGAGAGGAGTGTGTTCCTGTCATGCTGTACAAGAGAGCAGCTAGATTGGGGCTCTTCTAAATGAGCGAGAGTGTACGTAGGCCGTAATTAGGAGAGGCTGGCTGAGTCACTTCTCCAGTCCTGTCATTTGACTTCTTCTTTTCAGTCCCCACTTGATGTATTCTTTTCCATTACCAGCTGGTCATTTACAAAGAGACACGTGTGCATCCATTAGCCCTGAGGTTGAGATTCAGCAGCTGCCTGCTTCAAAATGTCTGGCATACAAAACCTTTTTGGACTGTGGCTGAAAAGGAGCAGTTATCATTGCACTTTTTTCTTGGCAAATTCTATACCTCCCTCCTCCAACTACTTATCCAGCATGGAAAAAAAAAGGGATTTTGTGGCAAATGTGCTGTAGAAATCACTGCTTTTGTCCACGCACAAGTATATATGTTCACTTATGGGGCTTCTGAAAGCTCTTGTCCATTGTGCTGCGACATCGGTAACTTTTAAGAGTGTTCTGGAAATGACGTTAGAAAAATAGGAACGATTGTTGTGGGAGATCATTTTGTTAGGATCCCATCCCATACCTGGGACAGCTAGATCAGGAAAGACACAAGCTGACATGGCTGACACTGGCCAGGTCTCTACAAATGGCACGACATCCATTCTGACATGTCATGAATAATGGGCTGATGAGTGATGAAGTTACTTCCGTCTTCTCCATCTACGTGCAGCTGTGCAACGGGGGCTCAGTCACTGATCTCATCAAAGGTCTGCTGGCGCGTGACCGGCATCTGGAGGAACCACTCATCTCGTACATCTTATATGGTGCCCTCCTGGTAAGATGCCTGATGTGCAAGTGTCCAATGAGTGGGCGTCATTTCCCCTCCTGTACACAAAACATGAATTCAAGAATTTGGGTAGCTTAAAGATTCGGCCAGCAGGGGGCGCCCCAGACACGCTGTTTCTGCAAGCCTGCAGCCTGCTCTCCTCTGGCATGACAAAGGCAGCACCATCGATGATTAATCCACGCCCCTTTCCACGATTCTCCATGACTCCTTTTTCTTTAACCAGGGCCTGCAGCATTTACACAACAATCGAATCATCCACCGTGACGTCAAAGGGAACAACATCCTTTTGACGACAGAAGGAGGAGTCAAGCTGGTTGATTTTGGTAATAGCTGCTTCCTTGCTGGGAGGCGTTCTGGTTCGGTCCATAATGCTGTGCAGGAGGGGTGTATTTTTGGGTGGTGTTTTGATGCTCCCTCTGTGCTGTGTCACATTTCCTATAGGTCATGGTTTAACAGATGGGACTCCTCCTCTGGACCTTGAGAGTTCATTTGTTTTGTTTTTATTTCTTGTTTGCACTGCTGGATAAATAACTTGTATATTTCGGTGACAAAGTGATGGAGAAAATCATAGTGTTTTGAAAGCGTTCATTTTCCCTGTCACCGTTTCACATGCCTCGGCAGCATCGTGTCTCTGATCTTCATGGGCCGTCACTGAACTCAAGGCTATTGTTTCTAATTTAAATTTCATTGTTTGATCCTTTGCATATAAGAAGACATCTGCTCTAGCAAATGGCTCTGAGTTGCCCTGGGCATGTTTATTTCCTCTGTGTAAGAAATTAAGTGGCCTCCCGCTGACAGAAAGAACTCTCCCACTTAATCTGAAATTATTATTACCGATTTAATGTATGTGTCATTTAGTGTAATATCACGTCATATTATAAAGCATATTTACTGCCTTCCTTATATTGCAAGAATTTGAATATCACCAAACAAAAACTTTCCAGATGGAATCTTTGTCTTGTTTGCTCTGAGACTTGAATTTCAGTAGGTTAACTTTGTACAAAAATATTTACATCAGCAACTTGTGCAAAACCATTTATATTGGCAAAGAAAGGTAATTGTCTAGAGATAATTTTTGAATTTACTGCTCCACCTTGAGTCTCTTACGTGATCAGTCACAACTGATCACTGTCGTTTCTCTACCCAGGAGTCTCGGCACAGCTTACAAGCGCCCGTCTACGCAGAAACACATCGGTGGGGACCCCCTTCTGGATGGCCCCTGAGGTCAGGCCTCTGGTGCATCCCTAAATAAAGCCTCTTTTTCATTTCGGATGTTGCTCTTGGATTGCCCCTCCTCATTATAAAACCGGTTTCGTGGATGACGTTTCCTCTTTGAAAGCTTCATTGGTATCAGTAGGCCACATTTCCTGCTACGTAACTGACGTGAGACAAACTTCCAGGCGTATAGCGCAGTTGCCATGGAGAGTGAGGGTATTGTGTCTGGTGCTGAGCTGGGGTGCCGTGAGCTCTCGCTGCCCCACCCCCCTCACTCAGCATTCCCCTCCACACGCTCCCCCCCAGCCTACTCTAGAGGGCACCCCAAGGTTAATAGATGTGAGTCTTTGGCCAAAGGCTCTGTCTTTGCCGATCTGAGGCGTGATCAACGGACCACTTCTGTCCCTTCCCTGTGGGGCAATTAGAACTAAATCAGCTGTGGGTTTTGATTATTGTAATCAAATGAGGTGATGATGACAAAATATGGGGCAACATTAAGCATTTAAAAAAACAGCCCCATTAAAATGATAATGTGCATTTTAAACCGAGACAAAGTGGACACAGATTAGCATAAATGTTCAGCCAATATGCAGTTCCTATTTTAGAGGGAATGTTTTTAATGTTACATTTTTGTATTTTTCCATTTTACCCAGTATTCTCTGTTTTTTTTCCAAGTTCAAATCCATGAAACATCAGCCTCAATATTTTTACTAAGATTTGATTATTTTAGAGATTTACAATAATATTTTGTGTGTCAGATTGTATGCAGTGTGTGTAATTGGGTGTGAGTGTGTGCATGACTGTGCCCTGTGATGGGTTGGCACCCCATCCAGCGTATCCCCTGCCATGTGCCCTAAGGCTACTTGGGGTAGGCTCCAAGCAGCCCCATGACCCTGAGTGGGATTAAACGGTTACGAAATGGAATTTATATGATTATCTTGTCAAGGCAATTTATTTTTAGAACTTCTATACACTTTCACTCTTTAGGTCATCGCCTGTGAGCAACAGTATGACTATTCATACGACACCCGATGCGACGTCTGGTCGCTGGGCATCACGGCCATCGAGCTAGCCGAAGGGGACCCCCCTCTCTCGGAGATGCACCCAGTCAAAGCCCTCTTCAAGATCCCACGGTGAGGCACTAGAGGGCACCCTCAGTATGCTGTTGTCACTGGCCTGAGACGTGGCTGCCCTTGTCTAAAGTGGGCTGTTATAATATAGGATGGATAATAGCTAGAATGATAGCCAGCTGTCAAGGAAGCAGTCAACATTAAAAATGCTGCCGGTCTCCACTTTATGATACTGATGCCACAAGTGGCCTAAAACTATGCCAATTCATTTTTTATGAAATGCTCATTTGTTAGAGTTTATTTAGAGGTGACATCATTTCAGACCGCTTTTCTGTTCCACCACGCTTTGCCTACACAGATATCAGCTTGTTATTATTATCGGTTTCCTCAGTTCAGTCACTGTAATTGGTTTACGGGTGCGATGGCCCCGTAATCAGACCCTTTTTGTTTCCAGATTTTCACCCTCCTGATTGCAATTAGCATTTGTGAGTAGCTGCATTCATATTCAAACAAGGCTGTCCATGGATCCCCGTCACAGGGCTGTCTCTTGGTTGCCAAATCGGAGAGAGGCACAGGGCGGTGTCTCACAGCATGTGACCCCTCCCCTCCGAGGCAGAGTGTTGGGCTCTGCTGCCGGCAAATTGATCACAGGACATGAGGCAGGAGATGTCCGGCATGTGCCGACATCACAGGCTGAAGGGTTCTGCCCATAAGCTTCCATGAAATTGACATGGTTCTCTATTTTCATACACGCTCCATCTGTCTGTCATAAGTAAACCTGTATTCCATTCACTTTTGCATACACAGAAACGTATAAAATGCTGTGTACCAAAATAAGTGATCAGCTGATAAGATCACTGTTTTAATACATTTTCCAATAAGCCATTTTTCACCTCTTGTGTACAAAGTAACCCTTGACAATTTTTTAGAGCTTTTTTACCTCTAATTTTTGCACAGGTTTGGGTAGCTTTGAATATTGATTTTTTTTTTTTTTGTTTAAAAAAGAAACATACACTATATTTTGTTCTGTTTTGTTTCCCAATGAAGTGTTGTTTTTTTTTTTTTTTTTTTTTATCAAAATGGATTTTTTCCCCCCTGTACATAAATCTTGTGAGTCAGGGCCCCTGGCTGAGCTTCCTCAGGATAAATCACTGTGCTGAACCATGAAATGATTCTGTTAACATGTCATCTGTCTGGAATACGTTTTCCCATCAACCCAAAGAAGCAACTGAAATTATATGGAGGTTGGGGGAGGGGTCATCTTGGCATTTTGTTGCCATTGTGGGATTTTATACTTTGACCGTTGGACTTCAGTTTGCAGTGCCCTGTTGTGGTGACTAGGATAATGGAGATCCCTCTGTGTAGGACACTTTCAACGCATCGTGGTAAAGCGCGTTATCCTGTTGACATCATTTGCTTACTTGTGCTCACCGGAGGGCGCCACAGGGTTTCTGCGAGGAGCACCAGGGCGTTCTTAAGGTGATCACTCTGCACTCCACCAGAGGAATTTAAAGTAGATGTCTCAAAGTACATGAGCTTCTAACACTTAGCAGCGATTGGCTGTTTTAGTGAGAATTTACAGGGAAAATTGTGATTTCAATACCTGAACAACTCTGCCCCCCTACTACCCCTGCACTTTTCCCGAATTTCCCTTTGGGGATTAATAAAGTATCCTATCTGTCTGTCTGTCTGTCTGTCTGTCTGTCTACTTTCAGCTACATGATATAGTTACCTGTGTCTGAGAACGACCCATTTGCATCCCTCTTGGTACATGGAATCCTCCATATGCAAATTGCTTACAGTTTTGCTTTTTAACCATGTCTTTTTACAGTAGACATTCTGGTAAAGTTCCTCCTTTGAGCTCGCTATAGCAAGATGTCCTTGGCCATTAATATCTGTACGTCTCGCTCTTCCTGATTCCGTATCTGCAAGCAGTGTTGTGTTTTTGGAGGATGGCTTTCTGACATTCTCATAAGCCCCTTAGCTGGGTCTGTTAGCGTGGGCGATCAGACAAAGCGGAAGTCCTTAAAATTCATTTTCTGTCTTTCTGTTTCCTCCTGTCATTCTGCCTTTGGTTGTTTTGACGTATTCATAGGCATGACTTGATATATTGAAATTGCCAAACTTTACAAAGTTGGTTTCATTACCAACTCCCTCAAGAGATCACATTAAACTCACCCACCCCTTGATATTCACAGTTATTGGTGGCTTTGTGAGATGGGCGCAATACCATTACGGTAATGTGTACTCAACTTGAATGGCATTAAGAACTTCAGAGTTTCATATTCTGTAGAATAGACCTTTAAGAGTAGTTGTCTGGAAGGAGGTGGCTGTGATGCGGGGTTCTTTTGATGGATCTGATTGGCCATTTTAGGAAGTGGTGGGCTATCTGGAATCAGAAAGTGGTGAGTTAAAAACGTGAAGAATTGAAGAGGGCACATCTGAGAATGGTAGACGTACTTCTTCAGTGGTTTCAAAGTTTTGCTTATTCACTCGTATTCAATACCAAGAGTAAATTAAAAGAAACTTTGTAGCTGAGGGAGGTTTTGGTATTTGTGCAAAAAGTTTGACTTTATCTTTATTCGTTATTTCATACAGTGAGTGTTTCCTTCTGTTTAAGAACTGATTTTTAAAATAGGTTCATAGATTGATATGATCTAACTTGGATATAAATCAGATATAAACCATCACTGTAAAATAGTGAAAGGTATTACTATAATTTGCTCAGTCTCTATTTGCCTAAAAGGAAAATGGAAGACTTCATTAAGAATTAAAGGTGTGGAGAACAAGTGTCTGACTTGGGTAAATTTATGCAGAAAAACTACACTTCTGGGTTTTGGGTTTTGTTATAATACTTAGTTGTGCTGTGTATCCTTCTTCAGGTTACTGCAAATGGTATGCCTACATGGTGGTAGTGCATTTCAGTGGGAGGTTCATCTGGTCTGTCCTTGCATGATTTCAATCAACAGTCTCTGGCCTCTTAGGCAATTTTGTGAGGAAATTGTAGGAAATTGTAAATGACGTAATCTGTGGTGTCTTTTATCCTTAGATATTCTATTTGTGGGTACAGGTGTTTATCTTGTGTAACAAACAGACAGGATACAGAAGGATGCTCATGTAGAGCAAACTTTAATTGCCAATCCAGGAGAAGAGTCTTTAAACAGTCCAATGATTGGTTACCAGGAAAGCAATACAGCCAAACAAAATCCAGATCATGAAGAGGCAGATAGTGCAAAATTCCATGATCAGAAAGGCAATCTATGGAGAATCAAATCCACTGACAGGCACATGGGTAAGAGGAGACAGGGGCACTCAGAAAAGACCTGGTAACAATGGCACATAGCAGACAATACCTCACAGAAGTCTGAGGTGAATTGGACAGGATTGGGTATTGGTGGTCAGAGAGATGAACTTAACAGGGGAAAAGAGAATCTGATCAGGACATAAAGGCAGTTAATGCTCGGAAAATTGAGAGGGTTGGGAATTTCAGGCTGGTGAGTGCAAAACTGTGCGCTGAATACTGGTGCCGGAGTTGGATGTTACATTTGTAGGGACGAATTTTGAGAAAGTAATCATAAACTCTTTAAACAGACCTTATGGGAACATCCTCATAAAATAAAGGCTTCAAAAATTGCCAAACTTTTATTAGTTTTGGAGTGTTGTTCGCTGTCATTGACTGCAATGGACTGATTAATTGATTAAACCACATTATCTCAACAGGAAGTCCCCACTACGAAAAACTCTCCCCCAAGAATCAAAACACCGGTAAAGCAGATGATAATATTCAATGGCTGCCTGTTAAATATATTACATGGGTGCAAGTGTTGGTGGCCGTGGACAAAGCCAACAAAGCAGCCTAAAGGGTAAAGTCATAAAATTTTAAAGAGCGGAATTAATCACAGAGCCTGTAGAGCACTTTTGGAGGGAATTTATCTACGGGAGGCTTACCTGCTGGAGGTGATTCTCCGTCCTGCTGTTACCTGAAGCTGGAAATTCCATGGAAAGCCATAAGGTGAAGTGCTAAGAAAAATAAAATAGAAACTCCAAAGGCTGCTGGGTAACTAGAAAAGGGGATGGCTCCAGGGCATTGGACTGTATTAAATGGCGTTTTATGTAAAAATCTGGGCTTGTGTCCAAATGAAATGGAAATGATTACTGAGTGAAATGAAATGGGGATTGTTAGGGCTTGTCAGTCTAGGTAAAGGCTTATTAATCTGAGGAGAGCATGGTATAGATGGCCTTCCAGGCATAATCAGGCACACACCGTGTGAACAGTGACCAAGACGCGAAGCGATGACGATCTGCCTTTCTTCTCAGGAGGAGCAGAGTGAGAAACGGCATGTGGAAGAGCCCAACGGTTTGTTTATAAACAGGACTGCCACTGCCTGTCCTCGGGGCTCAAATCGGCATGGCTGCCTACTGAGAGCAATATGTACAGCTGTGTTATCACACGTGTGATTCCCTCCCTATGTATCCCAAGCTGACATTACCGACTCCAAAGCAGTTGTGGCTTGTCTGGAGTTCCCAACCAGCCAGCCATCATAGCCAGCTTGTCTGGGGTTTGCGGTTCTGAAGGGGTCTCCTATTGCTGCCTCAGACCAGATCACATGACACATTTCTGTTTTGCTTTTTCCTCATTACTTCCTCTTTGATTAAACCTTTGGTTCTGCAGCCTTCTGAAATGACTGACTCATTTTAATGTGCACAAAGCTGCCTCATAACAGGCAACATAATCCCTTCATTACTACGAATCGCCCCTCATGTACTGGATAGCTGTTAAATTAGTTCAATTCATGTTTAAAACAACGGTATTAATCCTTGTGAAGTATAACTATTAATCAACAACGATAAGCCGTACATAAGGGAACAATGGAGAAAACTACATTTTATAAAATCAGTCGAATAATTGAAACTATAAAAGAGCAGTAGACTTTAACCATTTGAATCTCCATCTGCACCCTTCCTGTTTTATCTGTCTTTTCATGATGCTTGTATATTCTCATTATGACATGCTTAGGGTCAATCTGTTTTATGTTTCTCGGTGGTTTTAGGGAAGAAAATGGCCATTCCTGAAACATGACAGATGGCTATTGACAAAATGACGGCTTTTAGGTTCATTACCTAAACCTGTGTTTACTATAAGCCATTTTAAAATTTCATTGAAAGACATTTTTATCCTCTTCAGCCCATGGAGAGACTATTTAATTTTTTTTTATTTGAGTTACAGCCTACAAATAATTTTGACACTGCGTGGTTTTACCATGGTCATGTCAAGTCAAGAGTAAAGTGTTTGGGAGATGCCCAATGTCATGCAGTAGGATGGAGGGCCAGAATATATGGTAGTGGGCATTCTGAACTCACTGTACCCCAAAACAGAAATACTACTGATACATCAGGTCGGCCATCTTCCCTGGAACAGGCAGGAGTTTCCTCTAGTCAGTTGCTCACCCCGTACTGGGTTGCTGACTTCCTCTTTCTTTGTTCTCTTCGGCTGCCTGGTCTTCCTGAGCTAGCTTTTGGTGGTGGCTGCCAGCTGTGCCTTTTTAGGGGGTCAGCCTGTCTCTACAAGCACACTTAGTTTCCACAGTAGTGGTGTTGGACTGTGGCGGGGTGGCTGCTGTCCGTGGTCCTGAAAGGTGAATTTGGTCACGTGTCAGCTGGGTAGAATGGCATATTGCTGGGGTATCCAGAGACAGTCAGACACCTGCCCATCCAGATCCTTATTAAAGGTCTGAGCAACTGTAGATGGAAGTATTTGCACATAAAGTAGAAAGGAGTACTTTAATTCTTGCCATACCACAGTGATTTTTAAGCTACACCCATGGCCTCTTAAGGCTGCTCTGTTTCTGGGCTGTGATTTGTGTTTGGTTGTAAACTTGTAGGCTGTCCGTTCTAAATTTGATAAAAGCCCGAGGTCGCTGCATGACACCCTCAAAGCTCCCTTTTCAAATGCTTTTACTGAACCTGAACTACGAGCTGAATTTCACAGTTAACTCTGGAGATAATTCTGCCTCATAAGAACTGAAAAGCTGAAATGACAAAGACCCTGCACATGATCCCCACAATCATGAATGCACACACACAGCACTGATAAAATCCCTAATACTGTACCTTTTCAGTTAATAATGAGCTTTATTAGCACATTTCTGATGTCACTATATAACTCACGGTACCTTTCAAAGGCTCTAAATAAAGAACAAAAGTATAACAAATAATACAGCACTCTGATTACATGTATCTCACTGTAGCTGACCTCACGCATCAACTTGGTCACATGTTACTTACTGTAGCTTAGCCCAGGTGTTGCTATGTTCACCTGTATCTCACCGTAGCTGACCTCAGACATCACCATGGTCACATGTTGGTCACATGTAGCTTAGCCCAGGTGTCGCTCTGGTTACCTGTACCTCACTGTAGCTGATGGCATTGTCCTAGATACCTCCAGCCCAGTTTGTAAAGCTTCCTCACTGGTACCTTCTGTGTTACAGATTGCCTTATTAAATTGCCAGTGACAGAGGAATTACTTGTCAGCGTAATTTTGGCCTTCTTTAGGCAGTGAGCCGGCGTAATTTATCACTTTCTTCCACCTTTGTGGATCCTGCTTTCCAGCACCTCATCTTCTGGTCTCTGGTCACTGCTGTTTTGACCATTATGAACAGCAGTCTGTCGGCCTGGTGCATATCCCTAAAGGGGCCCTTGGAAACACAGAATGCCATATGATGACAGAAGATGTACATTATATAGACAGGCAGGTTCCAGGAGGTTCAGCAAGATCTACTATTTATGAGTTCTCTTGACTTCATCTTTGTTCTCAAAACATGTAGCACAGCCACATAATTGAGGAAGCAGTACGGTTTAAACAGCAGCTACATGATCTCCCTTCAATAGTGAGGAGAGGTCTTCTTCCACACTAATAATGAGAGTAAGCCAACTGAATATTGTCGTGTGGTCGTAAAATATAGTAAAAAGCATTTTGTTTCTTGGTCTAACTCAGCATCATTTTGTGTAGGTGTGATGCAGTAAAGGGGTGACTACGCTAGAGTCAGAGGGAGCACCAGGACATTTATATTAAATTAAATTAAATTAAATTATGTTGTGTAGTGTTGGCGTTGCCCTTGTGCATTTTTGACCAATTGGATATGTGCTCCACAGGAATCCGTCGCCCACGCTACGCCATCCAGAGCAGTGGTGCCGAGGTTTCAGCCACTTCATCGCCCAGTGAGTACACCTCCCTGCATGATTGATGCCCCACCTGCAACTGACCCCGCCCACTTCTGCCCAGCCCGGCCCCCACGCAGTTCTGCAGAGGCAGGCTCCAAGTCGGCCTTGGTTCCCTTTGGGATCGTTTTATTCAAAGTACCATCACCATGGAGAAAATTGTTTTTCAATTATGATTTGTTTACCACACGGTTCCTGTTAGGCAAAGGGACTTGGCATCTTTTATGGACCGCTAACTGCCTGTGTGGTTCGGTGCTTATGCTTTTGAGTTATTTAACATAACCTTTGCTGGATGATGTCCAAGCGGTTCTAACAGTGTGAAATATAGCTGCGTACTGGGTGGTATTATTTTTTTTCTCTGAGAGGGAAAGTATGATGGCCTGACTGTGATATATGATTAACAACAGAGTTGGGACCACGTTTAAAACCGTACTTAAATTAATGCTGATGGCACACTTTAATTCGAGTCACCTGACCTTTAAAATTTTATTCGTAATAAAAAAACTTGCATAACAATGGATTTTTGTCAGGGTTCGCTCTGCAAAGAAACACTACTACTGTCACAGTACACCAGATTTATTTAGCTTTATGGAATCCTATAATCCTAATAAGCTGTCTTAGAAAGTGAGTTTCTATATATCTGTAACGAGCGCTCGCTTCATATTGCTGGTTAGGCTGATTAAAAACAGGCTCGATATACAATTGTACTATAAATACCAGGAGTGGTAAGTCTACAGTTGACCTGTAGAGTACAGGTGTCAGTGTATGTGAGACCTGTTGCAGATAAATGAGTTATACTATAGTGTGGATTTTCTCTTGATTAACATTCTTTGATCGAGTAGATTGTAGTCCTACAAATAGTCTTCAATGGGGGGTGATAAAGCTCACTTCTTTTTTTGACTATTTCACTCAGTTAATAATTCTTTAATCTGGATACTTTGCAGTTGGAGTATATTTGAAGTAATATGTGCCTAGCCATAGCATAGGAAGGAAATCTGTGCATTTTGACCAAAATGTGAGGAAAATAGGAAGCGCTAGCTATTGTAACTTTGTCAAGCTGTATTTTTCTGAAAAATCGACAAAATGTTTCTTTCAGCTAACCTGTTTGGTCGCTTAGCTTTTTGCTCTGTTTTTAAACCTAATGGTTGTAAAGCGATCATAAGTTGTGTCACAGGCTTTCACCTGCTTTATCCGTGAGGCGGAGACTCAATGCCCCACATCCTATTGCATGTGAGCTGTTTTTCTGATGCGTACATAATGGGGGGGGGGCTCCTGGGTTGAGGTATTCATCATTCGCTGTCAGGTCTCATGTCTATCCTTGTGCTGCATTACCACTTGGTGTATGAATACAGGAGGAGATTGTACGTGGGTATTTCATTTTTTATTCTGCCCAAGAGAATTGTGGGTAGGGGGACATTCCTGAATAGTGGGGGCTTTATCAGTATTTATAGTGCCAGCAAGCTGAACTGATCGCTTTTTAACAAGATAGCATCAACTTCCTCTATATCACATAAAGCTTCCCGCATTCCATTTGTGTAAATTATCCCATGGACCGAATGTATTTGAACTGAGAATTATCTTTTATATCACAGGGAGCTCATTATTTTGCCCCCCCCCCCAGGCCAGCATTCTGTTCCAATGTACACCCTCAGAGTCTCCAGATTTAACGTCCCAGGTAGGGAGTTTAAACAAGAAAGCGTCCACTTTCATCCTGAACGGTGATCTCTGTCTAATTCTCTGCCCTGCTGTTATCGTCAGTGCCGGACCAGATTGAAAGGCACAGGCTGTTATTTCATTATTTATAATGAAAACATCAGATGGTACAGCTGTGGACCTGCAGGCATTAGAGGTAATTGACTCATTTATTTGTGTTAGTTCTGCATTTGTCATTTTGCAGCCTCTCTAGAACAGGCAGTGATGAATTAAAAGCAGTGGCTTGCTGAGATCCATAATATGCACTATCCATTCTAGGAGATTTGTTTTTCCTTTCTATGTCTGCATTTCTGTATCTCTTTTGGTCAGCTTCTATGCCTTCTATGACAGTTATGGTATCCAGCACCTTTTTAGCTGTGTAGGAGAAAACGCCAATTTTAGGGACATCATGGCCCTGAGGTACAGGAAACCCCTTTTCCAGTTGTTAGTCAGCTGATTTCAGTGATCACTGTTAAGAGGGATTGCAGATAAGCCCTGAGCACTAAGAAGGGGTAAAATCTTTGGTAAGAGTGTTACAAGTGCATGGGAAAGCAATGCTTTGGTCTTTTTATGTAACGAAGATGGAATATCTTCTCAGTTATTCCATAGAAACAAGGGAGGGTAAATGAGCCACGTAATCTTATGGAAGGACCTTTGTAAGTGGACTGAAGAATATTCAGCTTGCTGGTTGCGTTGGAGCCTCAGCTAGGAGCATTTTACCCACAATAACAGTGCAGAGTGTTGCTGTTTTACACCGGGTTTTGCTGTTACTATTATTGTACTTTATGTAACTCGACTTTAAGTTTTATAAAAATGTTTACTTTCGTACCTCGCTTAGAGGTGCAGCATCAAGCCCTCTTCGGGTGACCTTTCAGTTTCACGGCCACGTTCAGGTCAGCAAAGGGAGGGTAGGGTATTAGGCACTTTGGGTCAGCAAAGGGAGGGTAGGGCATTAGGCACTTCGGGTCAGCAAAGGGAGAGTAGGGCATTAGGCACTTCGGGTCAGCAAAGGGAGCGTAGGGCATTAGGCACTTCGGGTCAGCAAAGGGAGGGTAGG
>JAACJT020000001.1:22368626-22381600 GCA_009936485.2 Gymnarchus niloticus
CACTTCGGGTCAGCAAAGGGAGGGTAGGGTATTAGGCACTTCGGGTCAGCAAAGGGAGGGTAGGGCATTAGGCACTTTGGGTCAGCAAAGGGAGGGTAGGGCATTAGGCACTTCGGGTCAGCAAAGGGAGCGTAGGGCATTAGGCACTTCGGGTCAGCAAAGGGAGGGTAGGACATTAGGCACTTTGGGTCAGCAAAGGGAGGGTAGGGCATTAGGCACTTCAGGTTCTTTTACATTTTATCCATTCATCTTTTAATCTCAAGTTAATGGGGAAGCTGGAGCTGATTCCAGGCATCACAGGGCACAAGGCATAAGAAGACCCTGGATGGGATGCCAGTGCATGGCAGGGCATAGACACACCATTACACTCTATGGTCATAAGATAGTCCACAATGTAATGAGAAATACTGAGACTTCCCAAAGGAACTCTTCCCTTCTCATGGTACCCCAAATAACATTCGTTTGTGAAAAGTTCATTGTGGGATATTGAGAAATACTGCGGACAGTCTGGTTTTAGTGGTGATAGTCTGTCACATGACACATGGCTGGGATGTCCATCATGGGGCATAGGCTCTGACTTATAAAACAATGGCAATTTAAAGACCCCATTTTAATGTAAACTCTGGCAGCCCAGTTGCACAGAGAAAATCCACACAGAGAGAACACAGGGCCAGAATCAAACTCACAACCCAGGAAGTCTGAGGCTGTAGTTCTTCTCAGTGAGTGACCCTGGATAGATATATGGTTTTGTGAAAAAAGGGTCAGAAAGCTGAATGAATACAATGTTATCAGGAGGCACAGGCCGTTTCTGAAGCCTGCTGTTTGTTCACCGCTCAGCTTGAGTGTGTGTCTGCTGCTGCTGTTACCGGTAATAAATGCATCATCTGCGGTGGTAATTATGTGACCAAATAGCTGCCTTTTGTGATAAAGTGGGCCTGGTGTTTAGGAGCCCGGCCACGGTGCCACGCTAATGGCAGCCACCCTTGCTTAATGTTTTGACACTAATGAATTCAGGGAATTAATTTTCAGCCTGCAAATACTGATAGACAGACTGGCTGACATTTCAGTGTTGATGAGGGAACCTAGAGCCAGTGCGATGATGTCTTGTTTCAATTCATCACCTATTGCCACACAAAGAGATGCTTTTAAGACTAGTGTTCGAACTGAGCATGGAGAAAGGAGATGGTGACGGAAATGGTTTACTCATATCATTTCTATTAGCAAATGGATTTTTTTTCAAACTTTGAGTATAAATAAATTTGGCATGAAAAGCATGAAAATATGACGATTGTTTTTACCATTTCTATGAGCAGACAGAATAATAGACAGGCAGAAAGATTGAGCACCACGGGAACAATGGTGACACCAGGCTTGTGCGTGATCTCACACTGTTTTGGTCAAAAGGCTCCCTGAGAAGTGAGCTCCTCATTGTTTAGCAGGCTGAACTCTGCAGTAGCTATGGTGATGTGACAGTAAGCAGGAGAGAATGAGAGATGAGGAGAAGAATCAGGCTTGGCTAGCCAATGGACCGAAAATCTGAGCCAGAACCTAGCCTTACAGGTAAGCTTTGGACCAAGAGATGGGCTCAGAGACTATATTCTCTACTTTTTCACAAAATATTTTGTTCTCACATTTTTCTGATGATGCTTGAGACTTCCTGAAAGACATAACTCCATCCCAAAATCTCAGCTTTTTGGGATTTGTTCAATCTTAATTTTACAAAACGTGGTTTGTTTTCAAGCATCTAATTTTATGGTTTTGCCTGGATATTTTGTGCCTCAGGCAATCCCTTGCCAGTTTGCTACTTCCATACTTCATCCACAGCAAAACCTTTCCTGCAGTCTTTCTCCAATCTGAGGATCAGGGCACCGAACGGGTTCAAAGAGGGTGTCGTTTCCCACTTTTACCTGAAAACGTTTCAGCAGCGGTGGTTCTGTGATCTGCCATCAGAGAGCGACGGCACTGACCTACAGCATTAATGGTCAATGGTGGAATCGCTCCATCTCCACGTTGTGTGTTCCATCATCTCCCTGCCTTAACTCGGTCTGTCTGTCTGCTTCTTTGTCCAGGTGTCTGATAAAGGATTTTGAGACGCGCCCGTCCGTCACCCACCTTCTGGAACACCCCTTCATTAAGCAGGCCTATGGAAAGGACATGGCTCTCCAGCAGCAATTAGCCACCCTCATTTGCCAGCAGCAGGACTTTGGATGCAGGACCAAGACCAGGTATGTGGTCCCTCAGCTGTCAATGACTGACACACATGGCTGCCTTGTACCCA
This sequence comes from Gymnarchus niloticus, assembly GCA_009936485.2. Classification (NCBI taxonomy): domain Eukaryota; kingdom Metazoa; phylum Chordata; class Actinopteri; order Osteoglossiformes; family Gymnarchidae; genus Gymnarchus; species Gymnarchus niloticus. The sequence continues at coordinate 22,370,905 of JAACJT020000001.1, forward strand.
TATAAGGAGTCTTTGGAGAGACTATGCGTGTGTTTCCAAGTAGAGGAACCAACTTCTAAGCAACACCCTGCTGTAAAAATTGTTCAACAGTTTATCTCCATTCCAGTATGTCCAGGATCAGTAGTTAGATTAGATTGATTTATTGATGATTGTTTTGACCTAGATAACAATGTCTGGTGTTTCTCTTTTAGTGTCTCTTCTGATTTGCATTTCAGCCTAGGTGCTTGTTGCCCACTGAAAGTCACTCTGATTCTTATGCCAGGCAGTTTATGTAAATCTGGCAGCTTATGTGAAGGTGCTGATAAATGTGAAAGATACTAAGGTTCCCTTGGCCATGTGTCAGTTGGCTTGCCTCAGCTGTATGTTTTTTCTGTGTTTTGTAAATTTTTGTTGATTCCTGGGAGTGCACAAAGATGAATGTCACTGGCTTGGCAACAGTGTGTCATTAGACTTGTTTCTGGTTTTGATGAGCAGGTTTCCTTGTGGCGGCCAGGGAAGTGGCAGATGGGTGTCTCTTGGTGGTGTTTCTCAGCTGACCAACAGGTGGCAGGCTTTCACTATATTGCATGGCACATCTCCACAGACAGGACCGTGTTGGTTTGTGCTAGAGCTGAAAGTGAACTCGTGGCAGTGGGACTGATATTAGTGAGAGACCCTGGAGAGCACATCTAATTCTTAGTTAAGGAATCTGTAGTAACTCTGAAATGTCTGGTATTAGCATTAATATTAAAATGAGCCCTTTGTGCCTCCTTGGCCGTCCAGTCAATGGTGAAGGATAATTCATCCTAAACCTTCAGCAAAAACTGATATATCTGACACCAAATATCAAGAAACTTATTGTTAGGTGTACACAGCACAATGACATTCTTGCATGTTTCAGTCTTTCTGTCACACAAGAATAAGAACAGTAATAATTAACAAACAACAGATATCACTTTCAATGGCTTCCAGGGCCTGCGAGGTGGTGTTGATGTGCAACCAGCTCTCACCCATTTTATTCATGTTTATGATTTATCTCTGTACTGTTGGTTTTTTTGTGCTGAGTGTGGCTGTACAAGGAACACTTCTAGTACAGTCATTGTACATGGCCAGTAAATCATCTTGAATCTCGAAAAAGACGAAGAGGTGTGACGTGGGAATCGTGTCAGAGTTTCAGACTCCAGCAGTAGAAATACACGAGGTTTTAGGGCATAGTTAGCATTTGTTTTTCCAGTATGGGAGGCTGGGTTCGAAGGATGAGATCCCCAACACCATCTCATGTCATCATGAGATATGGTCACTGTGTACATAGAGGCAAGAATCAGGGCTGTGGGGTGTGGAGCAATTAGGCAGATAATGCAAATATCTTCATTCCTAAAAATAAATGCACTAGTCTGCCTAGCATTCTGTCATGCATTAGAAAACTCCTTTAAAAAGGAAGTTAAACTTTTTTTTTTTTTTTTTAACCATTAAGAGGTTAGCATACACATTTGCCACACAGCGTCCATTACTGCTGGTTCCTTCAGGGGGCTTATTGAGTGAAATGCTCAAGAGACCAAGATGGAGGAAGCCTCAGAGCTGGATGGAGGAAGGCATCGAGAAAAGGGAGAGTTGTGGTTGTCATGTTGGTTAGTCTTAATATTGGGCTTGATTTTATAACTTGTCCTTAGTATTTTTTGAATTGGTGAATGTGCTGATTATTAGCTCTGGTGTATATGTGTTAAGAAGTAATGGCTATCACAGTAGACGAAGAGCAGATGTAACAGGAGAATTCCCAGAAACTCCACCGCAACTGATCTTAATAACTTTGACCTCTATGTTGCATTTAGACAGATTCATAGTTTGATATGATCTTTCGCCCGGATTCCTCTTCTAGCTTTATGACCATAAATATCTGAGTTTGCTACATAAGGTTAAAATTAGATCATAGCATGCAGGAAATCTTTGCATCCTGGGGAGGCTATATTCAAACAGCTGTAAACTGTAAAACAGTTGAAAAGTTGTAACGCTGTGTGTGTATAAATGTGACAAAAAATTCAGTACTTTGAACAGTTGTTCTACCCTTTGATATTAATAGATTTTGTACTGTCTATGCTCAGTTATATGACTCTCAGTAGTTGGATTTAATAATATTGGCTGATTCATTATTATATTCAGATAAGGATGAGGCATTGCTGTGTTGGGAGAGTGGGGGTTGGGACATGGAGGAAAGAGTGTGTATGCATTTACCAAAAGATTATAGAGATGGTAAATGGTTCTTTTACAAAGTGCTGAGTGGTTATGCAACAGAAAAGTGTTTGATTCATACCAAGTTGTCTTTTCATTTGAAATTGAATGCATTTGCTGACAGCTGTGAGCATGCACGGTTTTATTCAAGCATCATCATAGTGTTAGTCATAAACTTGAAGATCTGCACACTGAGTTCCTATGTGCAGATTTTGTTGGCCCGCAAGTGGTAGGCTTTTCCTCATTGCAAACCCCTCTTCCAGTGCTGGCTGCACATGAATTCACGTCTACTGTTAAACACCCCCTTCCATGTGACAATTAGATGATAGTCCCAGTTGGGTTGCATTTTCTGCCACAAAGGCACAGCTGCACATCCATGATCTGTGACCTCCAGGCTATAGGTTGGAGAATGCCAGGTCAATTGGTAATGAAGTACAATCACAAACTGGATTAAGCTAAGACAGGTGATAATCGATAGCAAAGCCCTGGGGAATGAGTCTGATCAGAGAGTTAACATGATGAGAAACAAGACTTATGGGTGAATGGATGTGCCTGTTTAGAAACCACTGCTTTGTTCCACCCCAATTCCTGTTATCTATCGCAGCACAAGAGTAATGTAAAAGAATGTATTCTTCCACTTTCTGTAGGCACGAGAGAATCAGTACGTGTAAGACAAGAGTGGAGAGCTATTCTGAGGAAGACTTGGTAAACCTGGAGGTTTTAAATGAGGTAGGGTCGCACCATCACAGATGTGTGTCAGAATGTCAGAGGTCACTGTGATTAATGACATTTCTCATTCACCTTGTCCGACTGTGTCACTCCACCTCGTTCTTTTTGCAGGAGATTATTATCACTCTTCTCCAGAGGAGGTACGATGAGCTGCAGATCTATACCTACGTCGGGGACATCCTCATCGCTCTGAACCCCTTTCAGAATCTTGGCATATACTCACCACAGGTAAAACCTTTTCTATTGTACCATTTTGAATATGTATTAGTCCGCTTCATGTTATCAAAATTGTTGCCTTTTTACATTCATTTCATATCTTAATTATGTATTTTATGGTGTAATACAGTCTTGGTTTTATGTCATGTCTTGGCACCATGACTTCCTGCTTGGAAACTATTACTCACTGGGTTGTAACCTTCTAACACAAAATAATATGATGCTGTAACCGTCGGTAGTAAACATTTGTGAAAATCATAATCTGGACATTCTCCATGCTGTTCCTGCTGTTGTACTTGTCTCTCATGTTGGGCTGAACCATCTACATTATCCTGTGCTACATTACCGTTATTGTTCAGCCATTATTGTAATTATTTCTGCAATAGAATCATTCATATTGAATTACAGTAATTACTGTAATTCATATAAGGAATAGAAAGATGAGCTACTTTGAATTTTACTGTTAGTTGCTGCCATAATTAGATTTTCAGAGAGACTTGGTAGCAGACCATGTTAATGCAAGATGGAATTTTCTGAAAAATTATACAAACAAGCTGACATTAGGGCTTTTCATCATTCATATATATTAATTTTTCTATGTTTTTATTTAGATTTTGTACACTTTTTATCATAATAGCACGGTTTTACATGCACTGTAGAGAAAGCACAAATGTGGACAAAAGGTGATGTGTGTTACATAATAATTCCCCAGTAGGAGTCAAAGCTTGGTTGTACAATTGGGAATCTGGTACGATTCACTCTGTTCTACCCTGGTCATATGTGTCCTGTCTGGAGGGTTTTACAGTTCACTTTGTGGTTGCCTGGGTTCCTACCGGGCTCTGGGTCAAGTACGAATATCACCCTCCTCTGAGTGTATTCTTTACATATTCAATAGAGCCTGTAGGCCGCAAAACGATGGCAGCACACATATCTCACGAGGCATCTTGTTGGTCTTCACCTTTCTCAATGGGACATGAACAGCCCCAAAATAATCCCTGTTCCCATGCTGCTTGTTGTTCCCAGTTCTCGAAGTTGTACCATGGGGTGAAGCGCTCATCAAATCCTCCTCATATCTTCGCCACCGCTGATGCAGCCTTCCAGGGTATGGTGACTTTCTGCAAGGACCAGGTACCTACAAACTCATGAGCCTTTCATGAGACTTGGCCTTTTCTACATCATGACATCTTTTTTTTCTGATGCAAAGAGATTCACAAGCGTGAAGTTCCATTTCTCTTTTTACATGTATTAAACTGTCAGGTATGTCTTTATGGGAAAGGGTCCAAGTTATCACATGTGGACAGATGTGAATACAGTCATTCATTCACATTATATTAATGTGATCTGATTGATTGACATTGCTTTGTGTTCCAGTGCATCATCATCAGCGGGGAGAGTGGAGCTGGGAAGACAGAGAGTGCGCACCTGATTGTCCAGCACCTTACCTTCCTGGGAAAGGTGCAGATCATTTTTCAGAGGGGACTACATGAAGCTTTGAGGATATGACTGTACTGTCATATTTGTATCTTGAAATGTGCCTGGTCATACTGAAATTTTAATGAACTGACATTGGTTGATTCTGCTTTAGCAAGGCTTTGGATAAACACAACCCCTTTCTTGATATAAAGTCCTTGAAAATGAATGGATTTGAATGCATCCTGCAGATATACTTTTTGTGACTCTTCTGTTCTTAAAGGCTCAAAAGTGGAGAATCTGGTTGAATGAATGATTGACTAAGCTTGGATTTCATGGTCCCAGGCAAACAATCGGACACTGAGGGAGAAAATCCTGCAGGTGAACCCCCTCGTGGAGGCCTTTGGAAATGCCTGCACAGCCATCAATGACAACTCCAGCCGTTTTGGGAAGTACCTGGAAATGAAGTTCACTGCCACAGGGGCTGTGATGGGTGCTAAGATTTCTGAATACCTGTTGGAGAAGTCCAGAGTCATCAAGCAAGCCACGTAGGTCCAGTTTATCATGGATGCTACAAATCAAATTTTCTTTAGCTTGCTATTGAAATCTTAACCACTCCAGTTTATCAATTGGGTTTCTTTGTTTCCCAGAGGAGAAAAGAATTTCCATATATTTTATTACATCTATGCTGGCCTTTATCATCAAGACCAGCTCAAGGAATATAGACTACCAGAGAAGACCCCACCTAGGTAAGTTTTTCTTATTGAGATTGTAATAAATAAATCTTCATTTGCCTTTAAAATCAACTGAACTGTGATAAAACATTATTGAACTGGCCAATAAATGTCCAATTAACATTATATATATAAATATATAATTATTTACTCAGATGATGTGAACAAGTAACCTAAACATGACATTAGATAATGCAATTTAGTTGCTGATGATATCTCCTTTCCTTGATTTTGTCTCAAGCATCCAAAATGTCAGGTAGTATCTGTTCCTGCATACATTCCTATTTTATTTTGGTTACCTTTGGCATTGATTGTTTCCAGGTACATTGACAATGACCAGGTCAGGGTCATGCAAGACATCGTCTCCTGTAAGCTGTACAAGGAGCAATTTGATGCCATTCAGCACTGTTTTCGTATCATTGGGTTCACTGAGGAGGTAGGCCATCTGACTGATGTAACATTGTAATTTTACAGTCTTCACACCTTCTCTTGGTGTCATTTTTCTAGTATTGTTGAATAAGCATATATCTACTGTATGTATATATTGGTTTGCACCTCTTTTTCTGTTAGGTCATTTGGGTTTCAAAGGAAGCTGCTATTGACTTTAGACTGGTTCAGCACATTAAAACCAGTGTGACTGGAGTGATAGTTGTACTCCTCTTCAGGTGACATAAAGACAATTTACTGACAGTAGATGTTTTAATAGTTGATTGATGTTTTTTATTAACAGGAGGTGAATTCAGTTTACAAAATTCTCTCTGCCATCTTGAACACTGGAAATATTGAGTTTGCTGCCATTACTTCTCTACACCAAACAGACAAAAGCGAAGTGCCCAACTTTGAAGCTTTGGAAAACGGTACGGCCGATTTGTGCTCTGTGGCTCAGGCGGTCACACCTTCACCTCACACCCCTATGGTTGGATGTGTGTATGTGCCCTGTGATGGACTCTCAATCTGCCCAGGGTGTTCCCCTGTCTGTGCTACCTGGGATTACCTTCAGACCTCCCCATGACACTATCCTGGATTAGACATCGGAGGACGGACTTACAGGCTAAAATTTGCTACTGTAACATTATTTATGTCTAGATTCCCCTGAACCAACATGGGTTTGGGCTGGTTTGTAGTTCATCTATTAATTGTGTCTTTTGTTACAAAGCATTCTGTTTATAAATGAATGACTAGTGAATCACAGTTGCATCTTGGGATGTGACTGCCCCAAAAAATTACATTTTTGGTTAAGACTAGTGGCACCATCATGATTGGCCAATTGCAGGTAAATTTAAGCAGAAGCAGCACTCTCTGTGTTGCAGTGTTCCTACTGAATTGTAAGTGAGCATGTGTGGCTGATTATATCACTGAAGAATAAGATTCTACCACTTGGTAGCTTAGGGCAAGAGCAGTATGCCTGTCTGCCCCATTTTTGCTGAGTTTCAAATTTTCAGAACAGAAGATAAAACTACAAACCAGAGTTATTATAATTTTGAAATTTTCATTAGTTTATATTTTTATTTAGTTTTTCAGTTTGGTTTTTTATTTCAGTTTAGTTTTAGTTTAACAAGTGCATAAGTAGTTTGTTTTATTTTGAGTAATTTGCTAGTTTTATTTTAGTTTTTATTTAGTTTTCGTCTTAGTTTTATTTTTTCAGGTATTATGAGGAAGGCGTTGATTTATAGATCTTGAAAAAGCTAGGATGAAAGAATGCAACTAGAAGGCTGACTAAGCACATTACACACTATTCACTTTGTATTTAAACCTCTTGCAATGCCATAAACACAGAAACATTGGAGCTGAGCGGAGCTGCTTTGGCGGGGACATAATCAGCACTAAAACATTCAGTAGAGAGAGATCTGCAACCACAGTGAATAAATATCAAAACACAAAATGGTAACCGAACAAATAAGTATAGACAATATCTGCAACTGCAGTGAATAAATTTATATCAACAGACCATTGTATAACAAAACATGTAACTTCAGGTTAGCAAACTGCTAGACGAAACCTGTAGGGAATGTGGTTCCTCCTTTTCTCATTGATCTGTGACACCTGCATCTTACTACTGCCTCCATATTCAACACGTTTGATACTAATCACGTACAAAGAACAAAAGAAAATTCTAAAGAAAAAGAAAATCCATTCACAAATTAGCATGGCATATGATGCTAGCTAGCAACATACCATTAACAAAAAAGCATTTCGCAGCTGAAAAGATAATTTTCATGAAAATATTTGTATCCCTTTTCAAGCTTTTTAGATGACATGTTGCGCTCCACTAATTGTGCAACATATACCATGGTCAGTTTGGGAAGATTTTTAGCAGAACAACACCCCCAGTTCCTTCGTTGTGCTTACCAGCCACCACTCAACAGGAAGTTGATTATCCCAGCAAGAAACTGGCAGGAAGTCGTCATAGATACCCATGAAAATGATCTATCTGCAGTTGCCGCAGCATCCGCTATGCTGCCACCTTCAGGAACTGGCCCGTTATGTCAAGAAGTCAAAATGAACAAAAACGAAGTTGATTTTACCTGCAGTTCCGTTTCATTTTGGAGTGTTCATTGAAGTTTCTATTTAGTTTTGGTTTTTATTTTTATTATAGTTAACGAATTTTTTTCCCACTGCTAGTTTTAGTCTTAGTTTTCGTTGACTATAATAACCCTGCTACAAACCAGCCCTTATTTGAACTGTCAAGCAAATGGTCATGCAAACTGGCCTTTTAAGATCTTCTAGTGCACTGAATTAAGGGTGAAGCTGTTAGGGGTGAGTGGCGCCTGTTTGCCGGTGATGTTTCCTGGCTGTCCTCTCTGTGAGTCAGGAGTGTGCTCTTATGGCTCCTGGTCCCTCTCCAGCTGCCGCGCTTCTCAGCATCGGAGCGGACGAGCTGCAGGAGGCGCTGACGTCTCACTGCGTGGTCACCCGCGGCGAGACCATCATTCGCTCCAACACCGTGGATAAGGCCACCGATGTGAGGGACGCCATGTCTAAGGCACTTTATGGACGTCTCTTCAGTTGGATTGTGAACCGCATCAACGCCTTGCTGCAGCCCGACAGGTGAGCGTAGTTGGGCCTCACCCTAGAAACATCTTCATGGTTCATTTCCCACGTTTTTGTCGGTACCTTGGAGTAACTAGTTGGTTAGCACCGTAATCTGATAACTCCAGGATTAGGGGTTCAAATGCCACCCCAACTCAGCATGCATCAGGTTTTCAGGTGGTTCCTGCATCTGAGTGGGCTTCTCCATAGCCTGAAGGTATGTTATTTTGGGGACTCCAAACCCCCTGTGGTACGTGGGTGTGCCCCGCAATGGATGGGTGTCCTTCCTCAGGCTTGATATGACCCTCCAGTGGATTGGCTTAAATGGAAAATAGATGGACAGTTATATTTATACTGACATCTAATTGCCCAGCTTCAGTTTGGCTTTCATTTAACACTGGTGCTTGTGGTGGTAAAATGTTTCACTTTACATTTTTTAAAGTAAATATTGGTTTAACATTTAGTATGAAATGCTGCTGTGTGGAAATGTGCTCTTTTGATTTAAATAGGTGTGGAGAGAGCAGAAGAAGCTGTTGACTGGATCTGAAAATGTCTCATCTTAAAACTTTGCTCTGCCCGGGAATTTGCCATCATTTGGGCACTACTGAGCCAGGAATTGTAATTTCCGGTGCAGCCATTTGCATTTTCAAGGCTGTTGCTGGTTGTAATCTACTAATAAGGTGACACAAGTAAAAGTGGTAACACAGTGAAAAATACACGTTAAAGGCCAAAAATATCTGGCAATTTAACATGCTAGCTATCATCATTAACCAAGTTTATTCCGATGAGAGGGACCTTTGTTGATGTGTCCAAGTTCTTTGGATGTTTCATTCAAACTGGTGATTTTTGCAAATGTTCAATCTTCTGTAAATTTTGCCAGTTCGGAAATTGCCTATATGATTAAATATGACAGCACGACATAACAGATGTGAAAATAATTGGCAATAGAAAGCTTAATTTGCTTCTTGTAATTTTGATTTTTAAATCATTTTGTTGTGCAGCTGTTAAGGATTGCTCTGCAAATTAGTATTAATAGACTTTGAAATAGGTCTTGTTAATACGTGACAAAATTAGAGTGTGAATGAACATTCTGTGTTCAGTTATGTGGTCTAGCTATGGAATTTCAACCTTTTTGTTGTTAGGGTGTAAAACAAGACCGCTTGGGGAGGTTTATAAATTGTCTTGGTAGTTAATATCTCAGGCCCCTGATCCCCTACTGATGTCTGTGTTTATAAGATTTCTTAGCTGACCAAGACATACCTCTTAGCTGGAGACTCCATGTGAGAAACAATGTGTCTGTTATCTCTCTTTTTCTTTTTTTTTCTTTTTTTTTTTAACATCTAGCACTGTAGAGATTGGGATGAACGTGGGCATCCTTGACATCTTTGGCTTTGAGAACTTCCAGAAAAACTCATTTGAGCAGCTGTGCATCAACATCGCCAACGAGCAGATCCAATTTTATTTCAATCAGCACATCTTTGCCCTTGAGCAGGTGGGCCACCATCAGATCAGCGTTTGCATCAAGATCACATCCATTTGGTTATTACCTCAGTTCCCCATCAAGCCACAAAATTACCTCTCTAGAAATCTCCAACCTTCAGAGCTTCGCTTGCAGAATGTCAAAACAACATACACTTAAACTGCTGATGGAGACTGACGAAGTTTCATTGTTCCTTGCTCATGAATTCTCAAGATTAATTATGGTAGGGCAGAAGATAATTGCTGGATTGTTTTAGCTGTACATGCTTTGCAGAAACAAATGGCAGTTGTTACCATTCTCCTCAGAGTCATTGTTTCAGATTAATATCTAAGTCATCGTTCTACTTGTTGTTGCCTTGTTTGAGGAATTGCTTGTATTATGTTGCCCATGTGCCATTTTCCGTCTTCATTAGTCACAGAAGCCACGGTATTGGATAAAATAATTTGGTGTAATTTGTCGAATTATTGTCAAAAATTCTAATGAAGCTAGCATCAAATGAGTTCTTTTCATAATGAAATGCTATCTTTTTCTGTAAATAGTTATTTCCTCTGGTGCACCATTTGATACATGAACTGAATCTTTGTGATAATTTTGTTTTCAGTAAAGGATGTTTTGTTGGGAGCATAGCTAGTTTAAAGAGTAAACCTGAAATATCCTGCTATGGCCTGCTACGATTCTTTAACATTTACCTTGGCTAATAAGCATCAGCATTTCACTTCTAGACATACAGTACTATGCAAAAGTGTTAGGCAGGCAGTGAAAATTATGTTTAAATCATATTCATGTTGGTGTAAAACTACGACTTCAGGTTACTCAAAGTGTGTCAGTTTACATATTTTTAAACATCTCTTCATTTCACCCCAGCATATACAGTTATTATCCAACATACCCA
>JAACJT020000001.1:22381700-22408139 GCA_009936485.2 Gymnarchus niloticus
AAATACAATTACTGCCCAGATAAATGGCCTTAAACATTTTCTTGAACTGCCTAAGACTTTTGCACAGTACTGTACATGAGTTCATTAAAGCTGTTGATTTCACAGCAGTGTGTTTAAAAGTGACAAAACAGACAACTTTCTCATGTCATAACCTTTGTTTCACTATGAGGGTACGGCATAAACAGAAAAGCCATCCTCTCCGCTGGAATGCAGAAGCATTGTGTAGCATAATTACTTAAATGTTTCTTTAAAGACTGTTTTACACTGCGCTTCATTACCAGTTACCATGTGCTCCATTTGTTTTCTTGTGAACATTTATACTGAATACATTATGCATAAACAAACATGATTATAATGCTAACCTGGGCTCTGTTACCAGAGTTCGGCATTTAAATTTAAAAAAGTTTTATTTTTGAACATAAATTCCCAGGTACACTTATTAATTTATTCATTCCCTCATTTATTTGGAAAAGCAAAGCGGGATCATTTTTTTGCACGTCCCGATTTTCAGATCGAGTACCAGAACGAGGGCATCAATGCTGACTTGGTGCAGTATGAGGACAACAGACCCATCCTGGACATGTTTCTGCAAAAGCCCATGGGCCTGCTCTCTCTTCTGGACGAGGAGAGCCGATTCCCCCAGGCCAGCGACCAGACCCTTGTGGGTAAGCAAAGGATAGACAAACCTCTCTCATCGTGAATTTTTTATTAATTCGTTATCCCCCCATCACCAGAATGGGACATTTACATATTACACAGCCTATTTTCAACAGACCCAATCCTAAAGTCTGCAAAATATTTCTGTGACAGCATATAATAATGCACGCTATGGCTTCGCACGGGGTAAGTGAAGATGGATGGGTATTATACAGTTTAGCTAAAACGTATACAAGAATAATATCATATAGTACAATAACCAATTATAATTAAATTCGGCAATAAAGACTAGTAAAAGTATTGTCCCCAATGTCAATTCCAAGCAATTTTTTTATAAAATGTAACAATGAATATAGGCAGATTTGACAATACATATTTGCAAAGTTTAAGAATTGCACAAAAGTTTGCCTTATGTTAAGGATGAAAGACCATGTGTAATTTAATGCATCTGTTTCCAAATTAACATTTTTCATTTCTATTTTTTAAAGATAAGTTTGAAGACAATCTGCATTGCCAGTACTTCTGGAGGCCAAAACGTGTTGAACTATGTTTTGGGATTCAGCATTATGCGGGAAAGGTAGAGAACACGGAGATATTTTATTGTTGTTCCAATCCTGAAGTATTGTGAGATTCAGGTTACGTGACCACAAATTTATGTTTTATCTTAGAACAAACCACTAGGTACCCAAATTTTACACCAAGATGCTGTTTCTGTTTATTTGATCTCAGACTGAGACAAGTTGAAATATGCGACCTGTATTACTTTAAGATTTATATACAGGAATAATCAATACGTATGGGCTTTACCCCAGCATCTCAGTAATTTATACAGGTAGGAGTATCAAGATGATTCTACTGGTGCATGCTGACTGATCTTAAAGTGTTAAGATTCTACTTTTTGCAGGTCCTGTACAACGTGGACGGCTTTCTGGAGAAGAACCGGGACACTCTACCAGTAGACATCGTTGTTGTTCTGAGGACAACAGAGAACAGACTTCTCCAGCAGCTCTTTTCCAGTCCGCTGACCAAAACTGGTAGGTAGCAGCAGGTCCCTAATGAGGTTGCATCCTTATCAGTTCTCTCCAGGGAGGTTCTCGGCAAAGTTCTCAAGCGGTTTTTGTGTCTCGTTGACTGGAAGTCTGTGTGTGCGACCGTGGGTTGGGTTGCCATTCTTCATGCCACGTAGCTCAATGCCAGCAAGTCCTGAAGGAGAGTTTGTCCCCCCCCAGCCTCAATCAGGCAGCCCCGTTTGGCATGTGGACACCCCTGCGGGTGGCCCTCTGCTTGTTTTGCTTTGTTCCAGCCCCAAGACTGCCTCCCCAGAGAGTCAGAATAAAGCTCCCCACTCCTTTATCTCTCCAGAGCTCTGCTCTGGCTGCAATAGTCTGTTTTGATTTTTGCTAAGCCGTCCTCCTTGGATTCCAGCCGCTTGCAGCTATCTCTAGTTTTTGGTGGAGTGGGATTTTTTCCTCTGATAAGGTTCCCAAATACCCAAGGGATGAATAAACGGTATTTAAATTTGCATAAAAGGACTAGTCAACTTTCCTGCAACATTTTCTTCGTAAGCAGAAAGGGAAATATGAAATAACCTGATGTGCATTAGCCAGTTTTTGTGATTGTGGTCACTAGAGTGAGCAGAGCAGGAAGGAGTGTGCTAATGGGTTTGTTAAGATTGAGATATTCAGCACCCACATTAAATGGATAGGTTTCTTACTCAATTTCTACCTTGGTTAAGCCTCTATCTCAGGTGCTGAAGTCTCCTATGAGGCTTTGTGAGATGGAGGGGGGTCTTGGTGGGTGGTACACTTTGTTTGGACTGCTGAAATTGTACACCTCCTGTAACAAAGTGCCATCCATCGCTAGGTTTTGGTTGCCTCTACATTAGTGGGTAGAAGCCCCAACAATGTGGCTTTACCGCAGCCTGTCTGGGCGTTTGGCAGGACTTCATTACTTGTACATTTAACATCAGTACGGCCAAGTCAACGGCCACACACTCATCTTGTCAACCCTGCCAAAACGGCGACAAAGATGCCATGTCATCCAGTGACTTTAACAGTCAGCTCTAGCTGGTACTTTGTACCACAGTTATCAAGTGTTTGGTGTGGCTACTGAAGTTAGACGAGATTAACCGACAGGAGGGCATTCACGCAATCCACATGTCTACCTGTCACTCTCTGGTCATACATGGTGTGGCAGCCATTTTTGTACAACTACCTCTTTCTGCTTTATATAAATCCTCCACATTCCACCATACATCTGTCACCCTTCCAGCTGCTTATCCAGACTGCCAGCTAGCCCAGAAAGCACAAGGCAGGAGGCAGCAAAACTCCCAGAACAGGTTGGCAGTATATTGCAGGGCCCATGAACACATGTGGGCACACAGTCACACACTACAGGCAATTTAGAGGAACCAAGTCACCCACCAATATCATGTGAGCTATAAAATAATATGGAGAAGTAGCAGTCCCTTTAAGCTGAACTTCTCTTTGAATTGGGCTCTTTAAGACAATAGTGGGAGATCGTGCGTACAATTTAATGTTATTTCCTGGACTGGCAGTTGTCTCTGAAGTGCCGGTTGTTTTGAGAATTTCTGGAAATTATAGTAATTTGTATCCTTGGAAACGGACCTCAGGATTCTCACTTCTATGGCTCTTTGCCACTAGGTGGCAGCCTTATAGATGCATCCTTACTAATTTGCACAGATGGGCCGGATTGACAAGTGTAGCTGAATTCTGACCTCACCACTACTTTATGACTGTGAAATGCTCTTAACATTTTGAGTTGGTGTCTGATTTTATCCTGCTGTTACCATTCTATACATCCAGAAAGCCAGTAGTCAAATACATTAGTTTAACCGGCACATTCATCTCCTAACTACGTATCCTGGTTTTGGTTGGGTTGGAGGAGAGCTTTTAGCCTATTCCAGACAGTAAAGGGCACAAGGCTGGGGTACATCCTGGATGAGATGCCAGTCCATCGCAGGGCTCACACACACACAAACTGTGGGAGATTTAGAGATGGCAGTTATCCTAAATGCAAGTCTTTGGATTACGTGAAGAAAGCAGAGTACCTGGAGGAAGCCCGCGTGACACAGGGAGAACATGCAAGCTCCACACACAGAGCAGAAATGGGATTGGATCTCTTAGCCACAGAGGTGTGAGGCAACAGTGCTACACACTGAGCCCTACACATATATTCATATAAAAGTCACAAAAAAAAGATTCTAGTACTTTGTGGTTTATGGTACTTTCTGGTAACTTATTTTTAATATTTTACCATACATATTTCTGTTTTTTGAAGCTCCTATCTAGGTGAGTCTCATAATGCACAATTTATTAAATCAAAAATTGTTTAAAGATTATGATAGTAGTCTTTAACTGAAATGCTAATGGTAGTTGACAGATATGGAACTTATTACAGCTGGCTACTTTAGTGGTTTAGGAGATGGCCTTGTAGCATGGAGTTGAGATAAAGCGCAACGAGGAGCCCTGCTGTTGTACCGTAGGGTGAATCATTCTAATGATATTTCCAGTTGTACCAGTGGATCCAAATAGCCATCCTGCATTTGATAAAAGCATCAAGATCGCAGTTAAATATGAAGTGTGAAGGTAAATGCAGCATACCTGTTGGCTTAGCTAATCAATAAAGATTATTGGGTGAACATGCTGACTGCATTGCTGTCAGTACCGCAGTGGAGCAGCTACAGACCACAAGCTGGCAGGCCAGGGCCCCCAGCATAACACTTTGTTTTTACAAAGGCTTCAAAGTTGGGCACCCACACATGTTGTTGCTCTCTCAGAGGAAATGAGGTGTATTCGCAGAGATAAATTCCTCCACGCCGGGGGGACTTCCTGGATCCGTGTTTGTGTTGGCCCGGCCCAGTCCGGCTTTGACAGGGCCTGTAGTTAGAGATTGTGTCTGGCCCACCAGGGACATTGGGAGGAGGAGATAACCTGCGGCCACCCCACATCCAGACTGAACTCGGGATCGAGTGGCTGGTAGCACAGTGCACAAAGACTTTTAACCAAGTCTTGTTGCTGTTTTTTCACTGAACGTCAAAGGATGATATTTATTTGACTTGATTTCTGAAGTGGGATGTTTTCTTAGGATTCTTTGCAGAACAACTGGTGGAAGGTGAAAAGGCACTCCTGCACCACACTGGACCTCATAAATGATTTTAAATGTCACAGGTTATTTTTGCCACACAGTGCTTTGGCTTTACTGCATTTGTATGCATGAGTACATTAATTATGAGTAATTATGAATCTGAGAACAAACAGAGGGAGAGGCATTCCAGACAAATGGGTACTGCCCTAGCAGAGCAGTTATGCCATTTAAAGGGGTCAGAATATATTTTAATATATTAATGCATAATTCTGTACATCCTTAGATGCTGGCTTGACTGGCTATGAATTAATGTTTACCTTTGGATCTCAGTTGGGAATGGCTGCAGAAATGATGCATCCTCCATTTTCAGTGTCCATAGGAGGATGACATGATAGCAGATGCAGATCTAGGCTTGGGCCAGATGGGCAACAGCCCCAGGCAGCATTGTTCCAGGGGTGCCACGGGACCCGGGCTGGACAAATTTCTCAGTCAGCTCCCTCCAATCCCACAAAATACTCATCGTTTGCTTTTTTTTTTTTTTTGCAAGTCTCAGGGGGGTACTTTGGGGTGGTTTGGCCCAGGGCACCAAGTAATCTAGAAGCGCCATTGTTTGTTAGGGGGTGACGTCGCACACCCCCAATGGGGGAGTGTACAGAGTAAGACCTCCAATGACGGCTGTGTTCCGGTCTACGATTCACAGATTTTAAGGCCCCTGTCTCGTCTGATATTGTGACCTCACAAGGGCATATTTCCCTTTTGGTGTCTTTAACCTTGGACTTGTCACTAATGCCCTTCAAAGTGTTCAATAAAATATCTGCAAATCGTTTGGAAATCGTGCCAAGAAGCCAAAAGGTAGTTAATGTATATAGGTAGTTTGGGTGTGTGTGCTGGAGTGCATATCATCTGTCAGGTGTCTTTCATTTGGATAATTTTCAGATCCACTCTACCTGACTGCAGTGATTAAAGGACTGACAGAACACTGGTCTAGAAAATTGGCCTAGATTGTTAAATTATACGTATTCATGCCAAGAGGCTTTGATATGAAGAGATCTATAAATGAGAGCCATAAAAAAGTGATTCCTGACACTCTGGTGTGCTGTATGTTCACCCCAGGGTGTTCTGAAATTGAGAGTTTTGGGGCGGAGGATTTTAAAAAAAGGAGATGAAGTTTTGAGAGCAGGTCATGCAAAGACCACATCAGGACCTCCGAGCTGTGGCAGTTTGGTGTCAAAATGGAAGTCTGAGTTCCTCTACGTGGTTGCCATGGTGGCAGCTAATTTGCATAACTAATTCCACCGAAGGGTCTTGGCAGTGGCCCAAAGTTACTGTAGTGTGTGAAATGGGGACTTTGTAAAAGAAGCTGGGGTGTAAAATTTGCTAAACATTAAACCACTGTAATGCACCTCCGTCGCCCACAGAAAAATGAGGGAGTGCCTTTTGTGTTTGCGAACTATCAGCTGTGCAATAATGTGATTTATAACAATACGGGCCTTGTCCTGATGATAATTTTCGTCTCTCTCTCTTATTATCTGTACAGCACAATTTTAGCATTTGTCCTGCACGAAAAGCATTCTTTTTATTAAAAGTCCGGAAACAACCATTATACGTATGCTCAGGATTGTCTGAGGGCTATGGAATCGTTGCATTGTACAATTGAAACAGCTCTTCTGGTTTCAGGCCAGTCACAGTGGCGGCTCGTACAATGCATCACCTTTAGCGGTTTAAAGACCGTAGCTTGGGAAGTGCGTGTTTTGCGTCAGCGGTTCGCCAGATTCCGCATCTTGCGTGCTGCCGGGACGTTACAAAGAAGAGGGCTCGGCAGAATCACCCTGACCTGATAATCCCCCATAATGCAATTCTGTGTAACGCCGCCAAAAGCCAATTACACCATGGCTATTTGATGATGGATCCCTCCGGAAGGCGATAGATGGCATTTAAATCTACCGCCCCTGGACTCTGGAAATCTTCCGGGCACAAGCAAGGGAGGGATTGCAAGCCGGGGGTAATCTCATTTGCCCCGGTTGCTGAGTTTCAAGATCCCATTCGTCAGAGGAGGGGAGATAAAGACCGGCGAGTCGGCTTCGGTGAGCCGCGGGCTCTTGGGCTCAGCTCCTCGATGGTCACGATTGTCCTCTGTGCGATCTGGCTGAGCTGTGACATTTGAACCCCGAGGCCCATTGAGGGTCGCTTGAAAGAGCGGCATGGTGTCGTATATCGAACGCGGGGATTGCTGTTTAATCCCGGGCACATCGCCCCGTCAATAGAAATCCAATACTGCTACCAGCCTATTTTCTGCTTTGTGTGTGTCAGTGTGAGTGTGTGGGATTCTTGCTGTGATTAATTTTCAAAGTGATCACACCGATGCCGTGAGCATTGGGCGGGGGCAGTGTTTCCTCTTCTCTCTCAAAGGGGCTTTGGCCAAGAGCAACATACAGACCAGAAGTGATCAGTATGATCCCCCTCCTTCCAAAAGCAGGCCAGTTAAAATGAGAGAGATCACACACACACACACACACACACACACACACACACACACACACACACACACACACACAAACAACCCTGCTGCTTTAAAGCTTTTTACCCAAAGGGGGTTTTTGTACCCTGTATTGATGCACAGTTTATGGTTTTGGGGAAGGGGTGGGGGAGTGGATTTATTTCTTGAAAAGGCATCACAGATCAAACGATTGTACACAGTTGTACACAGAAAATCAGGTATGCTCTGCATTAACACAATCATCAGTCAAATACATTGGGAACAAAAAATTCAAATTCTTTTTCAACTTTCATAATCAGCAAGCCAACTTTGCCCAACTCTAGTACTCAGCTCACAGTGTGCTGAGCTTTTAAGTAATTACGCGATTGAACTGTTGATTTGAAGAATCTTTTGAATTTTAAATGCTAATGATGGTGATTAAAATCACTTTAGATTGAATATGTTCATTTCGTTTAATTTTATTTAGAAATTATTGCTACAGTGAATACAATTGTTAAGTTTTTAGCACAAATATGTTAATCAAACATAATTAAGAACAAAAACCTTCCTACATAATACTTCATGATAAAGTTTTTATATAGTTAAATTTCTGAACTGGTTAAAAGGCACTTTTGAGTAGTTATAATTGTCCTTGTTAGACAAGATGCATGACCTGAATCAGCCTGTAATACAGCGTTAACAAATACCATAGATGTTATAGAATGGACTAGCATTCTATCCAGAAAGTTTCCCTACCTTCTGGACTGTGCTGCCTGAGACAGGTTTGCCCCCCACCCCCCATGAAACCATACTGGATAAGTGGTTGCAAAAAGTATATTAAAAGCATATACCATCAGTTTTATGGCCATTTCTGTTACACAGAGTTTAAAAAGCTGCATTCCTGTAATATGTATGTACACATGCTCGATACAAGGCATGGCACAGGGGTGTGTGCTATCTTTGTTTCCCTGTGCTGTGGCCTCCATAGACATGATCCGCTGTAGCAGTGCTCCCAGGGTTCGAATGAGGGCGTCTTCGATTAACCCAGCTGCTTTAACTTCTGCCTTTTAGCAACAGAGTTGCGGGTCTAGGAAGCTCCCTCCTCTTTGATTTGGATTTGTAGAACAGTGAGGAGCATTTGATCATGGTCACTATTGTCCATTACTTCAACCCTCTGAAATATTCATATAAAGTTAACTTCATGATTTTTCTTTTCACCTTCCTCCTTGTTTTTCTTTTCCTTCTTCCCCTTCGTTTTCCATTTCTTCTCCTCCTCCTTCTTTTGCTTCTTTGTCATCTTCCTCTTCATCATCTTTCTTCCACTTCTTCTTTTTCCTCCTTCTTATTATTATCACTATTAAGAAGTCCACTTTTCCCCACACATTGATATAAATATAACCATTACTCCTGTCAAATGTAATAGATGCCAGATGAATTAAATGAACAGTTCAAACCTATAACCACATTTTAAACCTATAACCATGTGAAGGTAAACCATGGTCATTGTCTTTGGGACTGTCCAGCCTCCAGTCATGATGGATTGCACACAGTTGCTAAAATAAGCTCTGTGGCTGTTCATGACTTAATTTACTCGGGGAACATGATTAGCTGAGAAGAAAAACGATAAACAGAGCATGAGTGAGTGACTTAGGCCAGTTTTTAAAATCTCATCAGCATGTGACAGTCATCATGATGGCTAACCAGTCTCCATGCCAGAATTATGTATCAGAAGATTTTTAACCTGTCAAGCGTTTACTTTAAATAGCATGCACTGGTGGGTTCAGCCTCGTGAATCTTGTACTGCCCTACCAGTTCTCTCATGGCTTCATTTATGCCATTTCCTTACCTACCTAAATAGTTCCCCGCTGTTCTATACCTGTTGACATTAAGTTGCTGACCGTGCCTTTTGGACCTCATATACACTTTTCCTGGGTTTCCTGCTCATACGATTTCGGTCAGTTCATGGCACCAGTATGTCAGTAAGTCAACTGAGCCTTTTGGACACTGACTTGTCTTTCATTCATATATTTTTTGTGTTTTGCATTTTCCATAACCACTTACTCAGTACAGAGTGGTGGTGGGTCTGATGTTATGACTAGTGATAGGGCAAGGCTTTAAAACTCATGATGGGTAGGAGTATTAGTGATAGGACAAGGCTTCAAAATTCATGGTGGGTGGGAGTATCCAAACTTAACCACTCAATGCTGGTGCTAAATGAAGCTTCGAAACCCGTGGAGGGTTGGAAGTATCCTGAACTAATCAATCAATGCTGGTGCTGAATGAGGCCCCACCATAGATTTGGAAGCCTCATTTGTCCCATCACTAGTTATGACAATTTTAAAGGTGGAGCCATATACTGGGAGCTTTCATTTTTATTATCCATGCAGCCATCTTTCAATCACTTTTCCAGCACTGAGTTGTTGAGGCAGCCTGGACCCTATCCCATTAGCAGAAGATATGGGTTCAACTAGATAGAGATGTCAGTCCATGAAAGGGCAGACACACACAGAGCACGCAATTAACAGAGGCTAATTAGCTTAAGTGTGTATCTTTGGACTGAGGGAGGAAACCGACCCACTTTGGGGAGAACTGCACACACACAGAGTAGAAGTAGGATTTGAACCTCCAACCCAGCAGATATGGAACAACAGCAACAATGCTACCCACTTAACCAGCATATTACCACCCTTCGTTTTTGCTACGAGTGTTATATTGATTAGTTTCTTAAGAAATGGTAATCACGTCCTGCTTGTAAGGCACACCTATCTTGTTTAATTGTACTTTAGGCCTGCATACTGGGCTGAAGACCACGGTTATTCTGAAGCATGGGGATTTTTTTCCAAATTGCTTGTGCTTCTGTGGCCTTTGATGCTGGCATCCTTCCACCTAAACAGAGACACTGAAGCCGTTTTCAATAAAGGAGATTCATGTTCATGGGCCTAGCAGAAATAGCTATGGAGCAAGCCCTTCTGTTCCCAAACCATCCCCATATGGCCAGTCTCACTACTTTAACATCTTAATGATGGCGCTATCACAGTAGAGGAATCAAAAAAAGTCCATTTCTTTTGCTGGAATCAGTAAGATGCATGACTCACTGACAGTGTATGAGTGCGATGACTCTTCATTTTCAAACCCTCTGACTGTAGAAGGGAGTTTTGCTGTGTGTTTCAAGGTCTCTGTGCTTGAGCCTTTGCAGGAAGCACTGCTTTCTGTGTGAATAGTGCAACGATCTGTATTTACTGTCACTTTTGTTGACAAAATTTAACTCGGAGGAAAGTGATCTGCGTGGCAGGTTTCTTTATTTTCATTTTTATGTCTCACCATGTTTTTATGACACTTTAATACTGCATGACTTGACCAGAAGAAAAAATTAGACTCATTTTGCTACCAAGTATAGCTTCCAGCAATACAGAATGGACTCTGCTATAACCAACTTATTTGATTCTGCTGAACACTTGAAATAAACAGCCCTGCATATCTGCACAGTATTTGTGTTGGTGTTCTTTTTGAAGGTGGAGAAAGAATTTTGGGATTGTTATCGCCAACATTGATTGGTCATTCGGAATCCATCGCAGGTTTTGAAGCCTCATTAGGCGCCAGCATTGATTGAATAGTTTAGGATATTCCCACCCACCTCAGGTTTTGAAGCCTCATTTGTCCCATCACTAGGGTTTTCTCCCCAAGGGTTACTTTACACAACCATGGGCAAATGTTCCTTCAGCAAAACAACGCCCTACAATCACATTAAAACTCAGAGGAAAGCAATGCAAAGATTTGGTTACAGAGAAGGGATTGACATCCCTCTTCCTGTTATTCAGCAGTTAGAGATGAAATGGCAGATTTACTCTGTACACATTACATCTAATGACTGTGTGCTGAGGTAGTTTGGGAACAAACACAGCTGTTTGTGCATTTCTGGTGTATTCAGCCTATCAGTGAAAAGTTGCATGAAGTTGTGTCAAGCTCTGTAATACCTAAACTCCAAAAAAGGCCTTTTCTTTCCCTAAGGTTAAAAACAATTAGAACTTCTCATTGTAAATGAACCTGCTTTTCACTCGAAGCATGAAAGCTGAAATCATGCTATAATGTTTAAAATGTACATTTTTCTGATTATTAAATAACCAAAGAAATACATTACGTATGGATTTCCTTCAGCATTATTTGTATTTCACAATTTTTCTTTTCCCCAGGCAATTACAAAATGAAATTACCTCATATTTAGTGCAGCCACATCACAGAACTTGAGTAGAGTAAGCACGGAACTTCCTTCCCTTTATCTACCATTTATATTTTCAAGTATGTCATTTTAAAATGGTAAGAGAGAGGTCGTTTATTTGGCGAGCTCGACCCCCATTGGCTGAGCCGTGTCCACAGCCCACTTCCGAGCTGGTGCTGTATTTTTGTAAAGGTGTGTGGCACATCTGCTCAGTGCTATTGTTTATTCATGGGGTAAAACTCTTTGAAATGTGTTAAAATGCTTCCCACTCATTATAAAAATCCTGCCACCCATGGATTTCGACTTTGATGTCACCAATCCTGCTTCAAAGGCTTCTTTCAGTGCTATTAATCATACTTTAGCCTCTGAAGATACAGCCAGAGAAAACATTTGGACATCTTGTGCTCTACTTGCTAAGAAACTTTGAGATATTTGGACCGTCGTGCACATGCTTGGTTCATGTAGTGTAGCATAAGTGCAGAGTTGACCATAAACTCGGTGTCCAACACAATCCACGTTCATTGTGTCTGAACGTAGTGTGAGAGGTGAGCATTGCCTGGCTCCTGGGTTATGGTTATTTGAAGTGTATAAATCAATATCATTTCCTTTCATTATGAGGCAAAAGCATTGTTTTTTTTAATGTCTGGACACTTTTTATGCTAGTTGCTGTTGAAGACACTCAACGATGACCTGTGCTGTTTTCATTTCTTTAAAAAGGAAATCTTGCAACGTCACGGGCGAGGGTGACCGCAGCCTCAAGGTCGCTGCCATCCCAGCTAAGTACAGGACGCTCTAAGGTAAAACTGATTTTTCCTTTGGGGATCCCATTGTTCAAACTCCCTGAGACAAGGGCATTCCTTTCCGCATTATTAAGCGCTTGTCTTCCTCTTTAAAGCCCATTCTCACTGTGTGTCATGTTATGGAGTGTGTTGTAGCTCTGTGGGTAGGGTGTCTCTGCCCATTAGCAGAAGGTCATGGTTCAAATCTCATGGCTGGTAAAAGAGTTCATATTACTATTGGGCCCTTTAGCAAGGCCATTAACCCTCTGAAAAATCCTGTTCTATGTGCTCCGTGCTGTGTTTGCCTCATTGTATGCTGCTTTCTAAAAAGTATCTGCTAAATAAAGAAAAGTGATATAGCATTAGTACATTCTGGGTGATCAGCTGACTCATGCGGAAAAACTTAAAAACTGGGCATGTTTTCTCATGCTCCTGCGTGCATCACCCCACCAGCCACAACTAGTCATAACGTTTCTGTTAAATCACATTCTTGGCTTTCCACCTATGCAAATCTCTTTCACTGTGGGGTAAAAGCCATTAATTCAGAGGGTGTGTCTTAGGGGTTCACCATCACTCAAACAGCCAGGACTTCAAGCCAAGTACAAGCCAGGACTTCTTTGTGATTTTTAGGCAATTTTCATGAACAATAGATTGAACTGGAGAAATATTTTGAAAATCCTGAACCCTCCCACATCTCTAGCATAACCCTTCTGAGTATAAACACGATGGCACGGCTGTCACCGCTCTCATTCACCACTGCAAAGTCTTTGACTGGCCTTGGACTTGAAAGGGACTAGCACTATCGGTTCACTGTCTGGTGACTGAAGGGTCTGCTGTCAACCCCAGGAAGGGACATTGTTAGTGTCACACAGGACAATCTGACACTAAGTTGACATCACTTTGTTCTTGGTATGTCTCCATTGTCTTTGCCGTGGTAAACATTAAGTTGAGTTTGCTTGAAATTTGTTTCAAAAGGGCTCGGAACCAACACTTGTTGAACGAAGCTGCGTCTTTATTCTAATCCAAATGTTCCACCAACAAGGAACTGTTAACATGAATTTCAGACATTGCTGTGGTAATTGACTTCCCCCTAAGCCTTAAACCAAACAGTCATTTAGCAGAGATCATTTTCTTCCCTGAAGTCCAGTAGAAATTACAGAAGTGAGTTTGTATTGATGCTGATGTGCCCAGAGAATTTGTGTGGAGCATCTTTTTGTCATGCACAGCCCCATTTTTTACACTCGATCCTCAAGGACAGAAGTTAATGGGATTAAGTGGGATAATGTCAGCCTCCTTAGACTGTATTTCCCTTCCTTTCTCTTCTTTTCCTATTTCCACATGTGCCTCCTTGTTTCAGTCCCCCAAATATCTACTGAAGGTAAGAAGGTCTTATTTTTCTCCTACTATACTATATAACATAGCAAAACGCCTTTTTCTCCTTTTTCCATACTAACAACCCCTGGGCCCATAATATCTGATTGCATGTGCAGATTCTCTTCAATTCACTTGGTGAAATTGTATTCTGGGTCTCATGAGCCAAATGTGTATAATTAGGTATGTTCGAGTAGATAGTTCGTTCAGATCCCATTCCATTATTGCAAAATGATGCTAAGATAAAAGGCCGAGCTGAATGAATGATGATCCTCTGTAACCAGTAACACAACCAAACATGGCATTGGTTAGATTGAAGAACGAAAGAGAAATGCTGCTTATTTGGCTGGCAGGAGCCGACATCAACTTGACGGTACCGGATAACAACAACAATAATAATAACAATCATCATCATTTGACCAAGCCAGTCATACACTGGTAAATGAAGCATTAGTATATTAACCATATCACTGTTAAACCAAAGCTCATTTTAAATAACCAAGAAACAAGTGTTTAAGCTGTTAGATTCTTTATATAGTTAATCTTATTGCCCATTTTACATTATGCAAACATAACATAATGGAATTAATATTTAATTAAGTGGTTGTGTGCGGCCACTACAGCATGGTTGTTGATAGGTTAGCTTGAGTTTTGGCGTTTTTGACACAGCTCTCAAATGTTAACACGTGAGCATTGTAGATATGTAAAACTCGCTTCTTAAAACTCTCAGACAGAAACACAATAGCCTGTCAGGCTTTTCTCTGTACTAAATTGGGAGGTGCTAATTGTCAAAACCTTCAGGTTCACTATGAGAAGATACAGAAAAAGAATGGACATACCTTTCTCTCTGTGCCACGATTACATAAAATGTTAAGATATGCACTTTGCTGTATAGACTTGTCATAAAATATTTATTGCTTCATTAAATTTGATGAAATCATGAGGAAAAAAGACCATTAGAATGGTAATATTGTGTCTTTTTGCAGTGTTGCAAGGCGATCCAGGTTTGTGAGCGTAAGCCTCGTTATATAGAATGCTTTACCCTGAACCTCCTCTGCAGCACCCATTTTTTCTGGGTTGTTGATTTTGTTGTTGTTGCAATCAAGCCGCAGTGAAACAGTCCATGTACTAACGTGCATTTAATTTTCAAACTGCAAGCAACTGTACTGAGAGACAAACCTGACTCACAGCTGATTTCTTAGCAAACAATCATGCATTAAATATGAAGTAGTGCTTTTAAGATTATAAGCTGGTGTTAGTTTGTTTTCTCGTGCAACCGATAGCAATTAAATATAAGTTTAGATCTGTGGTATGTTTCTACTTGGCATCTGTTCATGCATTTTGAAGTACAGGTGTCGGGTCTCGGCCTTGTCTTGGGCTCCAAGCGTGGGAGAGCGACTGACGGTGTGTTTGGGGCCATCTCTGCTCAGGTGGACACCATGGAGATGATGCGGCACCCAGAGGAGACCACCAACATGAGGAGACAGACCGTGGCCTCCTACTTCCGTGTGCGTTTCCCCGTCAGCGACCTGCGCTATTTTTCACGGGCCGGAACAGATAGCCATTTCCTTCGGTGGCATTCCCTGCGGGAGGTTGATTGCTGTGTATAATGTTTACCACTCATATGAAAGCCATATGTAATCCACTGTAATGCACAAAGAACAACTGGGAGTGCAATTCTGTCATCATGAGCACACGGGCAGCCTGAGAGGCTCATTGTTCTTTCCCATAAGCACAGCTGCATTAAAGTTTCCCTGGCTTTTCAACACGGTTCCATGTTATGGTTCTATGTGCACATCTGGGCATCTTGTGTTTTTTTTTTTTTCTACTTTACGTTGGCAGTATTCGCTGATGGACCTCCTCTCAAAAATGGTGGTGGGCCAGCCACATTTTGTGCGTTGCATCAAGCCGAATGACGACAGACAGGCGCTGCGCTTCTGTAAGGAGCGGGTGATGGTGCAGCTGCAATATACGGGGATCCTGGAGACGGTTAACATCCGCAGGCAGGGCTACTCCCACCGCATCCTCTTCCACGAGTTTGTCAACAGGTAGTGACCGCGAGTCTCCGGCAGTCCTTCACTCACATTCTACACGGGAAACCGTTAATGCCTGAGAAGAGTCCGGTGATAGGCAGTGATGAACAATGATGAAATTCCATTGTTTGGGAATGTAAATTGTGTAGAGATTGCCTGGAAGAAAGGTCTCCAGCAACGAAAAAAAGACGTGTAGAAACTTGAAGAAAAAAAACAGAGAATACACAGACTTTGGAGAGATTGACCAGTTGAAACCTTCAAATAGTTAACAAAAAATGGAGCACACAATTGTGGACCCTTATGACAATCAAAGCAAAACTAAATTTGATGACTTCAAGGCTGGTAATTGAAATTCTGTAACTTTACTTGAGAAACCGTAGGACGACATTTAACTTAAGAGAATGCATCAGCTGAACGGAACCAATATAGACACATGACTGGCAGGCAGCTATTGACATTGCTGGATATAATTTGACCCGTTAATCAGTATGACCTTGATGCTTAAGCAGCCCTTGTCATAACCCTGGTTTTTTTTTCAGTGAGAAAGCAATGGTAATTTCTGAGCGTGAAAACTCCTCATTATAAACAACCACTTTTGACTGTATCATCCTTTGTGTGATGACGTTATATGAGATTAAACAGACAAACGCTGTGGTCAAAGTGCAGCCCGCATAAAATCTGATTTAAATGTGTGCTTTCGTTTCAAAGGCCCTTATGAAGGTGCTAAGGAGTACAGTATGTCTTTCCCATCAAAGGCCTTGCAGGTATCAACAGGAATTAATGCAAAAGGTAGCAAATCATAGGGATATCAAAGATGTTTTCCATTCTGTGCCATTGTTGTTTCTTTTTTTGTTACATATTGGTGATCCAGAGGCTTTAGACACTTGACAAACTTATCTATACCTTTTTCTGTATTTTTCTCATCTGCAAGTAGGAATAACTAGGCAATCTGACCCCTCTGACACCGTAGCAGGAATAAAAGACGCGGACCTTTGTAAATGGACATTCTCTTTTATGTGTGAAAGAAGCGTTAAGTGGGAAGAGCTTTCATAATGCGCCCTACAGAAAGGCTGAAGGAGGCGACAGTACTGCGTTACGGAACACGACGCACTCTGCCAGTCATCTGATGGGAGTTCGCTACCTGATACTCTTTATTCTTGCTTCTCGGGGGGAAAGCAGTCACGTTTTACTCAAGGGCCCTTTTCTGTAACCGGGGTGTTGGACAGTTTGTGTTACACATCTGACATCGGTCACATGTCCTCATACATGCTGTAAAATACCTATTCTTTTGCCAGCCACAAAGATTTTCCCCTTTCTTTTTTTAGTAAAATCTCTGAGTAGCAAGCATACAAGTCAAGTCAATTCAAGTCAAGCTTTGCAGAGAGGAAGATTAAAGAGATTTGCATCGCCCACATCATGTTTTAAATTGTCTTCAGATACTTTAATTGTATCTCAGTATGATAATACTTCTTTGTAGTGTTGTCTTTGCACTACTTTACCTATTCAACTCAAAAGTGTTTGTAACAGCAATAAGTCTTTGGAAATTCTTGCCTCTTACAGTCTTAAAAATGGAATTTGGGTTTTGATTCAGGGCAAAAAACAAGTTGCTTTCGTTAGCTTCCTTTGTTTAGAATGAAAGGACACATTCTGTGATATGGCTAGAGGCCACATAAATCATCAGTATTGTGAATGCTTTTTTACCCTCAGTATAAGGAATAATTGCCATTGGGTTCACTGATATTGAATAACGTGTCAGAGAAACCTTTTATCACGTTCAACATATTATAATTTTCTTAAGAATAGTATCTTTATTGTGACGTATACAACAATTAATCACTGAACATTATAGCATGCAGTACCAGCATTATAACATTTTAATAAAATTAAATCAATATTGAACTAATATTTGATAGCTTGGGACCTCGGTATGTGGGACACTTCACCTGGATCTCTGGAGCGTTGGTAACTCGACGTGTCGCTATAGTATGATATTTGTGTAACCTTTGTAACATGTTTGGAAAAACATTTGGAATACCAGGAAGGAACGAGTTTGTTTTAAGCTCTCAGGTTCATCACAGATGTTCTCTGGGAGACAGAAGTTTGGAATTATTGATATTCCTACAGCAACCTTCTGGAGATACGTTAGAGCAATAATAAGAGATCTGCGCATATGAAATTTACAATAGTGGTTATGGTACTGGGGGCAATGTGATAGTCCACTTTACAAGCAGTACATGAAATGGACATTTAAATCACAGTTTCTGCCTCACTCTGACACGTGCCTGCCACTTTAATTAGTGCTGCTGTACATTGTTGCGAGGGATTTTGATCACACGGCACCAGTCCTCCGTCCTTTAATGTATGTCTCATTTTAACATTCATTTCCAGACCACTGGAAGACTTGTTAAATTATCAGAGTTAAATCCATATCTGCTGAGGGCAATCAGCTGCCCTTGGAACTTTGTAACCTGAAAACTTTGCTCCATTCTGGACCAGATGACTTGGTTTGGTCCTGTGTCTGAGGATTACGCATGCTCTCTCCATTTCTTTAATTTATTTAATCGTTTGGGGGTATCTAAATTGGCCTGTACTTCCTGGGAGAGGCTTCAGGTTTGCTGCAACTCTGCAAAGGACACATAGTTCTCGAAGATGGGTGGATGGATGGCTCTGATTTTTCTTTTTTTTTTACAATTTTGTTTTTTGACCAGGTAGTATTCCAGAGGATATTTTAGCTGTGTCATTCTATTGAAGAACACCAGGAGCTTGATGCATCTCTGTCTCTCTCCACCTCATTTGTTTAACTCTCTCATTCTTCTTTACCTCTATCAGGTATTACTGTCTGGCTTTCCAGGCTCATCTCATGCCAGAGGCCACTAGGGAGAATGTCATCGCCATCCTGCAGCAGGCCAAATTTGACAACTGGGTCCTGGGAAGAACTAAGGTGAAGATGATTAGCCAGTCCCATTTATTTTTCATGTTGGTGTCTCAGGAAAGTAATCTAGGAACCCATTGACCGTTTTTAGGCCCCGTTTTTGAGGATCTCACCATGGAGAGCAAGTCTAGGGATGAAAACATATCACCGCTGAGCTAAATACTGGGCGTGAATGGATCATGAAAGATTGTCTTTATAACTGTCGTCTTTATAAATCCTGATGATCTCAGTCTTGGGGAAGTTTAGGGAGGAAGATTCAAACTTCCTTATTGGTTTTTCCTCTATTGTGGCCAAAAGGAGGAGGATGGAAGAGAAGTGCCCTGGTCTATGGGTACCGGGAATTTCAACGGACATTGAAAAAAAAAAAACGGAACACAGTAGGGCTTAGTATGGATCACTTAATTTAATGTTTACTCAAGGGGTATGAAGAAACAGACCAATGGGGAGAAAACCAACACAAATATGTGCGGTCTCCAGACTCACCCTGATTGGACAGATGGTGGCCCTCCCCCTTCGTGGCTGGTCTTGTGACCCTGGTATAGCACACGTTTCCTCAGTCTAAATAAAGCCTAGGATCCACAACACCATTTTGATCAGTTTCTTTTCTCATCGATATTTTGAGTATACCTCTTGGTAAAGACTTGCTGAGCTTTAGTCAAGGACACAAAGTTAATCCTGGTGAGGCTTAACTTGACAGAACTGTCGAACAGCAGGTAGCCTAGTGTTTAAGGACTCGTACTCTTTAGCAGAAGGCAGGTGCTTCAGATCCCAGCAGGAGTTCTGTTATTGTATCCCAAAGAAAGGAACTGTCTCTAAATTGCTCTAGTAAAACATATAACTTTGTAAATAGATGGTGTTGCATCATCTTTGCAGAGAACATTGTCTCTTTCTTGTTCTACTTATCCATTTGCCTCCTACAGAGCTCATTATCTGAGCTGCCATTAGACCTGATGAAATAGAATTTAATCTAAATTTGGTTGAGAGCTCCTTTGGCCTTGGCTGATACCGCCTCTCTGGTTCCGATAGGTCTTCCTGAAGTACTACCATGTGGAGCAGCTGAACTTGCTGCTGAGAGAGGTGATCGCGCGGGTGGTGCTGATGCAGGCCTACACTAAGGGGTGGCTGGGTGCACGCCGTTACCGCAGGGAGCGTGAGAAGCGCAGCCATGGAGCTATCGTCATCCAATCAGGTGAAGGCTTCAGTTCCTCCCACTCCCAAGGCTTCTGCCTGAGCTTTCCAGGCAAAAATGTGGGTGAGCTTTCAACCTCTGGTCTTAAGTTCCAAGACCAAAACTCCATTACGGCTATAATGACAGAGAAGCACTTTTTTAAGTTAGAGGGACTGAAAAACAAAGAGTCTGAAGGGATGATACATTTCCTCTCTGGACCTAAACTCAGTGCACAGGAAGACGCACACACTTGCTTTAAGGCGAGTGCTCACCAGACTCTCTCTTTTCCACAGCCTGGAGGGGCTTTGTCGCTCGTCAGATGCTCCGACTAATCAAAGCAGAACGGGAGAGGGCCGCCATATGCATACAGTCGGGTAAACGGCATTTATTGTCCTTGAAAAAAATTGCAGAGACTTGAAAAAGTCATTTAAACGGGGGTTCCGGATCATTCCTCAGGCTGCTGAGCGCTCTCTTGTGTATTCTTAGTGACCATTGAATTAGTGGGCCAATAAAAGCCTGTGTGTTTTAGGGTCCACAAAATGCTTTTTTGATCATAGTAAACCTCTATGAGACAGCAATGATCAATCAATAATGTATGAGGAAAGCTTTTGAAAGTTTAGGCAGCATTCGGTCTCTGTCTTTCGGTAGAATAGTGCATATTGAGACCTCCTCAGCACCCCCCCCCCCCTTCATTTCTTTCATCTCCTTCCCTGTAAAAGCAACAGTGGGGCTAATCCCTTCTGCTCTCCTATGACTTCCTCTGCCGAATTCCCGGTCTGTCGCGGCGAGCTCACATTCCAGAAGCAAGATGCCTTTTTTTTTTTAAATGCTGTCAGCCGTGTCATCTTCAATGTAAATGAATTCCGACTTGGCAAGGTTCGACAGAGATCAAAGTCGGCAGAGTAACCTTCGCGGGAGCACCCCCTTCTTCTGAGCTGCCCGGTGGAGGACAAGGGAAGGTGGCAGGAGGGCAGGCGGAGCCTTTCTGGGGAGATTTGAGGGGGGACAGGGGGCGGAAGAAGGCTCCACATTGTTATCCATGGCAGCCCTCCAGGCACTGACCTCCTGTAGCAGGGCTAATGTCTCAGTGATCTGCATCTCTCTCCCCCATAAATCCTATGTAAGGAGGAGGAGGAGGAACAGGTGCGGCCTTAAGAGCTGAGGATTTCTCCCAGAGGGAGCAGTTTCAGCTCTCCCTTGTCGTGTGCCAAGCAGCCTGCCCGCATACTGGGGCATGGGCCAGGGGATACGTACACAACATGGCTGGAGAAATTGCCGACTCAGTTGGATCTGGCATCTGCCTTTTATTAAAAGACCACATGCCTATGCTCTGTCCTTTACCAGGTTTGATAGACCCTCAGGAGAGGGATAATCATGCACCCAGGCGAAACTGGTGTTACTTCTGAAAAATAGACTTTGAATGTACGTGATTTTACGTCTAAACCTACTGCTGACAATTTACACTAAAGTTACAGTGGTCACATTACTTTTCTTATTGTTTTAAGTTGCTCATAACTGGTGCTAAGGTAGGTTTGGTCCTGTGTTTTCAGCTTACAGGGGACACCGGGTACGTAAAGAGTACTCATTACGGAGGCAGACTGGCCTGCTGGTGCCGAATGCCCAGCCAGAACCCAGAACCAATGATGCGAGAGAGGAGTTGGCGGGGTGAGTTTGTCACCCTCCCCATATCATTTTCAATGGTGCTTTCCTGTCTGTTTGTGCCATTTGTTTGTCTTTGCAGCCTCCACGGTTTAATGCATTAAATCCCACTGCAGGGCACAGACACCCTGTCCCCTTCCCACTGAGAGTCCCCTAGAGTTCCATTCTCTCTTTCCAATTTCCCATTCAGACCATGGCGTTTTTGGGACTGTCACCACCAAGAGCCAGGGTGCCCCAGATCCCTCACCCCTGAGCCCACATACTGTACATTTATCCAGATAAAATGGTTTAGCACACCTGCCACTCATGTTGCTGAGTCGATTTCCTAAAAACGGTTATTTTTTTTAATTTTTTTTTTTTTATATATATACACCGGAAACCATCGGCTCTTCTGGTCGCTCTGAATATAAGTATCTTGTATATTTTTATTTCTCTGTCAACTTTTGCTAGTTGGTTCGGTCATACTTGGTAATCCCAGATTTTGGAACATTCTACAGCGGTATGATTATTTGTAATGTAACGAAACCAAGAAACAGTCTTTAACATTCTTCAGTACACTGCACTGAAACATTTTCAGCTTTGGGTCACTTTGTTTTTATGAACCTTCTAATGTCTAGCATCATAATGAATAAATCCCATAGTGCCTAGTCTTGTTATCTCTTTATCATAGAATTAATGTGCCCTTCTCATTCAGAGAACAGGCAATAGCCCAGTTAGTACTATATAAAGTATGATAATGTTTACATGCAACACCTTGTTTTTAAAGTACATTTGAAATCATTTAAGAAATGCTGCCAGGACACTATAACTAAATATTATGATATTTCATTCTGCCTGCTTTGTGTTGACAGGAAATATTTTACAGGACGTTCCTTCTTCAAGATTAAAAGCTTTAAAAAGAATTACTTGGGTATTCAGAAAAGTAGCTATCCATTTTACTTCACATCCTAAATCTTCCCGTTTCCTGGCTTTAAAGCCAATATTCCATGTTTTTTTGTTTTGCGTCGGCAGATTAAATGTAGGAATTTAAGGAATGAGTTTGGAAACTCAATGAAAGGTGCTTCTTGTGATTTTGTATAGACATTTTCGAGTCCTTCTGCTCACTGGCCAAGTGCAGGACCATTTTCAAAGGCAGTAGTTCAAACCAGATTTCAGCACAAGTTCCTCATTGTGTACCGTCAGATTAATTTGCCGTTGGGTTGGCGTCTTCATGGTTATAATTATATTTGCGATGTGGAATACTTCAGGTCACAGCTTGTTACTTGGTTTTATGAACTAGCCCAAAATCGAATGATCAGTACCATTTTTCAAGATGATGTCAGTTTTTGTTTAATATTTTCTTTCTAATACTAAAAAGCCTCCTCCTTTATCATGTGTGCCTCCTCATGTTACCGATTGGTTCAAGACTTTTGACTTTAGATTTGAGCATTCTGCACTCTTATGCGGTGGCCGGTCTCAGGTTAGACTTTAAGAAATTATGAATACATGTACACCTGAGTAATGAGCAGAAAATGCATCGTTACCACAGAGTAACAGCATTTAAATATCTCCACTTGTTCCTGTTCTTCAGATGCGACCAAAGCGACAGAAAGAGTTATCTAAGCGATCCTCCTGACAACAGCGATGCAGGAAAGGTGAGCCTGATTTTTGTTGCATAATTTCCATAGTGAATACACACCACCGGATACTGGACTACTTCTGTAGAGCAGGGACCAAGGAGAACATGAGAGTTATTCAACATAGCGCCAAAGTCCTTGAGACAAAGGATTCAGCTCGCTCCCAACTTTAGCCCTGTGGAGAGGCAGGGTGGTACAGCGAATAAAGGAATCAAAAGGCTGGAAATTCACGGCTGAGAATAAATGCCCGCAGTTCCCGGAGGTGATTTGTCTTTACGCTTCCCTCTCTACAGATGTTAGACCCCTTTTTTAGTAAAGACCTGAGGTTCTTTGGTAGTTCTTTGATATCCTGCTCGAATTCAATATGTGAAATAGAAGAGTCACTCTGTGACTTGGAGCACATCATGGCCTTTGAAGTCTGATCCAATTTTTGCTGCTCACTATTTGATGTTGAAAGGATGAAATGAAGAAAACGTACAGTTTTTTTTTTTTTTTTTTTTTTTCCCAGTAACTCTGCTGAGCATATGTAAGATTAAAAAAGCAAAATCCTTTGGAGGCTGTACTTAGAAATGTTAAGCAGATTAATACTTTCCTGTAACTCTTTTATTGAAATATAAAATTAAATGTGAGAGGAAATAAGCCTGTGCTGTTATTTTCACCATGACAATAAAGTCAGCACATAAGGTAGAATTAAAAAAAAAAAGAACACGCCTGTTGCAAGATTATTTTTATGTACAAATGTAAAACTCGTTAATAAGCTCTGGTTACACTGGTCTGTGATGCAGTTTGTAGTAAAAATGTAAGAACATAATATCATTTGCACCACAAGGCCTGGCTTGACTCTCTCTTTGTTTTGTATTGGCATAATTTTACTGAGGCTGGATGATTTTTTTCAGAATGTCCCAAACAGTGAAGATCGATCAATTCAAGCCAACAACCAAGACAAAGGAGGAACAGAAGAGGTAACAAGGTATCACAAGGACAATGAAAGGGAGCAGGAAGGTGAGGCCGACGAGAGACGGGGAACAGCAGGTAATTATAGACAGGCAGACTTAATAAAGGGAACCGAGATAACAAAAACAAGGCCCTCTTTACAAAAGGGTAGTAATGTTACCGCAGATTATTTGTCACTGTTGTACTGGGCTCTGTGGGTTTCATTTGGTACTGCTCAGATGTCTCACGCAGGTACGGTGTGAATCGAGTGACTCTGGACAAAATAGGTTGCTGTGACAAATGGCAGTACAAAGGCCCTCGAACCCGTGTTTGTCGAATATGTGTGCGGTTTGGTTTTTCACGTCGGGCTCTGAGTGATGTTAATGCCTGTTAGGGAGGGAGTTAAGGGTGATGGTGGGGGGCGATCTGCCACCATGGATGACGAGGAGTGAGAGAGCACAGACCCATTGTAAAATGTCATTAGAAGCTGGAGGTGAGAGACAGAGGTGGGACAGCTTTCCAGAAGCACAGCTGGGGATTATGGGAATTAGATGTGATAATGTAACACAAGCAGGGTTCTCCGGCACGTGTGCAGGATTAGTGTCAGTTCACCACAGCAGGTTTGCATTAGATAGTGGTTAATGTGCTAATGTTGGGGAGAAAGTGACCCCCCCAGTCTAGGCTGAAGGAGGATATGCTGTTCCTTATATTACTTACTTAATACTGAAATGTACAGGAAGAATAACTCCTTACATCTTTAAAATTCCGACGGCACACGCTGCATGGATTCTGTCCACTCGTGAGGGCCGCCATCTTCTCGTTTGGCCCCCGGTATCGTTTTTAATGGGAAGAGAAACCTTTCTAGGTGAGCACTGGTCCAGTATCACAGTTGCCCATTGCTTAAAAACATTTCCTCAGAGCTCGACTGTGATGAGGCCCTAGCAGGCAGAGCCCATAGCCCTGGAAGCCAGGTGTAGAACATCATCGTCATCAGATGTTGGTGTCACAGCTAGCTGTGGGATGGTCCCTTGTTAGGCACTGTGGAGAGCCGCTTACACCGCGTCCTGTGAGGTAATATGCAGGCCAGTGACTGGTATGAGAGAATGAAACCCGTGTAAATTGAGCTAAGCCCCCATCCCCGTCACCTCTCCCTTTCGAATAAGTTGTTTAAAAACAAAAACAGATGCGTGCAAACATCTAATCCTTCACTGGAGCGAGTGAGGATCCAGATCATCACACTGCCAGTCGCAACGTGGTGCAGTAGACAGCATGGCGCTGAGGATCACTCAGCGCCCACTTTGTGATTTATGAGCACTGAGCTGCTTATGTTAACAAACTTCTTGAAGATTATAGTCGTGGTAAACATGTCAGGGGGGATGCAGCGGTGGAAGAGAGATGCATTGAGGAGACCAACTAGGGTTGCAGCAGGGAAGGCCTCCTCTGAAACAGGTCATGGAGAGAAGGAAGCGATGGGTTAATACAGCGTAAAACAGAAAGTGTCTCGTCACGCCATTCATGTGGCTCCAAGTTAGCACTCCTGTAATTGTAATCAGTGATGGGACAAATCGCCAGCAGTGATTGGTAGTTCAGGATACTCCCACCAACCACAGGTTTAAAGCCTCATTTAACACCAGCATTGATTGGTAGTTCAGGACAGTCCCAACAATCACAGGTTTAAAGCCTCATTTAACACCAGCATTGATTGGTAGTTCAGGATACTCCCACCAGCCACAGGTTTAAAGCCTCATTTAATGCCTCATTTAATTGTTGATTGGTTAGTTTTGGATGCTTCCATTAACCACAGGTTTGAAGCTTCATTTAATGCCAACTTTGATTGGTTAGTTCTGTATACTCCTCACAGTCAAGGTTTTGAAGCCTCATTTAGTGCCGGCATTGATTGGTAGTTCAGAAAACTCCCACCAACCATGGGTTTGAACCCTCATTTGTCCCATAACTTATTATAATAGATGACACAAAAGAATTGTATTACAGCTTCATCATTTTTGTGCAGTTTCTATGATGATAAAAGTTCAGGTCCTTTTACAAGGGTTTTGAAATTCCATTTATGAGCAAAGGGCCCCAAGCATTACTAGTTTTTGCTCAAATTTGACACTTTGTCCAGGAATTGAAGCCAGGTATTAGGGAAGTTATTTTACAGAGTCACCATGAAGTCGATGCGTTACAAAAGCTTCACGTTCACTGACGTCCATGAGTATGTATGATGTCATGGCCATATGCTCCAAGAACAGTGGGGTTTGCTGTTCACCTGCTGGAAGAACAAAGGAACACCAAAGTTCGCTGTTCACCTGCTGGAAGAACACAGGAAGACCAGGGTTCGCTGTTCACCTGCTGGAGGAATGCAGGAACACCGGGGTTCACTGTTCACCTGCTGGAAGAGCACAGGAACACCAGGGCTCGCTGTTCACCTGATGGAAGAGCACAGGAACACCGGGGTTCACTGTTCACCTGCTGGAAGAGCACAGGAACAGTCG
>JAACJT020000001.1:22408239-22448734 GCA_009936485.2 Gymnarchus niloticus
GTTCGCTGTTCACCTGCTGGAAGAACGCAGGAACACCGGGGTTCGCTGTTCACCTGCTGGAAGAGCACAGGAACACCGGGGTTCGCTGTTCACCTGCTGGAAGAGCACAGGAACACCGGGGTTCGCTGTTAACCTGCTGGAAGAGCGCAGGAACACCGGGGTTCGCTGTTAACCTGCTGGAAGAGCACAGGAACACTGGGGTTCACTGTTCACCTGCTGGAAGAACACAGGAACAGTCGGGTTCACTGTTTACCTGCTGGAAGAGCACAGGAACACCGGGGTTCACTGTTCACCTGCTGGAAGAGCACAGGAACAGTCGGGTTCACTGTTTACCTGCTGGAAGAGCACAGGAACACCAGGGTTCGCTGTTCACCTGCTGGAAGAACGCAGGAACACCGGGGTTCGCTGTTCACCTGCTGGAAGAGCACAGGAACACCGGGGTTCGCTGTTAACCTGCTGGAAGAACGCAGGAACAGTCAGGTTCACTGTTCACCTGCTGGAAGAGCACAGGAACAGTAGGGTTCAGTGTTCACCTTCTGGAAGAGCACAGGAACACCGGGGTTCGCTGTTCACCTGCTGGAAGAGCACAGGAACAATAGGGTTCAGTGTTCACCTGCTGGAAGAAAGTAGGGACACCGGGGTTCACTGTTCACCTGCTGGAAGAACACAGGAACACCGGGGTTCACTGTTCACCTGCTGGAAGAGGGCAGGTGCCGAGATACCATGTTTCATACGGAGTCCTGGAGGGGCTATTTCATACAATAAGTGCTCCATCTTTCGGGATCTTTATGGACGAAGATTTGTGGGTGTATGCGTGTACCAACTCTATATTACATTGTGGGTATGTCTCCAGGAGGTACTAAAAATCTGACA
The DNA here is from genome assembly GCA_009936485.2 of Gymnarchus niloticus. Lineage (NCBI taxonomy): Eukaryota > Metazoa > Chordata > Actinopteri > Osteoglossiformes > Gymnarchidae > Gymnarchus > Gymnarchus niloticus. The sequence continues at coordinate 22,409,113 of JAACJT020000001.1, forward strand.
TTTTTTTCTTATGGGGACAAGTGTGTGCGTGTGTGTGTGTGTGTGTGTGTGCGCACGCGCTAACCTACTCCTCTGAGAACATGTGCTTTGATGCACGTTCTGCAGTAGCATCGCTCTCCCAAATAACCCGTCTGATACCAACACAGTTCATTACTCAATATGGACAATTCTGTAGTTTGGCCATTGTGTACAGTACCAAACCCCAACTCTCCCTATACCTCAGATTAACACTGCCTCTAAGCTGCCTGAATTATGTCTCTTCTCGGATTGTTAACCAAATTATCAGTATATTTCAAAATTACTGAGCCTAAGGGGGAGGAGCTAAAGGTGATGTCATCTTAAAGGGGCATTTGGTCCATGGCTGTACGGTATACTGGATACTGGCAAGAGTCTGGTGCTATGGTTTTCTCCCACAGTCCAAATATATGCAGTTATGTGACATGTAATCTGTCTTCGGTGTGTGACTGTGTGTTAAAGTGTGTGCTGCTTTCTTATCCAGGGTGCTCTCTGCATTGTAACCTCTTCATCCGGGGGGTAAACTTCACCCTTACTGCAATCCTGCATTAGATAAGTGATATGACAGATAGGTAACCCCCCACCTATTAATTCTCATCAATGGATGGATGGATGGATTACTTCTCTTCAGACCTGAAACATATCGTCATAAATTCACTCCAGAATCTTCCTTAATGTAAACTGCATTGCAGCATAAAGTGAATGAAAGAAAATAAAATACAACAGCTGAGCTTGATGTAAAATGATCAAAATGTACATTCACCACTAAGTAGATTTCAATTAGAGTTCTCCTGATGAAAAACTCACTGGAGCTCTAAGGAAGGTGATTATTTTGTGTTAAATTTAAAAGACTTTCTGGAACACAAATACATGAATAGGATTGTACCTCACCAAGGGATGCTTGCTGAATGGAACTGTTGTAAAGGGTAAATTCAATATTACATTACAACACACCATATGTCACTGTTTCCCATTTACTGAGTTTAATATTTCAAAATACGTTGCATGTCTGAAACATACAGTTTAGAAATCTGCAACAGTTCTGCTTCTGGTATAATTAAATGGGGGGGTTGCAGTAGTAATTGGGAAAGAGTAATATTATTTGTCAAACATTGACAACTGACAAAAACTGTAACATAAAAAGTTTTCAACATGGAGCATCAGCCATTTGTCGCATCAGAGCTCAAGTTCTGCATTTGCTACCCCGAATTCATAAAAAAAAAACTATGCGATGCAATTAGGACTAGCTAATTGCACAGATTGCAGGGTTACAGTAGTATTTTAAAGTTGAAAAATTAAGGTAATCTAATTGATATTTTTGTTTATGACTTAAAGCTCTGGTCTACCGAGTATCTGGTTAAAGGTTGATGTTGGCAAAGTGATGTGTACCAACCCATCCATTCATATAACATGTGTTCTTCAGCACCAGGTAGAAGGAAATGTTGGCAGCCTCCATTCGCTCCTGCTGACAGTAAGAATTTATCAACCTATAATCAAATGGAGGACCAGAGTGAGGGAGGGGAGGGGAAAGATGGAATTTTCCAGCATACGATGGGAAAAACTTTGAGCAGAGATGATTGATTTTGGTGTAAAAAAATGGTTAAGTAACAACATCCCTTTTCTGCGCAAACCAGATGCAGCCATCACCCTTTGGTCTGTTATCCAGAGGAGCCTCCTGCTTCTCCTGGCCAGCTTTATAATTTGAAGCACCTGGAGTTGCCATTTAACAACGATGTCCCAAATGAAGACATTGGCGATAAATCACGAGACCCTGAGCGGCTTGGCAACTTTTCTTAGAGTTTGACCTCTTTTTGTTCTCTGACCATTGAGTCGTTCTGTTTGTAATAAACAGTCCTCATGGTCCTTGTGTGTATGTGTCTTTGTGTGCATGTGTGTGTGGCAAAACATTTGTAGGAACCTGTATTTCCTTACATGTATGTATGTTTGTGAATGAGGCCTGGGCTCCACATGCCCCATTTAGACTTCAAAGGTTTCCACTGATGACTTTTCCTTATAATGCATGTTTTTTTTTTTTTTGGCTTTTGCTGCGTCTAACTCCTCCATCTGAATAAACATCCCGCATGCTCCACCAGAGTCCCACAGAAGTCAGGTGATCGGGGCACGTGATCTACAAGAACGAAATCGATACATCTCATTTATTCAGCTGAAATCCTCTCGGCAGGTCTTTCATGTTGTTTCTGAGGAGCATTCTGATTTTTTTGGGGATGTATAGCCAGTATTAGGAGACGTGCTGCAAACCAAGCATCAGCTTTAAAATGTCAAAACCACCCACCTTAGAATTACTTCGGATCCTTTTTAAATTGAAATGCACACATTTACAATAAGCTGTTCGATAAAAGATGACCTCTGTGTTTTTCAGCTGGGTTGTTTTGTCCCCAGCATAGCCTGCTGGATTAGCAGCTGGGTTAGCGCCAAGTGTTAAGGTCTGACCTTTCTGAGAGCCCATTTGGCCGAGGATCGTTCACAGCAGAGAAAACTTGTTTCTGCTTCCCCCTTCACCCCTGGCCCAAGTGCCCAGCTGGCTATCTGGGAAAGCCTAGTTACTCTGGTGGAGAGGTGAGGGGGTAGGAAGAGGGCAGGGCAGAACAAATGGTGGTTATTTCCCCATGCAGACACAGGGAGGGACATCCTGACCCACTCTGTGGTCCTCTGTGCACTTTCTACTTTCATTGGGCCAAGTTGACAGAGAGATGAGAGAACTCTTCAAGGGGCGAGTCTGCCTGATGGCTTGCACTGTAGGGCAGGACACCGGAATCTTCCTTCAAAGCTGCTGTAATGGTTCCTTTGGTCTCCTCTACAGCGCCTAGGGTTCAAATGCCACTCCCAATCAGTGCATTCCATAATATACTACATGAGTTAGTGCTTTCTCCAGAAAAATGAACATATAGGCAAAATGAACATGTAAGAAAATGTGTTAGATGTGCAGAAGCTTGGCGAGTATCACATGACATTTTACAGGATAAGGAAATGTCCTCCTATCTCAGGTTGCGTTGTGGTATGACCTTCATTCTGCCACAAAAGCATTTTGTTTAGCTGAGCATATCTGAGGCATGAATACCATGTGACTGGCAGGGCATCAGGAGATCGATGGGAAGTAACCTTAAGCTATAATTCATGAGTGGAGGTAGTCACTTCCGTTGTGTGTAACAGGAATACGTCAAAAATTAGATGAACAGGCAGTGGGGGTCAGTTAATGCTTACAGCTGGCACCTGGTGTACGTCTGTGTGTGCAGTCTAAGGCAGTTGAGGCTCATTTAATTGTTTATAGTGCATTACTGTTTAAAAGCAGAAATTTAGGGTGACATTTTGAGAGAGGGGGGATTAGCTGACCAGCCTGCTTTTCTGTGCGCATCCTCTGCAGGCTGAAAAGAGGAACTACTGTGCAAGTGGAAGGGCCTGTCTTGTATGTGAGTGTGTCCTGCTTTGCATGTGACTTCCCTATCCTCTCTCTTACAATTTCCAGGGTGTTAGAATTTTCAATGCTAAGTATTTTTCCATATTAAAAACCATGAATGTTTGAAGGCTGTCTGTAAAATCATGATATTCTAAAAGCAACATAACTTCTGTGATTTTTCATTTGATCAAGCAAGGTTGAAGTTAAGTAAGGCTTCTTTCAATGGTAACAATTTTATTTTCTTTAAATGGTCTATGGTTGACTAACTCAAAGTTAATCTGATTTGATTTATGATCTTAAACTGTATTACCTCAGCATTCTCTCTTCTGAAATGAATGCTATTGAAAGATTCAGAATAACAAATTTAAGATTCAGAAGAACTACAATAATAAGTAATTGCATATTACAATGGAGGGCTATCGTATGGGTTTTACTATAAAGATTTACAAAACTGGTTTTTTCAACATTAATAGGAGTTCCATGTTACAGTCTGAATTTCATATTCTTTTCAAGTATAGATGTAAATGTAATACTTTGTAGATCTGAGTCTGCAGCCTTCACCTGTAACTTAGAATCAGTTCTAATCAGACCATCAAGAATGCCTATAGCTGATATTTGTGAGCTGTAATTTGATCAGGAAATTTGCTCATCAAACTTGAGTCGATCATCATTAACAAAGTGCCGTCTTGTATCAGTGTGAAGCTTGTACCTTAAACCAGTGGTTCCCAGACTTGTTCTTTGCGCCTCCCCCCCCCCTTTGCAAACAAGAATATTTTAAAATCTCCCCCCACGCCACCTCCCAGCATGTACATATATTAGACTAGTGATTAGCACAGACCACGCTCCCTTTGTTGAAACTCCCCGCCTCCCAGTTTGGGAAGCACTGCCTTAAACTGTTTCATTCATTTTAAATTTACCAGTGTTTATTTGGATTTATATTTCAGTCATTTTATTTCTTTAAAGAGGATTGTATTTAGAATCGTGCTAACGTTAATGGTAACGTTTATCTATCTATTTTCCAAACCTCTTATCCTATGCAGGGTCACAGGGGCCGTAACCCTATCCCAGGCAGCTTAAGGCACAAGGCGGGGGACACCCGGGGTGGGGTGTAATGGTCAAATGCTAAGAAAAAGGGTCACATTTTCACTATGGCATTCAGTGTTGATCATAACTTACATTTGAAATTCTCAGCCTTTCTAAAGCTATTAGCTCACTCTTAGACTGAAGTCTCTTTGTGATGTTTCCTCTCATTGATGCCAAATGTGCCGTAACATGCCATAAGGAACTGCAAATTTAGTGGGATATACTATACATTTTGATCGTTTAAGTACATCCACAGGAACAAATGTGTGGTATGCATCAGTAGTCGGAATGAGGTGTACATTGTACCTTGATTCTGTAGTGGCTGTAGTCCCATCCAGAGACTACAGAGTCCTGTGAAAACCGCCATTGACGGTGGAGACGACTTCAAGACGACATTGCCACACGAGGGAGTGGGGCTTTAATTTTGGAGGCATTATATAACATATAACTTTCCATGGTTTGCCTGAAGCTGCTGTTCAGTTACATAAGGGCTCCTTAATGGCTATTCTGGTCTCCCTGAGAGCATTACATACAGGGGCTGGACAAAATTACAGAAGGACAACATGAAAAAGGACTAACACTGAGATAACTAAATCACAATGATAAACACAGCTTCAAAGTCGAGGCAGCTTAGGCCGTCAGGGATAGACCGACGTTTCATAGGATAGTTGCTAAACCCCACAAAAGTGACCATAGAACTGAATCAACATCCCTGTGAGCCAGTCTCATTTAAAAAACTGTACGTTAAGTATGTCATGAAGCTGGGTTTCATGGCAGGGCTGCAATTTGGAAACTGCTTACATGTAAGAGCAGTGGAGTACGGAGGCCAACTCCTGAAAAACTCAGCAATGTTAAAAAGTAATATGGTTCTGATCTTTCAATCTTTCTTCTACATTCACGTGGATTTGCATTTGCAGAAATCCAAAGGATGCCTTGAATGCACAATGTGGGGGAGCCTTAATGGTATGGACAACTATCTTACGACAGTCATTAGGTCCAGTGGTTGCTCTACATGATCCTATAATGGCCAAGGAATATGAGACTATTTCACAGAGCCAGGTGCACCCTGTGGTGCAAAGACTGATCTGAGATGATATTTCAAAGTGATGATGCTTCCATACACACAGCTAAACAGTTTCACGAACACCAGGATGAAGTTTATACATGGCCTCCCCAATCACCAGATCTAAATATCATTGAACCTTTATGAGAAGTGCTAGAGCACAGAATGTAAAGTAAATTTCAACCTCTGTCATTCATCTAACAACTGAAATATTTCCTGATTGAGAAATTGTTCTATGTGTCACAGTTGGGGACTTATTTGGCTCCATTTCATGCTCTGCAGGCAAAGGCTGGCTGTAATCCCTAATATTTCATTGATTTTAATATATTGCTGTATAATATTCAATTATTTTGTCTATCCCCTGTAGATCTGCTACCATGTTACCCTATCAATGGTTAAAGACTAACCGTAGTTTTAACGCCAAATAATTTTGTTAATGCAGATGAAAAAGTAGTGACCAAAAAGCTGAGTTTCTTCTATTAAAATGCACCTGGACTTTATTGTGCATCTTTCACGAGATAAGATTAAATAAATAGCAGAATGCATCTTGGGGGTGCAAAAAAATCTCCCAGTATCCTGTAATACAATGCTGAATAAGATCATTTTCTGTGTAAAAAGCTTAGGATTCCTCTCCCCCCCCCAAATGTTTTTATTATATTTGCGATGGTAATCCTGAATTGCTACTGGAGCAATATGTGATCTGGGGCATGACATAAAGGAGTCTCACTTTATGAGATACAATTACATTCTCACTCATGCTGAGAATGAGTTATTATAGGTATTGCCACAGGACCGTAATGCTTTGTTTGTAATGGACCGGTGTGTGTACAAAACATTGAGATGCATTGTGTGTTTCTATTAGTCACGTAACTTTATACGGTTCTGCCGACAACACTATTAAGACCTAGTAGCACAATAAGGTAGCCTTTCATGCACAGTATAATTAAATAAAAATGCCCGATGTTTTGCTGAATATGTACCAGAACTTCTGTACTCGGGACAGCTTGGTTTCCGGTGCCTCTCTGATGTGCATGTGTGAAACAAGGAGTCCCCATGCCGTTGTGCCGTTAGGAGTTAATTGATTTGGATGGCTAGCAGGTGGCTGGTCTTTCGATGCTGCTGGGTGCTATTTGAAGGGCAGGCAGAGCCGTACCAGTTTGGGGTGGGTGGGCTGCTCTGGCCCAGAATGAGTGTGCATTGGCTGGTTCCTTGGTTGTCATGGTAGGTATTGGTGGTGGTGACATTGAACAGGGTTATACCACAGCACTGGGATGTCTGTCCTTGGTACACCACTAATCTCTCCTTCGCACTCTGTCTCTCTCTTTGGTCCCTCTCTCCCATTACACCCTCCCCACCCTCACCTCACATGTGCAGGCCCTCTAGGTCACACGCTGAAATGCCAGCAGCGGACCCCCCGCCGGCGGGGGCACCAGCCCAAGCTGCTGAACAGCCCCGAGGACAGCCTGTATTACAACCAGCTCCACGTGAGCGAGGGGCCTGGGCGGGGGCTCTCGGGCTCACTTTGTTTCTGGCCGATAACGCAATTAAGCCTACCTGTGCCAGGCCCCCAAGCCCCGCCCCCTCACTGCTCTGCCTCTTGTCTTGAGCGTGTGCTTATGCTCCTTATCTGTTGCTTTCATGTCAGGATGTCTGCCTTCACGGTGAATAATTGATGCGTTTTATCAAAGCGGGGCAAGATGCACGCTTCATCAGCCGCGCCTGAACCCTTTGATCAAAAAAATTATGCTGTGACTTCTGATATTATCAGCATCTGCCCGCATTCAACGCAAAATCACTTTGAATTAAAAATTAATGATTCGCTGCTCATCTTTTGACTGTGTGCTCTTGGCCCTTCCCACAGAGGACTCCGGATTGCCAGGGGACCAAGAGGAAGCCAAGAAAATTTGGGTAAATAACAGCTTTCCTACTTTCAGCTACTATAAACAGAGCTGGTCCTTTGTGGTATTAAAGAATTCTGTGAACTCCACAAACAGCTGGGAAAAACAAGGATTTATTTTTTTTTAACGACAAGAGATAGCAGTGGTGATGGGGAGGAGGTACGGGGGATGTTGAATGTAAATTAATTGTTAAAAGAAAGAGGCCTATTTATCTGCTGATTTTGGGTTTTATTCCAACATTATATCTATTCAAAGTATAATCATCGAGTCTTGACCCCCATCGAAAAAGAATGCCTGGTTTAGTCTGATAGGTCAATAATAAGAATGAAGAAAGGATTTTGGGTGTTTGCTGTTTTATCTAAGTACACCATCATCTCTTTGAATTAAGGGATTATCATGTACATACAAGCTTTCTAATTAATGGGCCATGCTATCATACGCCTTTTCAATATGAATGCCTTGGCCATCTCTCTCTCTCTCTCTATCTCTGTCTCCTCTGTGGCTATCATCCATCACAGACAAGTCAAAGTGCTGGATGGAGAGGACGAGTATTACAAATTACTGTCAACAGCACATTCCATCCCAGAGGAAGAGATGTTGACTGGTCCTCCTCCCTCCCTGTCAAGAGGGCCAGTGCCGACTCCGAGCTGAGGCAGAAATCTCACTGTCTGCTGGTAAGGGTCTAGCTTCACTTGCCCAACAGTCAACTGGAGCTCAGGAGTTTCAGCTCAGCCTTCTCAACTTTTTGGGGAACCTTCTTCTGGGCAGCTGTGTCCTGATGTAACACCGGTCCATTAACCTGTTGCAGCTGCTTCACCTTCACGAGGACTTGGTCCTCAGACACAGTTATTTTAGTTATCGAAAAGGAAAATATCAGATGTTTTACTGTACACATAACATTTTTGTTTTCGTGTTTTGGGATGCATTTGAGAATATTGTCTTCATCCTCTCCATTCTTCATTTAACTGATCTGCTCATATGTCGCCATCAGGAGTCAGCAAGCGGTTCTTTTTCACTGTATGACAGCTCTGCGTGGCTTATTAATGCCAGCGGCTCAGTGCAGTTTCCATCAAACCTCTTCCACCATCCAGGGAGAGGAGATCTGCTGACAGCTCCGGTAGAGCCGGTCCTTCACATCTCTTTGCGCTCGTTTTTGATCAAGTTGAATCGCCGGTATGGGAGGTGCGTCCAACAAGGACGAGACGCCTTGAAGAACATGACAAATTGAGCAGATGTTTAGGGGCGTTAAATAAAAATTTAATGACAGAGCACATTTCTGGAGAAAATAAGGATGTGTCATAAATGCTACAAAAAGCAAGTTTTTATTTTTTTAAACCTGAGCCCTACTCTGAGCTGTTTTTTTTAACCCTGCTGTTTTCACAAGATAATAGAATTTCTGTGAAATCTGTTTGACTTGAATATCTGTTATGAGCTCAAGGAGAAGGCGATGTGGATGGGGGTTGGGGGACGTATGTTTTTGTGGTGCTAATGTAAATTAAAGGAAGAGGCTGCACTGGGAGTAACTTATATGATTGTTTCGCTGCAGGCTTTAAACGGCAGCAGTGGGCAAACTTTTCAGAATGGAGCGCCTCGGCTCTCATTGGACACCGTGTCCTGAGCTCTTCAAAGAGCCGGGGCAAAAAGACTATAGCAACCGTATATTATGAACGGTCACAATTTAGGCGGCATTGAACTTTGCATCCCCTTTTGTTAAATTGCAGCATGCATTTTTGCTGATTTTCTCCTTGTTTCCCAGTTTTCATTTACGGCAGAACAGTGGGTCAGCTGCCCATATGTAAATACATACGACATAGTAATTTGTGATAATGTAGCTGTCTGTGTTAGATTTTATGTACAGGCCGTTTGCCTGCCTTGTGCTCTGTGGCACTTGAGATAGGCTTTATGCTCACTGCCACCCTGAATTGAATAAGAGGGGCAGTACATGATAGACTTCATTGAGAATTGTTAGCTGGTAGGGTTAATTTTTCAGGAAACTTACTCTTCAAAGAATTTTAAATGAACTGTATGTTGAAAAACAGCACATAAACCTCAGTGATAATGGTGAATGTTGATGTGACCCACCATTCTTCACATTTCTGAATGAATTATCAGTCTACAGAGTCAACACAAAGAACTGTATAAATACAGAATGTGATTTCCTGTAAAATTAGTGCTTTTCAGCCATTGATATTTCAGGAGAGTCAGAATATTTTCCATTCTGGCACAGTAAACGTGAATTTTACTCTTCAGTGAAAGGTTCAACTAACATACAGTATGTGAATGAGGGGAGAACCTTGCAGTGTTGGGCAATGGGATTCGATAGAACTTTACTTGCTAAACGTGCCTCCTTTCGTTTAATGGCTGCTTTGGTGCCTTGTTACCAAAGTTTAGGCAACACCTCTGTAAGGCACAGCACCGCGTGTGATTTTCTCTGTGAAGTCCCTACCAAACTTGCTTACAAAGAATTGTGCTTAAAAGATTCATGTTTTATCAGAGAAACCATATTGGAGAGTTTGTAGTCCTGTTTTTTTTTTTTCTGCTCAGTCCCTCTGCTTTTGCATATCGTTTACCGCATCTTCCACCATCGACGACCTGAGATTTTGATCTTAACGGGAGCCCAAGGGCCCCGGTTGCGACTCGTGAGAATTCTCCGCGGGCACCATGATTTTCACTCCCATTAGGTTTCACGTTCCCTCTGCTTTGTGAGATTTGCGCACAAAATCCCGATGGAAATGGCTGGTCTCTGCAACAGGGTCACTTGCTGCAAGTCATTAATAATAAAAGAATGTCTGACATAAAGAAGATACATTCAGTGGGTGACCCACACTATGCAGAATCAGAAGTGGCCTCTCTGGAGAAGTGCTTATTCCGCTCTGATTGTGCCTTATGACAGATGTATTTGGTTCCTGTTCTCAGCTGATTATGCTGTTAGAGGAGTTCTGTTTTTCCTGTTGCAGAAAAGGCCAGCATTAAATAGGTCATTGCAGCACTCCAGAACATGTCTTGGTTATGTATGCCACTTATATCTGGACCTGTTTCTTGGGCTGTATTTTGCTATGGAGAGCAAAATCTATTGACACAGGGCCATGTTACTCTCCTGATTAGTGATCCCTATCTTTTGCTCCACACATTGCATGTTAGCTCAAAGGACCATAAAGTCTGTGAAGCAGACACAGCTGTTTTGTGCCTCCCTGTCTGTTTGTCTGTTTGTCCGTCCGCCTGTCCGTCCATCCGTGCGTCCATCCATTCATCCATCTTGCTATAAATCTTTTTATATTACCTACCTCTATGTATTAGATTTTTGTAATCTTCCTTGCATTGTCAGTGGAGTGGCATATCAAATTTAGTTGTACAATGACAATAAAGGTCTGGTATTCTATCTGTCTATCTGTCTATCTAGATTGTGATGTCATGTAGCATCATGACTACGCATTGCATCATGAAACGTCATGATTAGGAGCTGGTCAGCGTAGGGGCAGACACAGCTGCGAAGGTTGCAGAGCTCAGGCCTCCACACCTTCTGATAAACTTATACGGCCGTTTCATTTCTCCATTACAGGTCTGTGTCTGTGTCTGGAGCAGAACAGCCCATGTTTCATGGGCCTGTGATTACTCCCCGTAGATTCTATTCACAGCAAGTCACTTTCTAATTGAAAGGCTGGAGAAATTCCACACAAAAACGGCTCACTCAGGCCTGGAAATTCTCGCTTCGGCCTTCACAAATGATAAAATGTGTATCTTTACCAGAGCACGCTCGCTTTTATTAATAGCGATGTCTGACTTCAAAGAGCAAATGCATATTCGCTTTCATTGTCCCGTTTCTGTACCCCTGGAGTTCAAAGGCAGCATTTGAATGGTGATGTTTTGGTGGCAGGCCTTTCATGCAGCTCCCCCAGTTTAATGCAGGTAACGCGCTTTCGAAATACAGGCGTTTCACATGCTTTTGTGGAATTCCAACAAGGAGTTTAGCAGATGAATGCAAATGATGTAGGGACAATAAAACACTCACTTCAACTGCACTTCAGTTCCCGAAACACATCCTGCCTGTATACTTTGTCATCTTTGTGTTTTGAAAGATTCGTTCTGCGTCGTTTTTCAGTCATTCTTGGTGAACATGGGCGCCGCGTCGATTAAATTCGCAAGTTGGGGCGCTCGATATTGACATGGAAAAAAAAGAACTATGCATTTAATTATCAGTGGTGGGAGCAGTTGGGGGGACTTGGTTTAAGAGTGCATTAATAAAGAAGGTGGACAAGGAGGAGAGAAACCGAGGGACGGGGATGAAAGAGATAAAAGAAGGTGTTGAACGTGCACATCAAAGGGCCCTTAATGATCAGAGATGCCATTAGAGTTACGGTGCCCTTTGTTTGGCCTTCCTCACACCTGTGATTTGTTGGTGGCCCGGTGAACCTTCACCAGGCTGAATTGGGCGAATTTGCATTTACACAAAGTGCAAGCAAAGAAAAGACCATGAAACTTTAATGTTGTTTCTTTCCTAAAACTTTTTTTATCCTCCTCATCTGTTGAATGAACGAAGGTTCCCCCCAAAACCGTCCTTTCCCGCCAGTCAATTGCCCAGCCAGAGCACATACATGATTGGCCAGTCTTGTAGAAGATGTTGGCCTCTTCATGAGAAGCTTCATGGAATCAGTCATAGCTAACCCTGGAAGAACATGTACTTAAACAATTGTTAATAATTTTTATACTGAATGTACATTAAATCTAAAATGTCATTATAAGACTCGACTTTGCAGAGGTTGTGCTACAAATACGAACATTTTACAGATTTTTAAATTAAGTACTTGTAATTTTCCCACGCCATACAGCAACTGCATTTTGCCTTGTTTCCTAATCAATTACTGCAAATATCGGATCCTCAAATCTCCAATACCTTGGTACCATAAATTTATCCAGAAAACCTTTAATTCTCAGAACAGAAACTGTGGGAAATGCTGATACCAACAATGTCATCATTTTATGACACTTCAAAATTTAAATTAACTGTCAAAGGAAATGAATTCAACCTTTTCAGAGTTCCAGTTCTGGGTTGTGTTTCAAATCTGGAACAAAATGAACTACGTTTTTACGTTTAAATCTTATAAGTCTTCCATCCTATTCATTCTAAACGTGAGTGTAAAAACAGACAACGTGCAGGGCAACTGTTATACATGCAGTTCCTGCATTCTCACACTCAAAATATTCTTTATACTCCTTTCCACTAAGTTTAGCATGAGTTCTGTACAGCTAAGACCACATGACTGCAGTTTGCTTCAGTATTAGACTGTATAAGATATGCCACTCTCATCATGTATATAGTTTTGCAGGTGACCAAATTACACAGCGGGTGGTTTTTATTGAGTCAACTGTGATCAGGATCCTTTTATCAGAGGTAGATCTATTGAAACCTGATCCCAGGAAACCCAGGCCTGCTTCCTTAACCTGCCCTTTGAAGATATGACAACACCTACAGTATATGACATAACCATTCAGGATAAAATAAAAATAAACCACCAGGTTGAAAGACGTTTCCTGTCCCAACGTCGACTCACTACAAAATCAGAAGGCTGCTCCGTAGTTTCGATAGTACTTTAACATTGTGTGCTGATGATGAGCTTAGTCATATAGCTGTGAGCGTGTATCTTCTAATTCCTCGATTGTCACGTCAGCAGTGCTGTCTAAATGAGGAGCCCTGAAAATAAGTTGAAGTGAATCTTCCAGGGCTTTTTTTTTTTTGGAGCGCCGCTGTTTCCTCTCTGTGTTCTTCCCGCTCCTTAATGGCATTATCGACTTCTTTCTCTGTTCACTCTTTGATGCGCCGACAGGGGTCTGGTCTTTCAGAGTGACCAGAGCTTTGTTCCAACCATACGCCTGTAATGCAAGGAGAGGGGCTTCTTGTCCTCGATTTACTAGCAGCTCCAAACGAACATTTTGGGCTCAGAGAGGTTTCTTTTAGCGTGTTGTTTCTGACTGTAGTGTCTTGTGTAAAACAGAGTCTCAGACATGGTTAGTATGCCCTTTTAATGTAAGTTAGAGACGTTGCACAGAACTTCTGTTGAAATCCCCAATCTGGTCTTTGACTATACAGGAAGCATACAATTATGTTTAATTCTACCCTCTGGGTCATGACAGCATCTGCTTCGTCAAGTATCTATGAATATTTCCTTGTAACAAAGGACCACTACATGTCATCACTCCAATACTATGAAGTTCTACAAAGGCATTTTTAATAATTTCCAATAAATTTCTAACGTGGGAGTGTAGAGATTAACTGCAGCGCTGTGGTAGGAGAAGTTTTCCCATGTTTATTGCCAATAATGATTAAAACATCTGAATAACACTTTGAAATAATAGGGAGGAAATATTCTTATTGAATTTGATGAGAAGTACTCTAGCCTGTCACATACAGCATCCAGAGATGTATTAGAAACATCAAATGAAGCTAAAAGCCAAAACAAAATATGAAAGTCTTTTGAAGGCGTATCCTGTTATCTGAGTAATGCGGGGTAATACGTGCTAATGCTGCATGAAAAACCTGAAGCTGTTTACTTTGTTCACTGTCCATGGGGCAGCATGCTTTGACCCCAATGATTATCGGGTCAGCAGAAACGCAAGCTTTAAAGGCAAATCTACCGCACGCGACGACACCGGGTTTCGGCGAAATGACCTAACCCTCCAAGCTTAACCCAAGGCTGTCCAGCACGGTGGCTGGCTTTGACTCTTAAATACGCTCACTCACCCAAACCTCAAAGATAGAAATGTAAAAAAAAAAAAAAAAGTATGGTATCAGGTTTCAGGGGGAAATCTTGAAAATTAGGGAGACCAAAGTTGCAGCTCTTTCGTGTTGGGGGCTGTTAACAATGGCAGCTATTCTGTCAGAGCAGAACATCAAAGGTCTTCTGAATGACTGCTCTGAGTTATACTTTGTTGTAGATCACTGAGGAAATTCACAGATGTTGTTCTCATATGAGACACCATTATAGCCGCTGAAGTACCCAGTAGCCTCCAGCATCTCTGTCTCTCTCGCAGAAGACTAGTGGGAGACAGATGTGGAACCTGCTCTCCTCTGGCGTCTGGGGAGTCAAATTTAAAACTGAGCCGATATGTTTCCCGTCGCCTTCTGCTGCCTCCAAGTTGCACTTCACACTGTCGGTTTAATTTAAATCACATTTGAGGCGTGACTGAATTCAGCTTTAACCAAGGGAAAAAAAAATTACAGCAAACTGTTTTCCTGTTGCCCTGATATTGAAAAAACCCTGCCTACACTGAATGATAAACACAGTTTTAATTTCATTTCAGTCTCAAAGCCTGAAGTTCCTGTTTAAGGCTTCCTCTTGTGTCTTTTTTTGACTTTGATTAGTGGATGTTGGAACTTGTGCTCAACTGGCTTGCATGACTGACAGTTTTAATTAATGCAACAATTCATACATGAACTGGATATTTTAGGAGTAAAGGGTGTATGTGAGATTCAAAACTGTTTCCAGATGCTGATGTGGGCTGCTTTGTCAGGCAGCTTAGCCTGTAGGTGTTGTACACTGGTCACATGGTACACTGTCCTACTTGGCATGCTATACTTTTTGACGCACTCAGAGATTTATGATGTTGCAGAACCCATTTGAAATACTGTGTTTTCATGGTTACCTACTAGAAATGCAAGATTCTTGAAATTTTCATGACTCTGCAAAGTGCTGAAATTTTGTTTTCTCCTTCCTGTTATCTTTTTGAAAATAGTTTGATTGTGATGGCAGTAAAATTTCATTTCGTGACGTTTCTGCACACATTACATGCCTGAAATTCGTTCTTTCTCGTTACAGAGCTCCTACTTTGAAGATACTTTTACCAGCCAAGAACATATATTCCTGCTGCCTTGTTGCAATTACAGTAATTGCTGCGAAATTTTTTGTAAAACTTTCCTTTCAGTTTTGTATTTGCATTTAATCTATGTATATTTAGGAGGGAGATGTGGCATACAAATCCTTTTCTTTGAAATGAGCTTTTATGTTCTTAATTGTATTTAACATTATCAAAAATATGTACACATAAAATCAAGTGATATACATTTCTTGCGAATAATAACATAACCTTTTTGGAAATGTCTTTGCTATCTGTTTTTCAGTGCTTGGGTATTGCTCATAATGTGTTATCATTTCTAAATGACTATTTAATTAGCTATACTAACTCTCCTTGTACTACAGCATGGATAGTCAAAGAAATATATAGTTAAATTTCTGTATCACACAGCCTCCTCAGAGACATATGGGTGGAGGAAAGTAATCTCCATCAGAGGGGTGTGTTTTAGACAGTACCATCGATGTGTGTCAGGGGGAGGGGATCGATAGTCGTTCCAGGTTAGGAAAAAATGGGGAGAACAGAATAAATGTATTACAACAGTGGACCATTACTAGTGATTAAAAACGTGAAGTTTGTCCTGTAACATGCTCACCAAGTGAAATCAATGTTGCGTCCTGATTCGGTAGCTCATGGTCATGTTTTCCATTAAACATACTGTACATTTAATTTTTAACTGCTTTCAGGCTCTGTATAGTCTTATTAAAACTGCAGGCACTGTGAAATGTTTGTCCATTCCTTCCAGTCATCTTCCACTGCCATTTAAATAATGTTGGCACACCCGGAAACTATCCCAGTAAGCACGAGGTCTGTATATCCCAAATCACATACAGTGTGCACATACTAAACTGAGCATAACTGATAAAATTCCAAAAATGACCAACTTGCCCTTAATATAAGGATGAAATTTAAAGTGTACAGTCAAAATAGTATTCCAGGAAAGCTTATTTGTAGATTAATTATGGAAAGGGAAAAATGTAAATATCCTTTAGAATTCCTAAATGTTTGATGAGATTTCAAAACTGTACAACATTAGGCCATAAACTGCAAGTTCTTTGGAATTTATTATATCTCAGGGGATTTTCAATGAATTCCTTCTTATAAAATTAGTGTACAATTCTGAGCAATCTATTACTATAACACAAGTGATTATACTTTTCACACACATTCAATAACTTTTTTGCAAATATTGGTAAAAATACATTTTTTCCTCCAATGGCTATATAAGAGATGTGCTCTGATATGAATTATCTTAAATCAAACTAAAATTAAGTGATCCCATGGTATAATACAGCATTTCAAGCATAGCCAGTCCTTCCATTTAGCCAGTATGAACGTAGATTCCTAAGGAATATTAATCTAAATATCTAAATAATTAACAAGGCATTAACAAAAAAAAAAAACTCAAATGCACTGCCTGGAACAGGAAAGCCAGTCTTTTCACTTCATGACTTCAGTCGAACTCCTGAACTGGATTTGGAATGGGCAGGTTACATTAGTGCGAATTCTCAGTTCATAGCATATCACTTCCAACCAGTTTTGTGTCTAATTTAAATGTGCTTGATCCTCGCGATAGGGAAGGCACTATATTTGCTAGATGAAGGTTTATTACATTTTCAAATATTTTTGTCTATGCACCTCCACAGTCAGGATCACAGCTGTAAATTTCAGTTGAATTCAATTCTATCTTCACGAGTCTTTTTAGCTCAATTTATTTAGTGAATACTTTTATCTAAATATAAATAAGTTTTATTTACTGATGTAGGCCTACAAGTCTCATTTGCTTATTGAATATTTTACATACCGACCACCAGTGATGTGACTTTTCAGGGCATTAAGCCATGGTACATGAATGTCTTCTAAATCAATTTACAAGGGTATATGAATTAGACTTTTCTAAGCAAAGCATCCCCTTTAGCTACGTTACAATTTGGAGTTATCCTATGGATCAATCAAACGCTTACTGAATTCTTTATCACTACAGAAAATCTTTAAACCTGATATCGTGGCGAAAAAGATTACATTTTTCGAAAGGTGTACTGACTCCTTAGGGGTACTGACGTAGGGAAATTTACAGGAAAGTAACTTTTTTGGCTGGAAGCTTTCACATGACTGGCTGGAAGAAGCTTATAGTAGCCTCTTGTGCGATGTATTCAGCCGTTTAACCGAACAATGATTGAGTGGTACGTAAGGAAAAGCGTAAATAATTTACACGTGAGCAGATCAAGTGACATTACTGTATTTCATAATGTATGCAGCGCCACATTAGTAACTTGTTAGCGGGCTAATTTACGAAATGTGAGTTTAAGAACTCGACTAAATCGTTATACGACGAATAGTTCTCATGAATAGTTGTATATAGGCAATTCAAATGAAGGGAAACATGTTTGTAATTCGAATTTTTAAACCGTGTGGCTTAAAATGAGTGCCATTTTCTCTGTTTACTATAAGTATATCCTACCAAGTGCCCCAAGGGGAATCTCCTTTCTCCCCAATGACTCTGTGTGGAGCCATGGGAGAGCACTTGGCACGCTAATCCTCTCAAAGAAAAGACCCCATCTAATTCATAATCTACAGCTCCAAAGCCTTTGAGAGGATAGCGATTGTTTCTACAGGAAAGCCAGATAAAGATCTCACTGTTGGTATTTAACGCTTCAGTTCACAATTTGACTTAACCAGCGACAGGCTGAAGTAACCGTTTCCTCCACTTGTCTTCATTCATTTTTCAGAAAAGTTATACCTACTTAAAGAATACTATGAATTTCTTTATGTCATATATATATACATATATATTTTATTATTCAGCGCGTCCGTGCCATGCGTCAGTTCCGACTTGGCCCAAGTATAAGATCAGTTTCAGTATATCTCTATCATAATTTATAGTTAATCTTCTTCACTGTCGCATTAGTGAAGTCGTCAGGCTCTTGTCCAACTTCCAAGAGGGCAAAACCTGCTCAAGGCGGAGGGGCAGGCGGGACTTGGAAATTGTTTCCACTTTATTGATGTTGGGACCACCTCCTCCATCCCCAGAACTGCTCCGGAGAAGCCGCTTCTTCTATGCAGTGTGAAGCTGTCATCCGGAATGGTGTGAATATGGCACGTCCACTAAATTAAATCGTTCAAGTTCCTATAGAAAACATTCTTACTTTTTTTTTTTTTTTTTTTTACCAATTCGAAGAGTCTTTATGGCTCTACGAGTATTTTGTACTACCACGGTCTATGAAGAGCATAAATGATTCAATAAGTACCGGGATAAGCAGGCTATAATATTTAATTTACAGCTGAATTGTCAAAATGGTAAATATCGTAGAGGGAAGTAAACAGCCTTCAGAATGAGACATGGAGAAATGTTTAAATCCCCATTGGAATGTAACAGTTAAGCATGCATATTCGTATGTTTAATATTGCATATATATGGTTAATATTAAGATGTACGACATTAGATTTACGTGCATACTTTATGTGTAGTATTTTCAGGCACAAAATGCAAATCTTATATCTAGAAGTTAAATTGTACAAACGAGGTGAACCATTTGCGGCACAAACGAGGTTAACTTTGTGTCGAGTCACTTTATTTGATCCTTTCAGCTGCTCCACACGGCTTGAACTTATCAAACAGAGACGTACTAGAGGATCTCCGGAGATAACAATGTCACATTGTCTCAGGAGGCACCGCTACAAATCCTTAATTACAAAAAGGGGGATCAGATGACTATAGCCTCCAATACCGGGGTCTCTGGGCGGCATGATGATCTTTGATCAAGAAAATCCAATTATTTGTGTATATACATTGCCCACATAGTGATTACTTCATTAATTGTCCCGCCTTTATCTCCTCCCTTCCCATCCCCCCTAATAATCAGTTCTTTTATCCAGACCAACAAACACACCATAGGAGCTTTGTGGATTCAAAGGATTTGCTTTCCTCTCTCAAAGAGCCGCTATTCTTTGATGATTGGGCAGCGGCAAACTTCAAAGTAATAAATCTTATTTCTGACTGGCTGGCGGCCCACCAAAGTCCTTATCAAATTCTAAGAAGTGATCCCTCACTCTTCAGATAGTCCAAGGAGATCTCACGGAGAAGGAGCCGAGACGAGGAGAGGGTCTACTGCGTGAAGATATTCTCGCTTATTTACTATATTCTCAGAAAATATTTTCTCTTTTTGGGATTTTCAAAAGGGGGGAAAAGCCAAAGTTGAGCATGGCAGCAGTAGCTGTACTGCGGAATGATACACTTCAGACGTTTCTTCAGGTTTGTTTACTATGATTTCAGTTATTCTACTATATCCAGTTTAAATAGCTTGACTTCTTTCACCTTCTTCTATCAGTCGTTGTCTGTCATTATAAATGCTATTTCGCACTTTAAATCAAATTCCATACTTAAGGATAATATATTGTGTACTGAATACAAGGAAAAAGCTTTAAGGTTTTCTCTTTATATCTTTAATGTATCATCATATATTTAATTTGCCTGTCACCCGTATACATGAGAAGGACGCTATTTGACCTTTTTACTCCTTAAAAGGTTATAACACCAATTGTTCGCCGAATTTTGCGTAAGTTTCGATGAGTTTTTATCTCTTTAGCATGTCTGGATCCCGCGTTTGTAAAACTGAACTAAAAGTTTTGTTCTTGTACAGGATCGCACCCCGAACTCCTCACCGGAGACCTCGGCGCACTCTCCTCTGGCGCTTCTAGCGGCCACTTGTAACAGGATCGGCCATCACCACGGATCGAGTGCAGGTGATTTCCTACAGGTCCAGTATGACAGCACCCTGAGCTCGCCGTCACGGATCTTCCACCCTTGGAGTAATGAGGGCAACACTCAAGCCGGCCTCTCCAATAATCCGGCGCTCGGACTGTCTCCGAAGTCTCAGCTCTCAGCACACATCCAGTCCACTTTTGGTTCCCACCACGAACTCCCTCTCACACCGCCGGCGGACCCAACCTATCCATACGACTTCTCACCCGTGAAGATGATACCATGCTCGATGCAATCGCTGCAATCCAGCTGCCCACCCACGTACGTCCCCGCTGTTACATACGCGGCGCCAGCTCCAATCCCCCCCGCGATGCCAGGTTTCGTTCCCGCGCACTCTGGCCTTATCCACCAGCCACCGAGGCAACTGTCTCCACATGCAGCAGAGGACATTCCGTGGTGGAGTCTTCAACAAGGGAACGCAGTTGGTCACCCTTCATCTATCGGTTCCCATCGATTCCCTTTACAGAGGAGTTTAGTGCTGGGCCATTCGGATTTTGCCCAATATCAGACTCAAATAGCCGCTCTCCTTCATACGAAATCCCCCCTGGCCACCGCCCGGAGGTGCCGTAGATGCAGGTGCCCGAACTGCCAGTCTTCGAGCTCCGGCGAGGAACCTGGGAAGAAGAAGCAGCACATCTGCCACATCCCCGGCTGTGGAAAAGTCTATGGCAAAACGTCGCACCTGAAAGCGCACCTGAGGTGGCACTCGGGGGAGAGACCGTTTGTGTGTAACTGGCTGTTCTGTGGAAAGAGCTTCACCAGGTCTGACGAACTCCAGAGACACCTGAGGACGCACACGGGTGAGAAACGCTTCGTTTGCCCCGACTGCTGCAAAAGGTTCATGAGGAGCGATCATTTGGCGAAGCACGTGAAAACGCACCAAAACAAGAAGAGCAAACCTCTGGAGAAAACTGTAGAGTACGTCAAGAGGGAAGATCTGAGCAGCATGTAGAGCGTCGTGGCCAACCGAAGGAGCGTTTACACTAACAGTCAGAGCGAAGGCGATGTGCAATATTACATAACGACCCTCTTCATGGATCAGGAACATTGCAGTTCTTCGGATGTGATCTGCAATGACTCAAGACAACATTTTCATGCAGTCTGTGTAGATACATTTGGAGATGTTCACGAGGAACTTGCAGAATGTTAATGTCCCACCAGCTGGCGATCGATCCCTGCGTCTATCATGTGATGTCGAACAAGTTTTCAACTTGGGTTTTAATCACTGTCTTCGGTGGAAGATTACACATCTTTGTACATGTTATTTAATAGCTTTTGTTGAATGAAAGTGTATGGTTTTCGCCTCGTGCGGGGCAACTGAGCATGCTCTTTAAAAGAAATGCTGTTGTAAAAAAATGACCCAGATACTGTGTGAAAATAAAGATTTTATGCTTCCCCCCCCATTATCTAGCGGTTATTAGTGACTAGCAGCTACAAAGACAAATTAACCACAAAGCGTGGCTTTCCAATACATTCCAGAAAATAGATTTCGTTTTGGTGATACGTGATTCAAATAAAGCTTCAAATGTGACGGTTACGTGCAACAATGTACTTTTTTTTAATTTTTTTTTTTTACAAATGAAAGGAGGTCCACTAATTTAATACCCGAAAGTTATGTAGGCTAAATTTTCATATTTTCCTGTTAGAAGGTATACTGTAGCTTCTCTGAGTGTGAGATTAACTCAGTTGTAATTAGTAAGTCCAAACTGAATATGGACATTAAGGATTACATTTAGGCTTACACCAAATAAGCTTCGCTTAATTTTTGAGTATAGATGTCTAAAAAAACAATACTTCATGAAAAAAGGAATGATTAAATCCAAAGGACAAATCTGTAATACGAAATATTATTAAAGCATATATTAATAACAGACAGTGAAACAGTAAAACATATGCAGCCAGACCTATTTGGTTTTTTTGCTTCTTTGTATAGTAACAAGGCCTGTGTATTGCCCGTATAATATAAAAAACTTGGGTAAGAACTTTGACAGTGCGCATGTGACAAATTCGATTCAGCTGCCTCGCAACTGCGCCCCCTATTGTTACCCAATAAATATCATAAAAGCTTGGGTAAAATTAGCCTAGCTTTCTTAATTAGATCTGTGAGGAAGACGTATTTATTCGAAATGACGCGTTGATTTTCCAAAATACAGTAGGCAATTCCCTATTTGTAGTTATTTATCATGTTGTAGTAAAGACTTTAGAAGTATGGCTTAATGTTTTTAATGAACAAACGTTCAGAGGGTCAGTAAATATTTGAATTAATGACTATGACTTTTTATTCCTTATGGCGACATAACATATGGGAAATGTAAAATTATCTAAGTTAACTGTAGTGACTGTCATGTTTGTCCTGCAATGAACTGCTATCCGGTCTAAAGAGTACCCCAGTCTGGCGTCCTATATATACGAGTACTCCCTGGGATGGGCTTCAGGACCCCGGAAATTCTGACCCCCGGATAAGCGGTAAGAAGATGTAAAAAAGATGTAATTGACTTAACTGCGCTAAACAACCACAGAAAAATTTATTCTTGTACTTTGTCCGAAATAAAGTGTTAATAAACATCACCGGAATTTTTGCAACAAAGCAACTACGGTGCACCGAGTGTAAGAGAACGGAAGATATGCACCGTTGTGATGTAATATTATTGTCTGACCAATGGAAAAAACAGTCGAGTGAAACGATCCTCTTCATTGGTTTTCCCACCCGGTTCCCATTTGTGAGTGCGCAGAGTAATGTAGTGATGTTACTATGGAGACGAGTGTTTACTGATTCTCCTGTTTCTTACCCATATCATAGTTAACCAACACAGGATTTCTAAGAAAACTGTCGTTTTATGTCCAGTATCGTAAGTAAATTGTAATCTGAAAAAAAAAAAAAAAAAAAATTACAAGGCTCGAAAGGTTTAACTGCTTCTTACCATCCTGCGCACGATGAACAGGTGCGCGTCTTTATGATGTAGAATAAACCATTTTCAGCATGCATTGTTCGTAACTACACAGAAATTGTAAATCCATTGAGCACGACATTGTTTTATTTAGGACAGAAGAAGCTGGGAAAACTCAAAAGGTATGTTCTCATTTGTCCTCTTCGTTGGCTGACTTTAAGTCTAAACTGAGAAACACATTACCATCTAAATGAATTTTGTCTTGGCACTTTACAGCTGAAAGTGCAGACAACACACTTATATAACAAATACGGAGACGCATGTAACAAGTAAATAAAGTTTAACTGCCTAATATCTTAATAGATCTGTATTTCTGTCCGCATATTAGATTTGGCAAAAAAAAGAAAAAGAAATTTACACCGGATGCCCTTCCCTATTTAACCCTCCCCGTTTATCCGGGCTTGGGACCGGCACAAAGGAATACACTAGCTTGTGCATCCCCAGTGGCTTAATATTAATAATATTATAATATTAATGGTTTAATAGATCTAAATGTCAGTAATATACCCTGCATACAGTACAATAACATACAATATACATTTGTTTTCCATTTTTTTACAATAATTGAAATCAGTGTTTTTTAACAAATTGAAACAAAATTACGTAAGTATTTTGCTTACGTGAGTATTTGCTTATTGCTCGGCACTATTGGTAGCCTATATGAAAATGGTATAGGCTTATGTTATCTAGGTTCATGTTCTTGTTTTAGGTGTTTTGAAATGTCTGTGCAGATTCTGTGTACATGTGTAATGTGTAGGTTCATATAATCTGCAGTTTAGTGCTTGTGTAGAGATTTTGAATGATCCAAAAAATAATTTCTTTGAAGCTTTGATGTTATTGGATTTATGTTTATTCTTTGTAGCTGTAACTAAACTTTTTTTGGAATTTATTTTTAAAAATCCTGAGCTTTCTTACATTAGTAGATGGATGAGGCTTATCCTCTCGAAGAATGACATTCAAGAGATTATATTACACTTAAACTGCTTGTGAGGAAGGCATGTGGTTCATGGGAAGTGGAATTTATTTGATCAACTGTAACATAATGTTTATTTGTTAGGCATCTCTGTGGTTGCCTGTGACCTGTGGGTACACCTTTTAAGGGTCCTAGTCAGGCTATATATGGATGCACTTCACCAAGTAGTAAAAAAGGGTCCTGAGTTGTTGTAAACAAGATAGCAACTTACATGCATGTGTCGGTTAGATCATATAAACTGAAGTTTACAGATTATTCTCATACAGATGCAAGTAATATGCCACGAATTGCAGAGTTTAAGTGCTGTGCTTCAAGCAGACATGTTCCTGAAATTTCCACTTAATCTCTAGGGTGATTATACAAGATAACCATAATGCAAGGCCTGTTTGATGTGAACAAGACAACCTGACTGTATTCAGACATGTATTGAAT
Organism: Gymnarchus niloticus; assembly: GCA_009936485.2. Lineage (NCBI taxonomy): Eukaryota > Metazoa > Chordata > Actinopteri > Osteoglossiformes > Gymnarchidae > Gymnarchus > Gymnarchus niloticus. The sequence goes on from JAACJT020000001.1 coordinate 22,433,547, forward strand.
AAACTGGGGGCAGTCATCCAGTCTGACCTCACATACTGCATCTGACTAACACCTTGTTCTATTTAGAGGACCCTATCCCTTCAGGCAGTGCATGTCAAGCAAACCTGCAAAGTATGGAATCAAAATGTGGGCAATATGTGAGGCAAAGTCTAGATAGGCATGGAGTATGCATGTCTATACTGGGAAAACATCTGGAGTGGTGCCTGTAAGTAATCAGGGGCTGCATACAAGAGAAAGACTGTGTGTGTATGACATGACATTTGGCGGTTCTTTCATGTCATACCAAATGGAGCTGAGCTGCGAAAGAGGAAGCTGACTCTGCAACTATGCTGGGAACAGCCAGAGCTCCCTAATGGGCTTCTGAAAATGCAGGGATGAGCTGGGATTTCCTCACTATTTCCATTCTCAGCAGGCACAAAATTGCCCTTGTTATGAGCACATTGCACAAAGATGTGTCCCTGAGTACAAGAAGCCACAAATCAACCTGCACTACCATTCCATCATATTATAGATTAACAACCTTGTTAAATTGACAGTAACATATTCAAAGGCCACTTTACTTGGCGTCATGTGGTACTCTTAGGTAGAACCCACTTTTACCTCCAGAATCACTTCAAGGGTAGATGAGCTGTGCATTCAGAGATCCACATCTGCACACCTTTGTTGTACTCAGCCGTTATTTTTGCACTAGTCGTCTGTTTGCTAGCTATAACCAGTCTGGCAGTTCTTCAATGACCTCAGTCGTTAAAACATATTTTCAGCTATAGAAGTGGTGCTGACTGGATTTTTTTTTTTAATACAACATCTTGGTAAACTCTACAAACCATACTGCATGAAAATCCCGTACCGTGTTACTGTTTCTGAGATGATGGAACCACCACATTTGGCACTAACAATAACAGCACACATGAAGGCTACTTCCCTTGGTCGGACAGTTCAGGTTAAGGCACTCTGGTCACCCTCTAATGGATACAGATACTGACAGAGGTCATTTAAGATGGCTGAATTTGTTCCTCTAGGCCATGACCTTTAGTCCGGTGTCACATCTCCCAAATGCAGGAAGTGCCTCTGCAAACAGCACACAACTCTACTCTACGTATGGGCTGTAAAGTGAATGAAAGAATTATTTTGATAAGTGTCAGGGACTTATCAGTAATCACAGTGTTCGAAGGAAACATTCTTGTTCTGTGAATGGCCAGGTGAGCCAAAATCGATTTTAATTATTTGTCTGCTTTGAGAAAATGTTAATAATGTTTGAGCTGGATTCTGGTGAGTAATTAATTTTCCCTGTTTGGCAGATTTTTTTTTATTTTTAAACTTGGATTTGCATTCTCTCATGAGGATAAAACACCTTGTTTGTTATGAAAGATTCCAACAAGAGGTCAATGGAAAGTGGTTGTATCAAATGCACAGTGCTTCATTGATTCAGTACATGTATTTACTCATTTCATTTACGATTGCTCATTTCGTTGCATTCTGTTTTTATTCAGAAAGTTACACCTGACAATTTCCAGTGCCTTGGCCTTAGAGGAAGGTCCCTATTAGTTTGAACCAAAGAATTGGTGGTTTAGGCTTAAAGGTCTTTGAGAAGACAGTACATTTGATTAAAACTTGTATTTGTTTGTTTCTTGTTGCAGAGCATCCACCACATGAAAGAAGCAGCATGTCATGGTAACATAATCAGATCCAGTTGAATGTTATACTTTATATAACACGACTTAATCTTAGGCAATTTCGAGCAGAGCAGAGAGGGGCTTTTCAGTTCTTTGAAGACAACACGTGCTTTCTTCATTATATCAGTAATAAATGTTGGGAGAAACTTCTGGACTGAAGGTCACATGCCCCATTTCTTGAATGGAGCCCGGTAGATACAACTGAGCTTTCTGAGAATGACAGTTCTCATTCCCGTCTAGGGGCATCCAATGTGCATTTGCACAGTCCAGGGTTATCGTACAGTCCAGGGTTATCGTATTTATCAACAAATGAACCATTCTCTTCAATTCAGATTTTTTTTCGAGATTCACTGGCTGGAAGTGGTCGTGTGAAATATATTCACAAAAAAAAAATAAATACATTACCAAGGGGAAAGTGGAAAATGTTTTTATTTGAAATGACTGAAAGAAGTCCACAAAATGTGAACCTTTAAATTCAGACCCAATATATTATCCTATTTAGCTTGAAGCATTTCTTGGGGTATATAGAGAGCCACCACAGAGGCAACTAAACAGCAGAAATTGGCTTTGTCAGCTGGTGATTGGCTGTAAGCCTTTCTGGAAAGAGTTATTAAACACTTTGCATCTGGGGGATTGTAGAAGTCTTGAGAGTGTAACCCTAGATTATAAATAACAAGGGCCTCATTCCTGCTGTACTTCTGCCCCTCATTTCAGTCCCTTTCTGTCTAGATAATCAGACCTCCTGATTGCTGGACCTCCTGCATATCTGAGTATCTTGTTCCAAAATGGCATATGTGGATTTTGTAGATTTTTTTTTAAGGAGATTAATTCTACTTTACCCAGAACTGCTTCATTTAATCCAGGATTTTAAACACTTTTTTGTCCCGTAATTGCACATTGTGTATATCCATATGGTATATATTTATCTAATAATTTATTTGTATTTATTTTATAACTTTAGTGTTCTGTTAGTTCTTGAATTTGTTTGCTCTATGTTTATGTGTTTACACTGTGTTGACTTGTTTACGCTCTGTCTTGTCTTGCACTATTGCACTGTTTGTCTGCACATTATCCTTGCTGCTGTCTGCACATTTCCACCTGCAATCAAAGTTTTTTTTTTATTTTACCCTAATTAGATAAATGTTCTTCAAAGTTTCAGTATTGTATGCAAAGAGCATATATGTGACTAAGCATGCACATAGCATATGGATATCGCTCTTTATATAAATCCAGTAATTACTATGGGGGCAGATAGCAGTTATTGTCCCTAATATTGATAAGATGTCCTTGAATGCTCAGAAGCTGCAGAAATATGATTGCACCAAAAGACTCCTCTACCTGGTGTCTTGGTCCAACACAAAATAGTACTCTGGGGTAGCAGAGTTTTGTGGTGTCCTTAATTGTCCCATTTGGTAGATTTAGAGCTCTATGTACAGTATTCCACTGAAGGTATGCTTCCATGCAATGGTAAAGCAGTTTAAGGCGGTGTCATTCCATCCTCGATGTGGTATTTCCTCTGGAGGGGAATCCCAAAGTCTGGTCTCACACCCAGGGTGTCCCTTTCTTTCTGCTCTGTGCTTCCTTGGGTAGACTTCAGACTCAACAACACCCTGCTTTGGGTAAGTGGTTATAGGAAATAGATGGTTGGGTATCCTAAGGGGTTAAGCCAGTAGAGTCTTTTCAGAATGATGGGTGAGGAGGGTGGAGAGTAGCAGGGCCGGGAGAGATGATGTCACATCAGAGGCCATGGTTTATGGGGTGTAGCAGCACAAAGCATGGAATCCAAAGTGCTTCATACTCATCAGTACTCTAATAAGTGACATTGTATTGAATACCATTTCAAAAAAGAGAAATATGCTACAGTCCCCATTCCTAGCCTGTAGGCCTTAAGCAATACCAAAACACTTTCTTCCCAATCCTGCAAGTACTAATGATATTTTATAGATACTTCACCAAGCCTGATGAAACTGACCTCTCCTAAGGGGTATATGTTTTTAAATGTTTAATAACTTGATATTTTAAGCTATAGTCTGTTTCTCCTAAAAGAATTTCTAATATGATTTGTGTGGTGCAGTGGACACGCTCACAAGCTGAAATGGTCTATTTTCATGACTGCCATCATGGTGTTCTGGGAAAAGGAGGGTGTGTACTATAGCCCAGGACTGATCTTTGCTGTGCCACATGACCTGTCTATAGCGAGGTATCACAGACTAGGTCAGGGTCCCTCTGATGGGCTGGGCCACCAAGAGCCCCTCCCCCCAGCTGTCAGCAGTCCTACAAACAGTGCTTGCCACACAGCTTGGTGACACCTTGTAGCATACAGAAGGAAGAGCAGCTGAGGGCAAATCGATGGTAGGTGTGTGCTAGTCTTAGTCAATGGGAGTTGTGCAATAAGGCAGAACCCATAAAAAACATGAATGATTGACAGTTTAAAGTTGGTGGCAAAAAGGAAGAATTTCAAAGAAAGAAATTCTTAGTATTCATTCTCTAGTATTGCTTAGATATCTGCAGAACTGTTCAATAGTCTTAGGCAGGCAAAGGAAATTCCAATACACCCCTGTCTTTGTTGAATTCAACTCCTCAATCATTCGTAGTTAATTAACAAATTGTGTTAACTAATTAACTGAGCTCATGGAGAGGTTTTGGAATTGAGGTGTTGTTCTTCCAGCTGTCCAACCAGATGTAGGTAAGATTTTATCTGTATATATTCTAATGTTAAATCACATGTTATTCCTTAGCAAAAATACAACTACTGCCCAGATAAATGACCTTAAAGATTTTCTTTGCCTGCTGAAGCCTCTTGCACAGTACTCTGAGTGTCAGCTTTCTAACTGCAAAATATTACTTCTAACTTGTATGGTCAAGTATTACTTTAACGGTAGATAAAAGTTTACTCAACAACCCTGACTTGTTGGCTCTTGACAAGTTACAGGAAACAGTCAAGTGGGTCTGTGTGGAACAGCATTGGACAAAACACCTGCGGAGCCCCAGACCCATGTGCCCAAAGTCCAAGGGCACCCGCAAGCAACCTCGCACCTCCAAGCAGGGAAATATAAAGGACTGAGAGAGGAAGAGGAGCGCAGTGAAGACGGCTCACACAGGGCACCCCTCCAGCTATTTGCAGAGGTAATGCAGTATGCAGATCATTCCTAGGAGTGACAATTATCAGTACAAGTAACAGACGTGGCACCGACATTGCATTTGTATGAATATTTTACAATGCTGTGATAATGAATGTTTTCAAACACATAAATACAAGAGTCCCTGTTTTTTCTGCCTTTTCCATTTCAGTTTCTGAAAAGTGTGATGGAGAGGAATTACAGCCTTGCAAGGAATCTTTGTCAGATGAGTATGTCTGTCTTTTTGTATAATGTCCATGTGTTATATTGCTATACTATTATCTGTGTTTTTCTACATTACAATGCCAGTTTACTTGAGAATTGAGTATATTATCTGGCGTATGCTCTTGTTTAAGAGTACCATAAAAAAACAGTGGGAGGCACTGTACCTCACACATGCATGGTTGTGGGTTTGAATGCCCCCTCCCTTCTGTGTGTGGAGTTCGCATGTTCTCCTCCTGTTATGTGGGTTCCTCCAGGTAATCCAGATTCCTCTCAGAGTCCAAAGACATGCAGTTAGGGTAACTGGCACCTCTAAATTGCTCATAGTGTATGACTGCGTTTGTATGTGCATGCACCCTGTGTTCAGGCTGTACCCCTGCCTTGTCCCCCATGCTATCCGGGATATACTCCAGGCACGCTGACAATGATCAGTCGTCGATGGATGGATGGATGGATGGATGGATGGATGGATGGAGTGAGTAACATTTTCTTTAGGCTGCATATCAAATCAACTCTGCCATGGATGGTCCCAAGCCTGGCTGAGAAAGGACGAGGGTTGGTCATGGGGCTAGCTACCCCACCCCATCAAAAAATCCTTAGCTACAGAAACACCAACAAGAGATCAAGACACTTTAGTCTTGGAAACAGATGGGCCTTCATTAAGAAGAAGCATGATGCCTAGTGGTGATGGCCGGAAATTGGAAGCTACAAAGCCAACTGCCCTTCTCTCTGCCAGGGAGATCAACAATGAGGCATGGAACGTGGGGAACCATGTGCAAAGCAGGAAAGACAGTGGAAGTGGCAACAGAGATGTGAAACTACAACCTTGCCCTGCTTGGAATCAGTGAAACCTGATGGACACAGTCCGCTCAGAGAAGACTTACTACAGGGCAGATGCTGTTGTACTCCGGACATGAGGAGGACGCTGCCCTACATACCCAAAGGAGTAGCTTTGATGTTGTCAAAAGCAGCACAGAGAGCACTCATTGGATGGGAAGCCCATGGTCCAAGAATGATCACAGCATCTTTCCAAACACAGAAGAAAAAAATCATTATGAACATTGTGCAGTGTTATGCATCCACCAATGACAGCAACAAAGAAGACAAGGAACAGTTCTATAGTAGACTGCAGTCCATCCTGGAGAGTTACTTTGGGAGACATGTTAACATCCCGATGGGAGACTTCAACACAAAAGTGGGAAATGACAACATCGGGTACGAAGAAGTGATGTGGACACATGACTTTGGCAACATGAACGAGAACGGGGAGAGGCTCGTGGACCTGTGCACTCTCAACAATTTGGTGACTGGTGGCAGCATCTTCACGCATGAGGATACACAAGGCAACGTGGGTGTCACTGGACAGCTGCACCAAAAATCAGACAGACCACATCTGCACTGCCAAAAAGTTTAGGAGATCCCTGCAGGATGTAAGGGTGAAGTGAGGAGCTGATGCCGCATCAAACCATCACCTTGTTGTTGCACAACTGAAGCTGAAACTGAAGAAAGATTGGATGGGAACAGCAGCGCGGCGCCAGAAGTACAACATCTGTTCTTGGAGAGATGTGCAAAAGCGGGAAGAGTACAGAGTGGTTCTGAGCAATAAGTTCCAAGTGCTACAGGAACTGATGGAGGAAGACGAGACAATCAAGAGCAGATGGAAGAAAGTGAAAGAAGCTGTGACAATAACATGCAAAGACATTTTTGGGCTCATGAAATACCAGCATAAGGAGTGGCTGTCAACAAAGACAATGAGGAAGATCAAAGACAGGAAGGAAAAGAAAGCAGTCATCAACAACAGTAGAACAAGAGCCGGAAGAACAAAAGCACAAGAGGAGTACACAGAAGCCAAGAAGAGTGTGGAGAGAAGCACCAGAGTCAATAAAAAAGTTACATTGACAGCCTGGCAACAGAAGCAGAAGAAGCACCAAGAAATGGAAACATGAAGGAACTGCACTCCATCACGAAGAAACTGTCAGGAAAATTTAGCAAGCCACAAAGACCAATGAAAGACAAGGAGGGAAAGACACTGATGGGAGAGGAACAGCAGCAGAACAGATGGAAAGAACATTCTGAAGAGCTGTTAAATAAACCAGTGCCACCAAACCCACTAAATATACCATCAGCAGTAGAGGATCTACCTATAGACTGCAGAAGGCCAACCAGTGAGGAGATATGAAAAGTGATAGGACAGCTGAAGAATGGCAAGGCAGCAGGCCCAGACAGCATACCAGCAGAAGCCCTGAAGACAGACTTGGACACCATGGTGGGGATGCTATTCCAACTGTTTGAAAAGATCTGGGAGGAAAAGCAGGTGCCATCAGAATGAAAGGAAGGATTCCTCATCAAGTTACCAAAGAAAGGCGACGTCAGTAACTGTGCAAACTACCGAGGGATTATGCTCCTGTCTATATCAGGGAAAGTGTTCAACAGGAATATCCTCAACCGAATGAAGGACCAAGTGGATGCCCAACTAAGAGATCAGCAGGCGGGTTTCCGAAAAGACAGATCCTGCACAGACCAGATTGCTACCTTATGCATAATTATCCAGCAGTTGTTGTAATGGAATTCTTCCATCTACATCAGTTTTGTGGATTACGAGAAGGCGTTTGACACTTTGGACAGGAACACTCTTTGGAACCTTCTCCAGCACTATGGTGTGCCAGGCAATATGGTCAACATCATCAGAAACTCATACGACAGGATGACCTGCAGAGTAGTCCATGGAGGGCAGCTCACCGATGCCTTTGAGGTGAGAACTGGAGTTCGTCACGGGTGCCTACTCTCATCTTTCCTCTTCTTGCTTGCTATTGACTGGATAATGAAGACACCAATGGCACACACAAGAACAGGACTACAGTGGACACCCTTCACGTAACTTGATGACCTGGACTTTGCAGACAACCTGGCACTACTATCCCAAACCTGTCAACAGATTCAGGAGAAAATTAACAGCTTGGCAACCACCTTGACTCAAGTAGGCTTGAACATCAACAAGGGGAAGACTAAGATCCTGAAGGTCAACACTACCACAGTTGACCCAATCAAGCTGGAAGGTGAGGCTTTGGAAGAGGTGGAAGCCTTCATCTACCTGGGCAGTGTCATCAACAAGCTAGGTGGAACCGATGCTGACATCAAGGCACGAATAGGCAAAGCAAGGCATTGCTTCAGCTGAAGAACATCTGGAACTCTAAGGAACTGACTCTACAAATGAAGGTCAGGCTGTTCAATGCCAACGTCAAGTCAGTTCTCCTATATGGAGCAGAGACCTGGAGGACAACAGTGGCAATAATGAAGAAAGTGCAGACCTTCATTAACACCTGTCTGCGAAAGACCCTCCGGATTCGTTGCCTGAATACCAACTGAGAACCAGCCAGCTTCCTGCAGAAGACACTATCCTGAGACAGCGCTGAAGATGGATCAGCCACACACTCCGCAAGCCAGTATCAAACATTACCAAGCAAGTACTCACCTGGAATCCTCAAAGAGAGAGAAACAGAGGACGGCCCAAAAAATGCGGCGCTGAGACCTTGAAGCAGACACCAAGAGAATGGGATACACCTGCAGTCAGCTAGAGCAGAATGCCCAGAACCAAGATACGTGGAGATCCCCTGTTGACTATGCCCCAGGAGGGATAGTGGGTGAAGGAGGAGGCATATCAAATCATCTGTGCTGAGCTGTTACACTGCCTGCTCCGAAGACTACCTTTAAGAAGCTGGGTTTTTGCACAGGATGTATTTAATACATCGTTATGTATGAACGTGCTTTATATGATAAGTCTAAGAAGCATTTTAGAAATGTGCTTTTCATATGCTGTAGGATCCAAAAAAAGATTAATTTCATTCCCTTTCTATATTTTGCTTTCAGTTCTTATTTATGAGCCTGAGAACCCAGAGGCCAAACAATTTATTCTGCTCATTGAGGAGAAGTTACTGATGGGTAAGATTGTGAAATGTTATCTGCCAACCCCCCCCCAAAGATCAAATCATCTATCCATCTATGCTGCATTCTGGAACTGCTTTTAACTTATTACGGAAGCATTTTTTTTTTATTATTATTTGATTGTCACGTTTCCCCTATCATTTTATCCAGATTTCTTGCAGCATTTCATACTTTAAAATGAAGTCATTTACATTTTTATGAGAAAAGTGGAGCTTATCCTTCTACATATTTTAATTAACTTTTTAGGAAGACATTTGCATGGCACTTAAGTATGTAAAATTTTTAATTGGCTTCTAAATTTGACTAGTTAATATGAAGCTAAAACAGCAAACGTCTTGGGTCAAGTGCGTCTGTCACCCAATTCTCCAAACTGAAAACTGAATGCATTTATTCATGATCCTATGAGCAAGTCTTAGCAACAGCATATTAGCATCTATTATGTCCTTTGTGCATCATGTTTGCATTTAAACTGAATGTTTTCCCTTGGTTAATATGTCTAGAAATGTAAGACTATTTATGAATTTCATATGATGTAAAGTACATACTGGGAAATTCTGTTCAAGTATATAGAGTTTCAATCATTTCGGCAAATTAATTCTCCTGATATATGATCTCTGCCACGTTTATCTGGTGAAAAATCACAGTATGCATCCAGGAATAATCATGAAGTCACATTAGTTGTGAGCAAATGTTACAGGCATCTCTGAGTGCATACTTAAGGTCTGTTCATTCGCATCCCTCACTTGAAGTTTGTAAAATGAATGCGCTAATCATATGTAGTATTGATATTAAGTGCCTCACCGTCTCGCTTTCTGAAGGCAGTGTGCCCCTGAAGAGAGAATGCCGAATGTGATGCTCATTACCCCTTCACCAGAGCAGGAGGAAGAGCAGGGGGAGGAAGACGAGGCCTTGCACTCCAGTAATGGAGCCACCGACAGTGATGGCGACTCATCTGAAACTTCGGAGGAGTTAAAGGAGGAAGATGAGGGAGCAGCATGAAGCCGTGGTCATGGATAGGTTTGTGAGCCTGTACTGTGAGATTATAGGCTGTAATACTGCTGTTGCAGATGTATTGCTGTTAATAAACATTATATCAAATAAATGTCATTAAAATGCAAACACTTAAAGTCACACCTACATCCATTTGTGTTTTATTTTTTAGTCGTTTTGAAGATTTTTGTTTTGGAGACTAAACCTGAGGTAAAAGTGATAGCCAGTTACCATTTTTAAAAACCACTGCTAATTTTTTTTCTTTTTTTTACATCAAAGAGATAAATCTACATAACACCATGGTTAAGTTCAGTTCAATTTTGCTAACAGATGACCACAAAAGATTCTTAATGTTTGTTGTGGTCATCCAATTGTTTTTATATAAACTGTCTTTACTAATAAAAAAAAGGACTTGCAAGCATTTTTTCAGCTTTCTCAGTTAGTGAAATCCCTCACTACCATCAACTTTCTATTAGAAAAAAATCCTTTCCAGCATGCCAGGTTACTGAGTCGGTTTCATGCACTTCCTTGTCACTGCCTCAGATATCCTCCACTTCATCACATTCCTGGTATTTCCTCGATTACTCTCATTACACATGCCGAGATAAGTCTTGTCTACATATTGTTATGTGTGGCCCACTTCCACTCCGCTTTAGCCTTGAGAATTTCACTTACATCAGTTATTTTGGCTCTCTACCCTTATCGGCGTTGTGGTTTATCCTCTCCGCCTTCTGCTTCTCTTCCTGCGTGAGCTTTGGAAAAGTTTTTCAGCCTCGATGCGGCAAGTTTGAAGCATGACCGGAGTGCGTTTACTAAGAAGACTCTGTGGCGGGATCACCCTTTTGTTATTGTGGTTCACAATCCATGCTGCGCCGGGAGAGTATAATCCTGCTTCAGTTCTTACAGTTTCGTCACTTAAGGAAGATTGCATTACCGTGATCTTTGTCCACGACTCATAACATGTGCAGGTAGCGGTCTCTAACGCTGCGAAATACGTGCATTCACGGAAGTGCCTGGGTTTGTGATACAGGTAGCTGAGCTAGTGCATAGGAATTCGCTCTCGGCCTTCTATACCCCTGGGAAATCCTCAATGCTTATTTTTTCCGTCTAAGCAGGTACGCACAGGCTTAATTTTATCGGATCAAATAAAATATAATGGAACTGCGATTTTTAACTGTAATAGCTGGGTTGAGCATCATCTGCTGGCCAATGCGAGAACATATTTTCAGGAGCTACAGTATGGGTTAATTATTTTTTTTAATGGATTCCTTTGAGTTGACACCTGTTATGGTTTAAGTACAGTCTCAACAAAATCGTGCGTGCGTTCCAGAAACGTCACACACAAAATAAGGGGACATTCAAAACTCGAGCTGTCATTAGAGTGTGGAGACTCGTTTTGTTGTCAGGGGCGTGTTATAGGTAACCACCACGCTTGACACGTTTTTCAGTACTATATTAACATACGGTTGTCTACAATGTGAAAAATGAAATGGTGCATTTTCACGCTTAGTTGTTAAAATCTTATTGTCATACATAAAATGTATATGAGTGCATATACATTCGAATGGTCAAATATGCATCTCTTCATATTATTGCTCAGCTTTGGCCGAGAATCACACGATGTGAATTTAACTGGTTCTGCACTGCCACCTGGTGGATGTAAAAATCAATTCCGTAGCCCCAAACGTTTCATTTCAATGACATTCATCATTCCTCTCCTCTTAAGAATCCAAGAATGAGTGAATGGAGGAAGATGCTTCTTTCCTGCCTGTTTGACCTTGCTTAGCGAATGGGACGCTCAAGTAGAGAAATAAAATAAGTGCATATTAAATAAATCAGAATATTTAGTTGTGCCTGTAACGTAAAAATAGCAAGTCGCAACATCAATAAATACCAAATGTATTTTGGGCATCACCAAATGGAAATGACTTCATAAGTACCAGACACCTGGCGACTTCGCCTCTCCCTCCCCGCCTTCTGTCCTCATATAGAGAAGGGCAGACACGTAATGTGTTGCTCACAGGATCAAACTTCCCAAGTCAATCTCCGTGATCTGGATTCTTAATCGAAGTATAAAAACCCAAAGGTAACAAAACACCTGCAAAAAGTATCGTTATCGGACAAAAGTGGCACATCTTTCTGCGTTTTTTGCAGGTAAAGCGAATGTGTTCGATGCTGGAGGAATTCTATTCAACGACCTAAGAAACATTGACGTGACTCATGCGTACGTAGTAATGGATAAATAGACAATTCACGGTCAAAGGCAACAAAGCAAACGCACTTCACCCGAAAAGCCACAGTGGATGGGATTTTTGCGGTCTGTTTTTTTCCAAGACATTTTCTTGGGGAGTGCTATAAGGAATTTTAATGTTGAATGGCGAGAAAGCTATAATTTCCAAGAGTTTTCGGACAGTCTGCACCTGTGCACCTGTAAATAGTCGTTCGCACGGTAAGACGTGGCTATACTTGCATGAATGTTATATCTGGTGTTTTTATAAATAACTAAGCAAATAATAAATCAGCAAGAGCTATGGCAATGTTGTGAAATTGCACCGGACTAATAGCATAATAGCAATCGTACATGATTTCGAAGAGTGCCTAAATTTTCTATTTTCTTGTTACAATGTTTACAATGAAAAAAAAAAAAAACATTTTGGAGTTCTCTTTAATATTTTGTGGGTTTTTGGAAACGTATTGCAAAACTGTATTGTAAACGAGCAGACCGTCTGCTCAGTGCTGCGATATCGTTAGATCAATGTTCTCCAGTCTTTATTTCAGACTGTATTTTAGTCACAAAATCAATATACTGGAATGTAAATCAATTATTTCAAAGTATTTGTCGGAATAATAATTCAAATGCCGTTGTTATTAATTGTTCTGTGCTAAAATACTGAAGGGCTTACCTACAAATTGCGACAAATCAATACCGCTGTGACGTGAAAGTCTTTTGTTAAAGTAGTGTAGTTATTGATCTAAAAATATTTTCAACATCATTTTTAAGAAGGACTCTGTCACTCACCTGCGGAGGCAATTATGTTTAGCTGCACGGTCTGCTAGACCAATTCATCTCACACCGACATAAGCTAAATGGTAGAGATTTAACAAAGCCTATAATTGGGGCATTTAGCATTTTCGCTGAGAACGTGTTTTATCGAGAGCTTTCATCGAGAAGTCTGCTTCCGAATGAAGCCAGCTTTGTGATGCGAACCGACTATTTACGCTGCAGCTGTCAGTTTTTTCATCCTTACATAATCAAACGCTGTCAAGAAAAATGACTTTTGCACCCCGTGAGGGCTCGTCTTTGCCAATGTCTGTATGTGGAGCCAGCCTAATTGTCTCCGTACCAGTCTGTGAGTTATGCTACAGCAAGTTTTCTAATGACGTTTGAAAATAAATGGACCCGATCAACACGTCTGGTTATATCAAATGAGGTGTTGCGTTCCTTCCAGGTTATACCTCCTCCACTTCGGTGCGGTTATACGATGAGTACTCCTCGATTTTCCTCCACATGTATAGCATATGCACGAAACGGGTTTCCTAAAAATCGAAAACTCCGTGATTTATTACCCATGGTGAAACTGGTTTGGATTCCTCCCCCTGTCTCCTCTTCTTGTAGTGACCTGTAACTTTTCATCTTGAGTAAAACAAAGAGGCTTTAGTGAAAGTGACAGCACGTACACCGGAGTGAAGACTTCGGTATCTGAGGACTGATGGCGGCGTCGGCACCTTCTTCAGACGGCGACTCGGATCCCAACACGACTAATTTACTACCACCATCCACAAGTAGGTCTATCACAGATAAGCCGCTGTTTTACTCGTCCTCCTTACTTGGCTACCAGTATCATTTATTATTTCCATTAATAAGTAAATTTAAAAACTTCTAGTTGTCTCATAATAATACTAATCACTACAGCATTGCATGTACAGCGGGCGAAACGTATGGTCAAAATGGAAAAACATGCAGCAATTAGAACAGAATGATTGTAGACACCACGAAACTGTCACTGTTTACTGCTTATAAATGTGAATTCTATGAAAGCGTTCATTTAAAAATTACACGAATAATTACAAGTTTTATATCGTCACTTTTGTATACTTTATCAAATAATTATTCATGCTGAAATTAATAAATAATTACAAACTAATAATATAAGAACAATGCGCTTATTGTTGTTGTTATTGTTGTTACTATTGATAATAACAACAATAACAATTTTATCATCTGTGCTGCTTTTTTGTGGAAGTAATTACTTTCGTCATCATAACTGCCATGGGCATCCTGTAGCTTTTGAGCAAGTGGACAATGGACTAAAAATAAATCCATTTTAATGCTGAGTGTAAGGTTCCAAGTGTAATTACGTGAAAAGGAGCGCTAATTATTGCTGCATTGAATTGGCCCTAATGGCGTTCGTTTCCCGATGACTTATTGAAACATCCGCAGAACGGAGAGAAAACTAAAGGCTGTTATTCCTCGGCAATTTTCACAATCAACTACTCGATGTAAAATTGGTTCTTGCATGATTTACCTGCAATAAACAATGATGTGCGCGTCAGAGAGCTTCGTAAATGCCGTTTTCAGAAACATATCGAACTACAGAAACAAGTCCATCGTATTTAATATGAATTTTCTGCGATACATTTGTCAAAATATTTATATTATGATAAAAGTGATTCGCATTACATTCTTAGAGGAAGATATAGAATGTTAAATACCAAAATAAAGGCACAATGATGCATTTTATACAAGAATATTTTTGTCTAGAGTTGCCATTTAAATGCGAGTTTCTATTTCAGGGAAGAGATGTTGCGCATTATTATTTTTTTTTTTTTGGGTGGGAGGGGGTGAGTTCCATTATGTTACTGCCATGCTTTATCTCGTGCTCAATGACCTGAGGCTGCATGGGGTGCGGGTGTCGAAGCGCGTTGCTATCAGCGCCTCTGAACCCGCCCTGAAGTGTAATGTCACATTGCTACAACGAATAACATTAGAAATAATACAAACATGATGTTACAGTTCTATTAATATCAGTGCCGTGTGTCGTTCATAGTGACATACATCCTTTAAGATAATTTTTTCTTATCAGATTAAGAACTTGTCGTTACAGAAATTATCATGGATTTGAAATGGAAACGACTGATATCGTTTATGTATGTTTCTGTATTTAATTATTTCACAATATAGCCATTGCACAAATACACCAAACGTGTTTAGATAGATAGATAGATAGATAGATAGATAGAT
>JAACJT020000001.1:22448834-22470357 GCA_009936485.2 Gymnarchus niloticus
TAGATAGATAGATAGATAGATAGATAGATAGATTTTAACCATATTTTACGGCGTGTTTACTTCACCTGTGTTTCTAATTCTATTAGACAGTCAAATTTTACGAATCCTTTATAGAATTACTAGATCCAAACACTTAAAAATTGCTTACACGTTTACCCGCCAATTTTACATTGGAATTTAATAAATACTAATTTTCCGCTTCATTCGACTCGAATGCTTTTATGTTACCTACAGTCTTCAACAAAAAAAAATTTAATTGCAAAAAATGACTTTATAATGTTTCAGTTTTTCGAAATGATTTTGTTTCAGCCTATGATGCTTGGTATGGAGTTGCACATGGATGTACAAGGAAACTGGGGATGAAAATTTGTGGTAAGTTCCAGACCATTTTCAAAGTTTCTTCATTCGTATTCTTTATTAAAATATATTAAGATTAAATTTAAAAATACAATTTCAAGCCATCATTTCGTGTCATGCAAGACAGAAATTTTTAAACAACAATATCTGGGCGGCATTTCTTGTTTAAATAACCCGGCAATACATTTAACCAAATCAACCGTCACTGACTGTATTTTATATTTTACTAGTATCACTGAACACTTGGACTTTATATTAAGGTTTTTGTAATATTTACGTACAGTATGTGCTGCCTGAAGAGTTATCCCATTAATTTTAGTATACGAAATGAATAAGACAATATACCCGTCTGAACAATAGGTCGATCCGCTGTCAATAAATGTCATGGGTTGCTGTCATTTGTTTCCTTCACTGAAAGCTTTCATTTATTGGTCATCACACAAAGCACGGCAGCCAAGGTTTTTTCCCCGGAACTAACATTTTAACGCATTATTAAACGTAACAGGCAAGCAATACAACGCATGGTGTCATCCTCTCTATATGTAACGTCTATTGAACATACGTGTTTCAATAAAAAAGGAAGATTCCAAATAGTCGGTTTTTCTTCAAATATTGGCTTTTCCATTTCTATTTCTCAAGGCGTACATTTTACTCCAGCCTCCAAACAGAAATAGAACGCCACGGAATATGACGATGATGATTATAATAACGATGACTGAAGCTGTCATGCTGATTTTCAAAATCATTATGATAAACTGTATTTAATAAGCTGTGATTTCACCTGAACGAAAATAGGAGTATTTGATAGAAATAGGAACAATTTGTTCCCTTGTTCTTCAACCAAATATGTATGTTGAATTTTCACAAAACGTGTAGTATTCGATCTATTTATTTTAATTAAATTTATAGTTTCCGAACGGGTAGCCATTCTACTTTATTTCAAGTATAGCTTCAGGGAACAGCACACCGGTTTATGTTACTGTAAATATGTCTAGGTTTACTCGAATACAATGTGTATGATTAATTAAACAAAAAATAATTAATACATCTATTTCCATAATGTTTACTATCAAATGTCGTATGTTTATCCACGGCCCTGACCAGAACCAGCGGTTAGATGGATGGATGGATGGATGGATGGATGGATGTATATTATACATAGCTTAAACCCGATCCGCTTCACTCGGTTCTTGTTCTTTAAAGACACGATAAACTCGCCCTCTTGTGGCGAAAAAGATTGTTTCGACGAGCCGCATCTTAATTGTTATAATGTACCGCATATGTAAAAGCGCTGAGAAATGCTTGCATGTATAAAAGTATTGCTTGTCTGTTTCCCTTTTCGTCACATCGTGCACAATTTATGCAAAAAAGAACAGAAAAAATGACTGCTTAGATTTCTTTTGTATATCTCCCTTTAAGACTTTTTATTATTTTAAAGCAATTACGTTCGAAAACTGCTCTTTAATAATTAACTGAAGCGATCACAACGGCCGTTTGATCCTAGACGTATATACTGAATGTAAACAAAACAGAAGATGAATTTTTTTTACGCGATCCTCTGATACATTTATAATATGCTAACTCACGGAAGGAGAGCGGTATGATAAGAAAGCGTTTAATTTGCGGGTTGTATGACATCCCGCCGGGCTTGAGTGAAATCCTTGGGTTCAGGGCATATTTAGTGGCTCCACATAAAAAAGACCATATTGTCTAAGGCAGTAAAATAATTCTCCGCTCTGTCACACGATTTGTAGATTCGCATTCATAAGTCCTTATCGGTCAGAAAACGGCATCGCGGTATAATAAAAAGATTAACGAGAAACTGATTAATTGGTAATTCCTCCGGCTTCTGTTTTTCTGAGATAGTGGAAAGGGTGGAGGGATGTTAACGGAACAGGTTAAAGGTCTCAGTATCTAACGATGTAGCAGCATGAATTACATTTCCAACAAAGGTCATCAATGAACTAAATAGGTTAAATAAAAAACAAAGACAAATTGATGAATTTTTTCAGTAATTTGAAAATAATGTTTAGTCGATTTGTTCCAGACGTGCCGTGTCTCAAAAGTTATATATTTTAAAAAGTATTCGTTCTGAAACACGTTTAAAACTCTGATTTTAACATCGCCATGCACGTGAAATGCTGAAGATTACATTCTATTGCGTCACACACTGAAGGTATTTCAGTGCTTCCTAGAGCACAAGCGCTGCCTTCTCAAATACATATCAGCCTGAACTTTTTCTTTGGTACCGAGGCGGAAATGTTGATGACAGGATTTAATGAACAGTTTTCTTCCTTTTCCACCGAAGCCCAGCGAGAGACGTGGGTTTTATAATAGGCGTCCTTATTTTCAATTTCTTTCATGAATAGCCTCAGAAACGCTTGACTGCTTCATCCCAGTGTTTATCATCCTCCAGGCTGACGATCTTGTGTGCTTGAACGAGTTGTAGGAACCAGCAGTGGCCACGTTTTGTATTCTGTCTTAATTATATTAATTAAGCGTGCAGTTACTACCATGCAGAAAGTTGGTATTTAGTAACGTCGTGTCTATTTTTATTAACCTTACGTGGTCACTGTAATTGTTACCATATATACGTTAATAATAATTGAAACCCATATGATTGTATGCCTAGTTTTAGCAACGGTATTAGTTAAGTTGTTTTGAGTTTTTTATGTATCTTATTAGCATGGTTAGACAAAATAAAATATTACACATGCATGACTCCCCGCTGTCTAGTCTATAAATTGTGCCTGCAGGCGCCAGTAGCGTTGACGCGTTGTACAGTGCTCTTCCCAAGGCCTGCTCATCAAAAAGGAATCTGCCTGAGTGGCTTAATAAGAATTTACCGCTACACTGAACTAAATGACGGTTTGTGTTTGTTTTGCATGGGTGACTTTTCGTGCTGATGTCACTGTGGGTTCAATCTACTCACCTCAATACATAGGCTTCTAAACAACATCAGACCCTCTTGCCAGTAATTTATCTGCACGGTCTATTCAGACGGAAATAAAGCATGTGCTGCGCGTAAAACTCCAATTTGAAAGCCAAAATAATAACAACAATGCTAGGAAACAGTCATCTCTCTTCTCGTACTTCTTCTGTCCCGTGCAACAATCTAGGGTTCCTGCAAAAGAACAACAGCCTGGATGAGAAGACTAGGATCGCGAGTTCCTTCAAAGAACGGCAGTCTTCCAAGAACGTTCTATCCAGCGAAAACAGCAGTAGAGACTCCGGGTTCAGACGCGTTGAGACTGATTTTTCTAATCTCTTTGCTAGAGGTAAGTGAATTTATTGATCAGTATCAGAGTCCATGCGAGGTGAATGAGGTGTATTCTGTGCACGACTTAATGAGGAAGAGCGCCGTTAGGGGATGGATTCACATCTGTCCGAGGTGCTGAATTCGGGATTAAACCTGGCCGCTCTGTGGCTTTAAGGACGGCGCCACGTGATTTTCTCCATCGTAACATAAGCGTTTCATTTCATTAAGGACCAGCAGTTCGTTATTGTAGAGTGTACAACTCACGATTAGCAGAAAAAAATTGTTATGCACGATTTTATGTGACTTTTCTTAGTGTTGCCATGTTTGCATTTTTTTTTTTTTTTTTGTAATTTTTTGGCCAATCAAATAATACACCTCTCCTTATTGATGGACTATCCATTGGACTTAGTGTTTTTGCCATCTAGGTTAACTCAACAAATTCGTTAAAGTTTAAAATCTTCGCGATGTCATTAAATTGCGATGTGTTTTCACCATTATTTTGCATCACATAACGAAAGAATTGTGTGCATCTTGAAAATTAGGTATGTGTGTGTGTTAATACGCTACTTTAAGCAATCGACTCTAAATGAAAACCTGTCAAAATAAACATGTCTGCGTGGGTTTCCGCTGGGAACTGAAATTTTCACCTCACAGCTCACTGAAATGCGTGTTTAGTGAATTAACGTCTCTATTTTCCGATAGTGTGTGTTTGTTTGTGCAGGTGTCTGCATGTCTGTCCAACAAAGGACTACCATCCCTTTCTGGGTTCCCCCTGTCTTGCGCACTGTGCTTCTTGGTATAGGCTCGACTCCCAGCAACTTGTGCTGGATAAAAGATTATTGCCGTGCATGGATGGATAGTTTGATACGTCGCACAGGAAATAAGGCGTTACCGTATAGTGTGTTATATTACAATAGATATAACACTATGTAACAAAATTTTTACTTTTTCTTGTTCCTGGGCAGAAAGTATTATTTCCCAATTGCTTATGCCTGAAGTTAATGGAAAAGACCTCTTATTCTCTTCAAACTTTGCTTTTGTGACCTGGGTAATTGGGGGCTGATACGTGAGAATGAATTACTTTACATTTCATTATCCAGGTCACATGTTTGACGGGAATAATGGCCATTTTCTATACTTTTGCAACATAAGCAATTAAGAAATACCACCTAATATCCAGGAACATAGTGTAATCAAATAAATGGGTGAAATTCACATGAGATCTCACAGGTGGACTTTGGGTCCCAAACAAAGCACCTAAGAAAAAATGTGTTGCTGCTGAAACAAGCAGATAACTATCATTGATCAGTTTTAAAACAAGATACCAGTTCAGATGACATGTGTGCTTTTGCGGGCCTGGATAAAACGTGTTTATGAAAAACTCGTGTGATATTATATCTAGTGTTAATGATGGCATATATTAATCAATAGAAATTGTTAATAAGTTGATCAAGTGTGTTGCTAAACATACAGAACTAAACAGACTGTGTTTTGTAAGAGCATGTCATTAGAGGATGGATGGATGGATGGATGGATGGATGGATGGAATTTATACTGTGAAATTAAGTCGAAATCATGCACAAGGATTAGTCTGTGCCGAAGGTTGATAAAGGTTAGTAGGCTAATATTAACTGCGGCCCTGTTGCGCGTTCTTTGCCATTAGGTGAAGTAATGGAAATGGATCAGCATTTGCTACCACTTTAAGCCCAAAATCCAAGTAGATTCTTTTCTTCGCCTATCATCTTCAGATTTGTTGCCTGCGAAAAATGGAGAGGAGCCAACCATGCAGTTCTTGCTGGAGGTTGTCGACATTCTCACAAACTACGTCCGGAAGACCTTCGATAGATCCACTAAAGTGCTTGACTTCCACCATCCTCACCAGCTGCTTGAGGGCATTGAGGGCTTCAACTTGGAGCTCTGCGACCAGCCTGAATCTCTGGAGCAGATCCTAGTGGACTGCAGAGACACGCTGAAGTATGGCGTGCGAACAGGTAGTGTGAGTCAGGCTTCCCGAGTGCACTTATGCAGTCCATTGTTAGGTTCTGTAGTTTGCTGCAAATGCGGTGATTAGCATTTATCCTCACCGCCATTTCATTGTATATCGGGAGTAATTTTTATACTTATAAAGGAGCTGTATTTATTGCAGTAACACCCTTTTCAGTGATACTGATTTTGTACTACTATTCCTATGATTCAAGAGATTACATATGATTGGGAAAAGAACATAGGCATTTACTGCAGTATATGTATGGTCAATAAAGAATATATAGATGTATATTATCCAAAACCCAGCTGAATCAATGGGTGGTTCAAGGATGGTCTTTTTATGACAAGTGAATTTAACTGCTGTATATTTGTTCTGTACAAACTTTCATGGGAAACCTAACCAATTTAAAAACTCTTTGGCCATCTACACAAAGCATGTGCAATACTCTGAATTCACATGGTAATGTATTTTCACTTTTTTAGAGATACGTTTGTGCCAGTAAAGTTACATACTGTGTGTCAGAATTGGACTCGGCCACACACACATGAGTTGGACAAGCCATAAAACCTTCAAAAAGATCTTTGAGTCCAAAAGCTGTTCTCTTGATACAGCTGATCTAGGTGGCAGTTTAATGAAGCCCCTTTAATTTTGGTGCCAGCTGTTTTTACTCAGATTGCACTAAACTAACCACAGCCTCAGGAAATTTCAAAATGATTTATGAGCTGTTTTGAGATACAGACACAAAAGTCATTTTGTTAATACTGTGTTGTACCTGTGAACATTTAGTCCATTTTATGGAATATAAAATGTTTGTAATATATGTCGCGGTATATAGTTTAAGTACTCGTACGGTCGCTGAATAAAAAAACTAGTCCATCAAATTTTTGTTAGCTATGTATCCATATCTAATAATATTGGTAATTATTCATTTTGACATAATGAACTTTTTACATTATACACATATATAAAATTTGTTCAAGCAAATCTGCTAGAGAACAATAAAGTTTAGTAGCCTGACTGACTGTGTCATACCCAGTTTTAAATTTGTTTATTATTAAATATCAATGAATGTATTTGTTTCCATTTAAATGATTCATGTGATTCATCAGTCAGCAGTCTATTACTCCGTGCATATCTGCTTCAATAAAACAAACACTGTTCATGTTTCTGTTCAGGTCATCCCAGGTTTTTCAATCAGCTATCTTCCGGGCTTGACATCATTGGCTTAGCCGGGGAATGGCTCACATCCACAGCAAACACAAACATGTAAGTTCATTTAAGTCTAAGAAGACAGCAGTTCAAATCTCTCTCCATGTGCCAAACATGAGCCTTGCAAACCCAAGCTGTAATGAAAGCATTTTCTGCCCACGGAAAAGGGCCTCAGTATCGGTCTGGCGTCTCAGCTACAGTAAGCAGCGTATGCCAGTATAAAAGCAATGGTCAAATTGCTGGTAGTAATCAGGTGCAACAAAGAGGTGGCTGTAATCATGTGCTGACAACCGTCAGTGCTGTAACTATTCTGACTCCTTTGGGGGGTAAAGCAGGGGAAAAACATTAACCCCACCCAAGAGAAGCAAACCTACACAATTATGTCCTTAAAATGAAAATTATGACAAAGGCTGAAAATTTTAATATGACATTAATTCATAATCAGAGCTCCATCCTGGTCTATTGTTTGTGGCTTGGAACCATGAATACAAATGATGATGTTCTATGACGTCATAAATTTCTGGTGTGAATTTGGTACTATAGAGAGAGAGAACCCGTGTTCCAGCCAGGTTTTTTGTAAGCAATGTTTTTGTTGAAGCACATTCTGGGAAAATAATATAGCCCTACAGGCAGACTAAATTGCATATTGATCAGAACTGGCAGTTACACCGGGTCTGAATATGTTTTGTGTGATAAATGTATGATGTCAGTTTGACAAAAATAAAAAGTATAGGAATGTACACGAGTTTAATGTTTAAGGTCATTTGAAATGAAGTGTATGTTTGGTAACAAACTGTAATTCTGTCTAGTGAAATACTTTGGTGTTTTTTCTTGGAAATACAGAATCAAAAGTGGATCTTTGTTGATGTGTGCAACAGCTAGTTGAGTTGTCCTTGATTTAGGTTATCTCTGTATTGACCGTTGGTCATTGCTTGCTGATATGTCCTGATTGGCTGCTGTGACTGCCAAGTCACCCGTCTGGTCCCTGGTGGCAGTGAGGAGACCGGTCAGCACATAGTGGAGAATCACACCTGCATATCACGCCTCAAAAATTCAGATAGCGGTTTTTTCAGTTGCAGCGCTGTTAGGATTGATCGAGAGCATTACAGATTCTCTTCAGAGGGTAAAATGTAGACTAGCCAAATTACAAAACCAACAGTTGTATGGACCTCTTAGACATTGTGGCTGACACATGACACCACAAAGATTCAGACATGATCGTGTTAGGGGACGTGTTACTTCTTCTGCTTGATGTGTCTACAGTAGAATATCTGGTCTATAAAATATCCACATTCTTGACTGTGATATCAACACCTTATGTAGGCCAAAAAATCTCTTGTCATATTGGAGCTCATTATATAAAGTGAACACATCATGATAGATTGACTTGTTAAGGTCAGTGTATCAATTGTGAATTTTAAGGGCCAAAGCTCACCTTAATGGAGGTCACCTTAGAATGTAGCAGCTTCCAGGTTCAGCTGCCTTTTATAGCCATTTCAGAGGATTTCCCTTTGCTCCGATTTGAGGTTTGAATGTGTCACTTATGGGTTGGGCAAGAGAAAGGCAGTGGTTACTCAACATGGCAGCACTAGATGCATTGAACCAAAGGGTGTGCAGTCCATCCTTTGCGGTGACTAATGAGGAAATCATCATTTCTAATTACTCTTGACATTTATTGACTGTCACCTAATGTACTAATAAAATTGTCCCCAGGGGTTATCATCAGGATAATTCCACATGAATAATCACGCTGATTTTTTTTACACCAATGAGATTCAATGGTTTTTAATTATGTTTACCAGCCATGTTCTACATGTCCACCAGCTTCTGCTCTACGGTTGCTTGAAGAGAAAGGGCATAGAAATATGTTGTGTAACTGCCCTTGTTAGATTTAGGGTGCCCCATCATTACTGGAAACAACCTCCTGGCCTGACACCAATGAACATGGAAGGAAGTGGTCACCAGGAAGGAACTGGCAGGAGAGTGAGGCCAGTAGAGACTTCCTGGGAAGTTTCTCACTAACTCTCATTTTTATTGCTGTTACAGTGAAATTGATTATATATTTATTCCTTGGTACATTTCAACTAGACAACCTCCTGGTTTCCTCAGTCTGTTTTTCATATACCAGCATTTAGCTCCATTGGTCTTACTGTTCAGAATGGATGGTTGTCGTCGAACGAGAGCCTGTGGCTTTCAACTTTCCATTCTGTTGACTCCGTGTGTCTTGCTGCTGGCTCTCTGCTGTCCATTCCTGGCCCAGGAAATTTATTTTGAGCTAAATACCCTCTTATCTCGCTGGACCATAAGCTCCCATTTTTGTTCCTGCCATTTCCTGCCCTGCAAAGCGGCTCTGTTTGTTTTGACAGATACCAATCAAAGAACTGTGCCATTTAATTAAAAATCTTGCTGACTGATAGAATTATTCAAATGTGGTAGAACTCTCTCATTTAAAGCCAATATTTAATTAGAGAACTATAAAGCCACTATATCAGTTATGAACACGTTACCAAAAAGAACATTATGTCCCGGAGAATATTTAAAATTCTGGGTAATTCTAAACCCTGGTTTTGAATGTAATACACAAAAGAATATTAATGACCTGTCTGGTGGACTTCATTATTTATTCCAGAATAGTTCTCAATTATACATGTCATCAAGAGGAAATAGGTTTAAAAAAAACAACTGCTGGAAAACGAACTCCACTTGTCCACTGCTCACCTTCATTGACAAGTATGGTAAGGCTCTCATAAAGGCAGAATGCCCCATATTTGTGGTTATTTTCAGATGATTAAACCCATAGCCTGAGAAAGGGGCTAATAGAACATGTAAAAATAGATGTTAATGGTCCCAGACAGACGAGAAACAGTCCTATTTATGTAACTTCCCCTCTCTCTGTACTGTGAACACTCTTTCTTTGTGGTATGTGTGTAATGGATTTTGCTCCTGTGCTATAGTCCAGTCTTTCAGTCTGAGCTCCAACAAATAACTTCCTTAATATAACTTGACAGAGCTCTTATTGAAAACTGGTCACATTGCAAAGAGAGTTAGTTTTATGGTAGTACTTCCAAACCTCGAAATCGCTTATTTCAAGAATCAAAGCAAAATGAGATTTCGCTTACCTTGCCTATGTATTGTAGACTGACAATATGTTCTGTGCAACTCACTGATTAGGATTCTTGTGCTTATCTTGTCAGGACTTCTTTAGAAAAAGAAAAGATGTGAATTTCGATGCAATTTTGAAATTTCATGATTTTGAGATGCGCGTGAATTCAAACAAATGTCCATATTAACAGCGAAGTGGGAGCTGCTATGAACTTCCATATTACATTCTGACTAAGGCAGAGCATGTCTTTTGTCCAAGGTTCACATATGAGATTGCTCCAGTGTTTGTGCTCATGGAGCAACTGACTCTGAAGAAGATGAGAGAGATTATTGGCTGGCCAGGTGGAGAAGGTGATGGAATATTCTCCCCAGGTACGTTTTCTATTACTTTTAACCTCCTTTTGCTTTGGACACTGAGGTGTTAGAATAATAGCGGTTTCATAACTCATATTGATGCCCTTCGGCTTGTTGGCAGTTGGTCCTGAAAGGTATCTATAAATATGTACCCTAGACCTTAGGAAGACACTGTTAGGTCAACAAAGACCAGAACGTGACTTTTACAGTAGGAGGGTAGTGTATTTGTATCACTGTCTGATGCCTTCCCTTTACTGTACAGGAGGTGCAATATCTAATATGTACAGTGTCATGGTTGCACGCTACAAGTACTTCCCTGAGATCAAAACCAAAGGAATGTCAGTAGCTCCCAGGCTCGTGCTCTTCACCTCAGAGAACGTATGTTTTCTATTTTCCCAGCATGCACACGTACCTTCTCAATCGCTTCAGCTTTTCTATTGTGTCATATTGGTGTAAAAAAGTGAAGGATATCCCAGCTGCTTTGGTTATGAAGTTTCAAAATATGTTTTTTTTACTGTTGATGCATTTTTTTAAGTAGCATAAGAGTCATTTTTTCACAGGTGTGGTGTAGCGAGGACAGTTTGTTTAGGGTCATGTATGAGGTGAAGATCTTCTCTGTTGCAGAGCCACTACTCAATAAAAAAATCAGGTGCAGCACTGGGCTTTGGAGTGGAAAATGTGATCCTGCTGAAGTGCGATGAGAGGTGTGTGAAGTCGCGTCTCTTATTCTGTGCTGTAATGTACTGTAGGTAACCGACAGACTGTCAGCTAAGGTATCATGTTTTTTAGGGGAAGAGTCATCCCAGCTGATCTGGAGGCTAAGATTATTGATGCCAAGCAGAAGGTGAGTTCCTGTACACTCGCTCTAAAGGTTAACATGCTGTTGATTTCAGTGAAGGTGATGTATCAGGTTTGGGTTCAAGAGGAGCACTGAGCTTTAAAACCAAGCTGTCTGACCACGTTACATTCGGTGGTCAGCGTGCAGCATTGTTTGGACACACTTGACGCTAAACGGCAACCTAACGTTTGTCCACATGCTGTGACGTGAAACACTCTTTCTTTATAGGGCTACGTGCCGCTGTTTGTCAACGCCACAGCTGGAACGACTGTGTATGGGGCCTTCGACCCCATCAACGAAATTGCGGACCTCTGTGAGAAATACAACATGTGGCTCCACGTGGATGTAATTGCCTTTATTTACGCGGGAGCCATTCAAGCTACTTCCTGTTAATTAGACGTATGCCATTGTTGGGAGTCATCAGAAATCTGAAGCTTTCCTGAGTTTCACACTGTGTTTGAACAGGGGGCATGGGGAGGTAGTCTTCTGATGTCCAGGAAGCACCGACACAAGCTGAGCGGCATTGAGAGGTACTGAGCGTTCACACTAACAGACAGCCTGATGGGAGTATTCCCATGGCAACGAGCACAGTGTGATGCTGTTCTTACAGGGCCAATTCGGTTACCTGGAATCCGCACAAGATGATGGGCGTGCCTTTGCAGTGCTCCGCCATCTTAGTTAGAGAAACGGTGAGCATGCAGCCTGCACGCATGTAGTCGATGCTGTTGTGTTCCAGGCTTAGGGTTCCCGCTGGTGCTCTTACACTGCAGTCGGTCCCCACAGGGTCTGCTGCAAGGGTGCAACCAGATGTGTGCCGGCTACCTCTTCCAGCAAGATAAGCAGTATGATGTCACATACGACACTGGCGATAAGGCCATCCAGTGCGGTCGACATGTGGACATCTTCAAATTCTGGCTCATGTGGAAAGCGAAGGTGAAGTTGTCCTCAGTTCCCCTGAGTTCACGGGTTCTAAGATAATCGTTTATATGTATGTCATTATATTTTTAAAAAAAGCACCATAGAAGGAAAGCTACTCAATACTCCCATCTGATCATGGTATTCCTATCAAACTGTACCCCCTGCTTTTGTTCGTTTAGATGACAGTGGTCTTTCTCTGAGCATTCTTCACCAGTTATAGCACGTTATAGTGCATTACGCTTTTTTCTCCAGGGGACAATTGGATTTGAGCAACACATCAACAAGTGCTTGGAGCTCTCTGAGTATCTCTACACCAAAATAAAGAACCGTGAGGGATATGAGATGGTGTTTCAGGGAGAGGTGAGTCCTCCCTCCCCGTATTTCTCTATTTCCATTTTGCATTGCTCCGAAAGATAACAAAACATGACCAATGCATTATCTTCATAAGGCATCAGATGTGAGAAATATCTAATGAATATAAAGTAGACCCCATTAACTCTGGCGACTAGTGCACTCGATCATTAATAACTTAGTTGCAGGCAAGATAATGTGGGGAACCTAACTGGGTATGGGTGGAGGACCATGGAGGTGTTTGTGGAAAACCTTCATGTTCATTTATCACCTTGAGAAACCCAAGCTGTATCTCTGTTTCCCTGACACCGTGATGCCGGCCACCCCGCCTTTCTTAGACCCTCCGGTGAGCAATGATAAAGTACTGCTCCTTCAGCTACCCACTCTCTGAAACACTCCTTAGATCATCTCTCCTGATCTGACATTGCTCCTTACACAGCATCCATTGTTGACACTGGCTGCATGTGCTCAGCGTGTCCGTAAGAAAGATCTCCCTGTCTGAGAAACTTTTTCAAGTTTGAGTTTTTTAGAGTTTGGGCATATAGAAAAAAAAAATTGGTATGATTGTATTTTTTAAAGGAAATCAAATGGCTTACACATATACACATGTTTTAAGATTAATCATATAACAGGTAAGCCTCTTCGCAATGCAACATCTTTTGAGTTACAGTAGTCAATCAGTCATGCTAGGTATCAACCAAAAAACTTCAAAATTAACTGAGTGTCACTGTGGTTTTCGGTGCAGCCACAGCACACGAACGTCTGCTTCTGGTACATTCCGCCCAGCCTGAGAGGAAAGCCAGATAGCGAGGAGAGGCTGGAGAGGCTGCACAAGGTATGACGAGCCTGCCGTTTTGAAGATGGAAGTCACAGGCATGGAGGTGAAGGCTTAGCTAGTTTCAGGAAGTGCAAACGTATTCCTGGCTTTCCAGAAACATTCCCATGTTTGTCGCAATTCAGGTGGCACCTAAAATCAAAGCGAGGATGATGGAGTCGGGGTCCACCATGGTGGGTTACCAGCCTCAGGGGGACAAAGTCAACTTTTTCCGCATGGTCATCTCTAACCACGCTGCTACCAAGTCAGACATCGACTTCCTGATTGAGGAGATCGAACGTCTCGGTCAGGATCTGTAAGAGTTTCACTCTGGAGAGGACAGCTTTCCCCTGATTTTGTAACCAGCTTTGGCATGACCCGAAGGAGCCTCAGGCCTCGGCTCTAAGTGCTGTCATTATCCCATGCGATGCCCATTGTCTGTTTGAAGGTAAAAGCCCATGATATACCGTATGTTCCGTTGCCTGTGTTTTCTAGTCTGCTCTGTCTCTTAGTGAGTCTTTAGATATATCTGTTGTATTTAAGAATTTGTCGAATGTGGGAATTGTGCCCATGTAATAGAATGGCTCAATGAGTCGATCTGAGTGACCACTTCAGCTGTGAGGTGCGTAAGCACACGTGGGGCCCTGAAACAATATAATAATATAACCTGATATATGTTATAATATATTGACTATTGGTGCTTTTCGCCGTACATGTAATTACCAAATCAGATGCACCACCTTATACCTTAGATGTTTTTTCCCCTTTAAATGTTAAGTAGTGGGGAACGTGTGAGCTCAGTCATTGTGACGGGTACAGTATCCTGTTGCTGTTTTCAGAGATAATTGAATTTTGTGTAGATTGTGTATAGTACTGTTACATTGCCTTTGTGAAAAAACATAAAGTGTCATAGTTTTACAATAAGAGATGTTTAAATAACAATTACAGTAACAGAAACATATACATATATAATTAAATATTGCTTTATTTATATTCAGAGTTTAGCAGTGGTAAAAAATCTAGTATTTTCTTCCATTTGTAATGTACTGTATCTTTATTTATATTATGAAACACTCTACAAAGAAAAATTGAAATAAATAAATTTAAATTTAAGGTATTTTAGTGTTTGTGAGCCAAAGAAAAAAACAATTTGTGACAGTGATTATTCCTACTTATGTGCTAAAAATAACAAGTATATAGATATTCCACTATTAAATGATATGTATGAGAGATACAGTATAATTTAATGCTCTAAACCTTAGTGCAATCTGTATATTATGTAGGTGTGTATCACATTGATTGAATGTTTCAGTATGTCAGTGGAATTCCTCACTTAGTGACAAGCACAATGCTAATCAAAGGGGGATCAAATCTTTTCTTTTGGGAAAGGATGGCTCATGTCTGATGATCATGAAATGAGTTTTCCACAGAAGCTTCTGCTTGTGAAAATAGTTTTAAGGTGTCTAGTCAACTCAGAATTTTAACATGTCAAAATCAATGCCCGTACAGATTTTTCCAGTTTGAACACACACATCGTGACCGCTGATGTTTTCTGATGTAATAAGAACTCTGAAATACTGTTGGTTGAGCACCTTTGTTTGAGAAACTGACAGATTGAAGGCAGGCCCTTTACTATTTGATCACGTTTGTGATGTTCATCATGATCAAAATTGTTGCATTTGAGGCACTAATAAAACATCTTTGAAACTTTGGCACTTCATCATTCATTGAGATGGGATTGGCACTGTGCCCTGCTCTACTGTTTCAAGTCCACTTCATCACTCATCATGGCCCAGGCCTGTTTCACGTCCCTCACTGCAGGAGAGAGCAAACTCAGGCCTGGCCACCATTAGATGTGTTGGTCTTCATTCCTTAATTCACTTCCCTGATAGAGATGTTAACTGAATTAATAGTCAGATAAAAATTAGAATAAACTAAACACCGAAAAGTCCTATTTGTGTAAAATACTGTGAAAAAACCAACTTGTAATAGCATAAAATTTGACTTTTCAAAAATGCAGGTCTGCGTGCAGTATTTTCCTCCTTTTTTGGTAATAAAATGTACAAATTGATTTTCATGGTACCAAATGAAGGTTAATTTCAGTGTAAATTCATCAGGATTGGTTTAAATGATAGCTGCAGTCATTTTTTATTTAGGACACATCCAAATGTTCTGCTTCCTGTTTTCTTGCCTATATGTATTCCTTACTTGGTAAAATACTTGTGCTCAGTTTAACTTTAACTGCACAGTTTCTTTCAACAGAGAGTCGAAAGCTAATTACTTGCAAGCTTAACAGGACCAATAAACCCACGTGTTCTTCATAATGCCCAGAGACCTGAAGTTGCTCCTGCTTCCAGAAATTTTCAGTAAATGACTGGCATTTAGATTCTTGGGAAATAAATTTCTCTCAGTACAGGTGTTTGAGCACAATGCTTTATTTGCAAAACTCCAAAGAAAACATTTTAATGGAAATATACTGTTGACAAATAAAAAGCTGATTTAAAATGTACTATGAATTACACTTGTTAAAATTTCAAAAGGTGTAAGATTCAGTCCATAGGGCCAAATATTTTTATTTACTAGTAAAACATCTCCAGGAAAAATGAACGACACATTTCACATCAAAGAATTATTCACTAGATTCACCAGCAATCGACAGAAGGAGTAAAACGTGAATCCCACCACCTCAGGAAATTCAGATTTTTTTTATTTTTTTTCTCCAGACAGTCACGCCAAGCAGGCCTGGGTGCAGATGATGGTCCAGATTGACTTTAATGACAGAACGCCGTGTGCTCTATTTTGTGTGACTCGCTTGGTTAGCTACGGAGATCATCCATGCCTTAGGCATCATTTATACCAGTAAACAAAAGACCTCCACTGCCTTTCATCTTTCTGCACAGGAAGACCCTGCCACGGTGCCTTGCTGTGTACTGCAGAGCTTACGAGTATTAATGTATTTACCACTGAGAGATTTACAAACGGATCTAAAAAGTAGATGTCCATAGTGATTCAGAATTTTATTATAACTTATAACACTCAAAGTATTACAGTAATCGAGTCATTGTTGAAAGAAACAGCACAGCAGGTACTGTATAGTGCCTGTATTTTCATATGACATGTCCAGCAGCATGAATGACAGTGATCTTATCTAATCTCAGCTGAGAGAGCTGAAAAAGGTAACACTTCACTTATGAACACTATACGCCTTCTTCCTCATAGGAAATGGAGAATCCATCACAGTAGAAGTTAAACCACAAAAATAAATGACAATATTAATGCAAAAAAGAGCCACTTAAAGAAAACTTTCTACATTTGCCTATAATAAAAGTACTTTCCTGTGA
The DNA here is from genome assembly GCA_009936485.2 of Gymnarchus niloticus. Lineage (NCBI taxonomy): Eukaryota > Metazoa > Chordata > Actinopteri > Osteoglossiformes > Gymnarchidae > Gymnarchus > Gymnarchus niloticus. Next base: position 22,465,365 of record JAACJT020000001.1, read on the forward strand.
ATCCCCAGTGATCCTTCATTCCCGACTCAATTTCCCACACCTGTCTGGGAGTTGGTCCCCATTCTTCAACTTAATCATCCGGGGAAAGAGGCATCATTGGCTCATCTGATCCCCCAGCTGAGCAGTTCTCGTCCCCCGTCCTCTGCCACCCCCACCCTTCTACAAGCACACAGCCACCTCTCATTACTCTGACCTTTAAAATGTTTATAGTAAAATCTGCTAGATTATGGTCTCTTTTCGTCTTTACCTGCCTTATAAAGGTAAGCTAATTTCAAGGCTGCGCTCATGTGAGCTCCAAATGAATGTGAAATATGGATGGTTTACACATCCCTTGTCTGTAACCGTCGTTCTGTTGCTCTTCAGGTCAGTGATTAAAGCACTGGGATTAAAACCCACAATTACGTGAAAAATACCTGATAATTCTAGCAATACATTTTTAAGTATTGCAGTACTTGCTTTTTTCGACTGCGGTGACTAAAATTCCATGATCACAGTAACCTGCATGAACATTGTTGCAACGTTTACGCAGAATGCAGCTAGGTATCTGCATTCAGTCAATGTTGATAATATTGTCTGGGCTAAATTGAACTGATGCGTAATTACAAAGCTAATTTGGAAGCAGGTGTTTCAAGCCCTTGAAAATAATTGAAAGTTAATGAAAATGGAGGAGCCAGATTGTATGGCTGTATGTGAATCAGGTTCCCATTCACCAATAACAGGGCTGCTTAATACGTAAACAGGAAGTAACCTGAAGCAAATGTCAGCTTAAAGTCCATACTGTTCTCATCTTATTACTGAATTGATTTCACAGACATCATGGTGTAAATTATTGGTACCTAATTGTTTCCTAGGTAAATATGCTATTTTGAGATCTGTATGAATTGGAACAATGTTGAAATATGAATGGATACACTGCCTGGCCAAAAAAAAAGTCGCATGCTTCAGTCTTTCATTTGACCATCTTTAGCTGTGATTAAGGAGCATTCGTCATGGCATTGTTTGGACGAGCTTATGCAACGTCAACATTTTTTTCATCTTAGATTTGCATTAATTTTTCATCGACTCTTGTATTGACAGAAGGAGAGTCGAACCACTCCATAAAGTCTTCTCTATAACATCCCAAAGACATTCAATGGGGTTAAGGTCAGGACTCTTTGGTGGCCAGTTCATGTGTAAAAATGATTCTTTATGCTTCCTGAACCTCTCTTTCACAATTTGAGCCTGAAGAATCCTAGCATTTTCATTCTGGAATACGCCTGTGTTGTCAGGGAAGAAAAAATCCATCGATGGGATAACCTGGTCATTCAGTAGATTCAGGTACTCAGCTGATTTCATTTTATTGTTGCATAACTTTGCTGAGCCTAGACCAGACCATTGGCTCTTAAGTACTATATTCACTTATTGAAACTGAAACAGTGACTTTTTTTTTGGCCAGGCAGTATATTTTTTCCCATTGCTTTTCTAAAGCTACAAATGGTTTGGAAATTTAACGCATAATACTGTCCTTCCAGTACTTCATAAATAAGAATTCTTTTCATGATCATTTAAATACCTGTTTTATTTCAATACAGTCTGCTAGTCACCTGACAACATTTAAAAATCGGTCTTTGTTGCAGAGTATGAAATTCAGATCAGATTGTGCTTCACATCCCTCCATCATCACCGACCATGATCAGATAGCCCATCAATCACAATTACGAGCATTGTTACACACTGATTAATCCCAGAGCAGGCCTTTCTAGAAACGATATGCATGACTGACTCCCTCTCTTTCCGTGGGGTAAAGGGGAGTGACAACAAATAAGCGAACGTGAAGCGCGTGACACTGGAGACGTGCCGTGCCTCTCGCAGATTGCGTGTGTGTGTGTGTGTGTGTGTGTGTGTACAATATTTGGCTAGAATTTGTTGCTTTTTATGTCCTTTTAAAGCGTGGTTTTTGAAGAGGTGTTTGACTGCACGATACATACTGCACAAATACATATATGTATGTATAGCAAGCAAGCTGGTTAACAATCCAAACCTCTAAATCAGTAAATGTTGAACATTTGCACAGTAGGCTACCCTACGCCATCAGTCGGTTTAATAAAACGTTGAGTAATAATACTGTACAACTGACAATGCAGATTTATTGTATCTGAGACATAAATATCTAAGTCTTCTGAGGAAAACTTCCCTTATAAACATTATAACCTTCAGTTCTTTCTGAGAATAAAATATCAGCCTTTGAATTACTTAAAAAGTTAAATGATCAAATAAATAAGATAAAAGGGAACCATATAAAGACAATATGAAGGCATTATAAAGGTAAACACAACAAAATGAACTCTATTCCATACTATTCCATATCTTCTGTTACATGATAAATCTTTGGCTGTGACTTTCTATGAATTATCATTAAATAAATTCCATTTTATCACAAAATGCAGTTTTTGTGTACATTATAAACATTTCCGAATGTGAACTAGTCTGATAAACAAAAGAAAATAAAAAGAAAACGAAAAGGAACATAAAGTACACAAATATACAAATGTAGTGAGACACAAGTCAAAGAGAGACAATACATGTAACGCAACAAGGTTGTACAAAATGAATAAACAGACAAATAAGAAAATATAAATTATGAAGGTGTAGATGTGCAAAGTCATCCATAGTCTGTTTTAAATTGTGTTCTGGTATGTGCTATGACTGGAGGAAAGAGGGGACATGTCAAGAGGAGGTATTGTAGTGTTTGATGGTGTCAGGCAGAAAAGATTCGTAATAAAGCTAAACTTAACACACTGTTATGGATTGAAATAATTGGCTAAAGGTGCTTCAACAGAGCACCCCATAGTGGCGATGGACGGAATTGTTCTTCAGTTTTTCAACCATATTGTTCTCTGCAGCTGCCTCCAGAGGACCCAAGGTCAGTCATGTGATCGAGCTGGCTTTCCTGATGAGTTTGTTTATGCGTTTAGTATCACCTGAACTGATCTTGCTTCTCCAGTAGGATACAGTGTAAAGAACAACTCCACTGGCCACCATGGACGAGTAAAATAACTCCAGCAGCTTTCTGCAATCATCAATAAGACCTACGTTTCCTCAGAAAGTCAAGTCTGCTTTGCTCTTTCTGGGGTAGACCTGCTACAATGTTCACCGAGTCTAGTTTTCTGACCTAGTTTTCTGGCTTAAGGGAAAAGGTAGAAAGTAGTGATGGGACAAATGAGGTTTCTAAACCCATGGGTGGTGGAAGTATTCTGAATGACCAATCACTGCTAGCAATAGTTTAGGATAGTCCCACCCACCATGTGACTTGTTGCCTAATTTGTCCCATCACTATAGTGGTAATAACCCAACCAAGAGCTACATTTAATCAGCATGAAGACACATATTATTACTCTGGCTTTGCAATGCATGAGCACAAGGATGCACAGTAATTATTCAAATATGATAATAATTAATAGCTTGCAGTATGTATGTGTGTGGTGTGCAGCTGGTTTGGGCCTGCATAATTTTTTGCTGTATGATAATTCAGTGTATTTGAGTGTGGAACAGAGTGGTTGTCTGTCTGGGATATACTGTACTTTCATCTGACATACAGCATGGTTAGGGATAAAACTGTGTCAACTTTTACAAGAATGACAAAGGATGACAATGTCTCTTCTATTCTCCCTTTTCCACATAGTCATCCCTACCCTGTCCTCTCATTCATTGCCCCACTGTAATATGTTTTCTTGTTTCTACTCCACTCTCTTAAAAATAAGGTCATTTTCAAAGTCATGGCACTGTCATGCTTACTGCCATCTATTAATTCAGTCCTTTGTTTCTCATTGGAACAAAACGATCCCATACCAATGGGGTTACAGTCAAGCCAGTCACATAATAAACATTGACACTAGCTTTGAACATGCCTCAGTCGATCTAATGGAGAAGATGGAAACTGACAGAAGCTCATCTCTAAATCCATTCTGCTTCAGATAAGCACTGAGGCACACAAGTGTCATGTTGGTCACTGTTAATTAACAGGATGCAGGGGGTTATGCATTACCGGGGATGAGCTCAAAGATCTTCAAGATATTTCACTATTATAGGCACATAGATTCAGTCTTAGGTCAAAAAACAACAACAGCAGGCTGAAATCAATATTTCTTGTCTTTCAATCCACATGAAACATTTATGTAAAATACAAAAGTCAGCATAAAACCCAATAAAGACACCTTTAAGGTGGCAATGAGCTTGACAGTGCATATTCCTGTCAATCACAATCACCTAGGGGTGTCCACTGTTTTGTCTGTTGCGTGGGCTTTGGTTTGCAGGTTGTCAGCCACAATTCTGACTTACGGACATCAGACAGCCCTTTCCAATGGGAACGACAAGGTTATGGATCCTTCTTGTCAGTTGGAAAAATAAATGTCGAAACGAAGAAAAAAATCTGACACAAAGAGTGCTGAAGAGACCGTGTTGAGATGACTGACTCTTTATGTTTTAGTGCTGAAGAGACCGGGTTGAGATGACTGACTCTTTATGTTTTAGTGTTGAGGAGACCGTGTTGAGATGACTGACTCTTTATGTTTTAGTGTTGAGGAGACCGTGTTGAGATGACCGACTCTTTATGTTTTAGTGCTGAGGAGACTGTGTTGAGATGACCAATTCTTTATGTATTAGTGCTGAGGGAAGCATGTTGAGGTGACCGACTCTTTGAGGAGACCATGTTCAGATGACCGACTCTTTGAGGAGACCATGCTGAGACTCTTCATGTTTTACAAATGACACTGAGGCAGTTTGGGCAGTTTTTGATCCTGATGCATTGTTGATGTGTTTCCATCTGAATTTTTAATAATGATATTTCCATCTTCTGTCTTTGTGTCCCATGTTTTCAGTTTGCCCATGGCAACAAGAAAAAAAAATCATCTATTGATAAAGCAATGTTCAATATGTGCTATTATGAGTTTTAAATTTTAGCATTTTTAATATATTATGAATGTAATGCATTATTACTTAACATCACTTTTAATGC
>JAACJT020000001.1:22470457-22522971 GCA_009936485.2 Gymnarchus niloticus
TATTATGAGTTTTAAATTTTAGCATTTTTAATATATTATGAATGTAATGCATTATTACTTAACATCACTTTTAATGCAATTAAATTAAACAGAATTGAAATTAATTTTGAATTAAGCATCCGTAAATTATGTACATACATTTTACTACTTGTATAATTTAGACACATAGGAGTGACAATTATAATATTCTGAATGACCTCTGAGAGCATCGCCAACTGTGTATTATTGTTTCAAGGGCGATTTTTCATCAAATACGCCCCATTGATTTAACACTAGAGTCTTGACAGATACAAAGTTAAAAAAAATCATTTTACTGTAAGAGAAAATTGCAAATCTCATACTGTATAATGGCTGAACCCCTGATGGGAATGACAGATTGTACTGATTTTATCTGCCATTTTGTTAGGGGGAATTTATATTTGTCAAAAGCACTTGCAATAGTGCAGAAGCTCTGTAAATTCATCACAGATCTGGATTCTTGGTCTGTCCAATGCATGAGGTATGGGGGCTCGGTGGAGAGCACTGCATGCTCAGCTACTAGGGTTGTAGGCTCAATTCTGACCCTGGCTCTGTGTACATGTATGGTTATCGTGAACTTGTGTCAGAGTGTTTGCCCTGGGGTGCTATCCCTTCACAGATGTTCTCTTTTTTTGTACGCTGTGCTTTTCGGAACAAGCTCCAGGTTCACCATGACCATGTACTGGATGAGCAAATGCATGATTGGATGAACATTTGATCAAGCAGTAGTCTCTTCAATACTGAGCAGCTGGAGACCCTGTGATAAAGGACATGCCCTTAAGATTTTAGCTTTCCTTGTCAAGCCCTACCAAGGAACCTCCATCCATCCATCCATCCATCCATCTTCTAACCATTTATCAGGGTTAGGGCAAGCTTGGAGTCTATGCCAGGCACCACTGGACACAAGCCCAGGGTATACCCTGGCTGGGATGCCAGTCCATCGTAAGGCACAAGATTAGTCATACTTGTCTTTATCAGCATTCTCTTCCAGGCATCAAGCCTTCACTGGCTGGCATAGGAAGAAATGAATTATTCACAAAGAAATGGATAAGGACAACTAGGAAAGGACATGCAGTATATTAGGGCTGTGAAACTGTCCTGTACTCAAGTCTGTGCTGTTCCTTATATGCAAAAAACAAGACATGTAGCCATCACTGTACCATTGTCGTCTACACCCGTATTTCTGCACTTTCTAACTGCATTCATATTTTTTCAATAATTCTTTGAAGGGCCTAGCTACACACACCATGCAGTATATTTTATCCATGTCCCATTGGTTTCACTGCAGAATATTGAAGACTTCTATTTGCAAATGATTATGTTGGTTGAATTGTTCTTGTATTATGACTTAGAACTCTGCATATATGACAGCTTTATATATGACAGAGGTATAGGGTTTAAAGAGGTTTAAATTACTCTGTCACATCTGTAGGTTATCATTAACTCAGTTAATTGTGACAATTGTACCAAATTTCAGGGATTTTTCTATGTCCTCACATTATAAAGATAAACTTTCTGATGTCTTAATCAAATACTAACAATTAAAATATGACTTACTTCAACTAATAGATGTTAAGTAAAGCAGTTCTATGCTCATATGGGTAATTTTTGGTGAGTCCACAGATACTTCATCTTTGACAATAATTAAATCATTTGCTATCTTCACTGGCAAAGCATTACTAACTACAAATAGTGCTGAACTCCAGCTGGTATGTTCCAGCTCCAGTAATGAATTAGGTAACCAGTTACAAAGAAAAATTCCAGAAAGACTGCAAATAAAGAACATCATAAAATAATAAAACCCTTAAAATCAGGCAGAGCCACTATGGTCTAACAGATAGTGAAGTGTACTGTTTAAAAATGATTTTTAAATCTATGTATATTACATAGTTTCACAAAACATATCAAAAAGGTTGCAAGTTCTTGCCCAATGGGTTTATTCATAAAGTGTGTGTCACGTCAGCACCAGCACTCTGGCACTCTGGGTCCCCAAGGTACTGACCGGGGTTTTGTGTAGGCCATCATGTCTCGCTTCCCTATTAATCCTAACTACCCTTGCCCTGATTGCCCTCATGTGTCCCGCCTGTTTCCTGGGTATATAAGTCTGTTTTCCTTCATGAGAGTGGCGTGTGTTAATCCTCCATCTTGTTTGTCATGGCTTCTACATCTGGTTGCTTTGTCTGCTTGTGGCGCCCCTCTCGTAACCCTAGGCTTGCTTTGTTTCCTTGTGTTTACCTTCTTGGTTATCCATAGCATTCAAGGCTGAGCCCGGTGTTTGTATTTAATCCTATAACTAAAGCCCATTTTCACTTGCATTTGCATCTGTGCCTCATGTGTTCATGGGACCTGCACCCCACGTCCGGTGACTATCATGACCGTGTGACTATGTACATACTGAACCAGGAGTTAAGCTCTGAAGAACTTCATCTATGCAACTGTGAGATCGGTTCTATGGATGGAACCAATAAATAAAAAACAAGGGAAGGGACAGGTACATCAGAGATAGGGCAACAACAATGCAAATACAGACAAATGCAGAGCAATAACAAAAACAAAAACATACATTGTATATGCAAATCAGGCTGTAAATGCATTAGAAAGGTCATCTTGCAGTTTTGCTAGTAATTGAGGAAATAAGATATTGGCTACCATTGCATGATGTTGTCAAGAAAGTTCAGTTGTGACACTGGTTTCTGGCATTTTTCAGTCTTGGCACAAAATAACAATCTGAATAATAATTCCATTTTGTTTTTGATTATGATGGTGGTGCTTTGAAGACAGTTTTTATTATATAATCAATGGGAACAATGGGAAGATTAGAATAAAGAAAGGATCTCACTGTAATTATAATAACTTGCCCCACTTTCCTGAAAGCATTGTCTGAAGAATAAGCATGTTTTCAATATCACACGACAAATGGTCCTTGGACAGTTGTTTGTATTTAGTCTTGGAGATATACATCTATTTAAAAGATACACAGATTCCACACACACTGCAATAGTTCTACTGAGGAGATTTTATCCCAGTTTGAAAAATTGGTCTGTTTATAACAGAAAAGAAAGGAAGTCGGTGAGATTACACCCTGAGGACAGCAAAATCAGTTTGGTTTCTTTGCTTCAGATTTCCATAACATGCATATAAGCATATTCTGACAAATGTAATATTTCTAGATGTATTATATAGTATACCATAGAAATCTGACTGGTTTTCACACTTCAGATTTGTCATTTAAAACTAGCCTTACACGCAGACGGTATTGTGGTTCATTTGTAGCTTCATTACCTCATGATACCATGGCTGGGAGTGAGAATCCTGCCCTTGTTCTGTGTGTGGGCTTCCTCCTGTGCTACTAAAACATACAGTGTAGTAGGGTGTGAGCATAAAGACACAAGTAATGTGCTTTCAGGAGACTTGGACTCAGAGAGTTTTATTCCACACAATCACAGGGGTAACAAGGAGTCCTGAGGTGTGTGAGAGACTGAAGAAATAGCAATTTCGTCCAGAAAAAGGGAACAAAAGCAACACCATATTGGCCCCCACAGCAAAGCAAAGGCTGCCAAATAGCTACAGGCCTACGGCAAGCGTGTCATGCAGCAGAACCCGGTCTAGGGCATTGCCTGGCCTTGGGTTCTATGCTGCCTGGGGTGGGCTCCAAGCACCCTATAATGGATAGACAGTTGGATGAAGGATTGATGGTCTTAATGCTCCAGTGCAGGTAAGAAACTCAGTATGCTGGTCCATTTGATCCATAACAGAAACAAACTACCTTACTAAATTAATTGAGAATTAACCATATGAAGGGTGGCTCAGTGGATAACTGTCATTCTAAAGCTAGGGGTTCAAAACCTAACTTGGCTCTATGCATGTGGACTTTGCATACCCTACCTGTGCTGTGTAGGTTTCCTCCCAGTCAAAGGACATGTAACTAAGTGCCAATAGTGTGTGTATATATGCCCTACAAATGGGATAGCATCCCAGCTTTGTGCCCTGTGCTGCCTGAGATAGGTTCCTGTCACCCTAACTGGGATAATCAGTAAGAGGATGGATGCAGGGGTGGTTCTAGGGTCAGATGAGATCCAGGGATTAGTCTAGAACAGTGTGACTAAGTCTGAGCTTGAAGTAGATGACAATTCAATTTTATTTATATAGCGCTTTTAACACAGAGCGCGGTCACAAGGTCTCAGTTGAGCTGGCACAGTGGCTCAGTAGCTAACACTGTTGTCTTGCACCTCTAGGGATTGAGGTTTCATGTCCAATCTGTGTGTGTGGAGTTTGCCTCGTATGTGGATTTCCTACTGTAGTCTAAAAACATGCAGTTAATCTAATTGATATCCCTGAAGAATAAGACTGTGTTTAGGTACAGTATGTGTCCAGTGAGGGACTGGCATCCCTGCCAGGGTGTGTGCCTGCCTTCTACTACCTGAGACAGACTTACGCCGACCCTGACCAGGATAAGTGGTTAGGATGTTTCACTACTACTTACTAAAAATATCAGAATACAAGATGAAAATTTACCTCATGATTTGCAGAAAACCTATGACAACATGCCATATTAAGCCAATTATTCCTGTTGATATTTTAACATACTGTACATTTTTATAGTCAATCGTTCTTTAACAGGTAAGTCTTTGTTTTCACATCGTCATTACAGCTAGCGTTTTCACTGGCAATTATTGCATATATTATTCTACTGGTCAATCGGCGACGTAATGTGCAGCATGCACACCTCCAGGATTTCGAGTTCGAATCACACCTCAGTTCTGCCTGTGTGTGTTTTCCCCCCATGCTCCATGGGCACACCAGTTTCTCCCACTTCGCATAAGCAGGCAATTTACTCAGCTCTATATTTGCTATAGTATGTCCGACTGTGTGCGCACCTCGTCCTGGGTGTTCTGCCATGCGTCGTGTTGCTTATTATAGGGTCTCCGATAAGTGTTTGCAAGGATAAATTATATTAACATCATTATACTACCTCCGTGTATCGTTTTTCTGAATATATTCGTGTTCGTTCACCCTATAAAGTCTTTCTTTATTTTCATGGTAAATTGAAGAATTTCTGCACCCTTTGCTGTGCAGCAACTTGGCGTTTTTACTAAGCCATATATACAACCACCAGCTACATTTTTCAGGAGAAACTACACTACCCCACCATCGTTTCGACGTCCATCAAAATGCCACGTACTAACGTGTTATGAATATGTACGTAATTTTGTACCGGAACTGAGGTGGATCAGTTAAACGTCCGGTTATTAGATTTTTGACATTGACTTCCGGGATTTTTGTACTGACATAAAAGTTTATTTAAAACGGTACAGTGAGCCACAGTGAGGTCTGGGGTGTATCCCGAGCAGCATAGAGCACAAGACCAATAAATGCTAAAATATAGCATTAAATTGTATATTTCAAATTCTAAGATATAATAATGATGATCCTGGTTTTAAAAATATTTGAAAGGACTTTTATTTTGAAACATTAACACCGGAAAATACTTATTGTTGCCTACATCGGTTGCTCAAATAACAGAAGTATCCGTACCGCACACGTCTGATCAGAAACGCTTAAATATCGGGGAGGCATGGGGGGATCCCAGAGTGTCGAGGTTCCTGGTGGTGGGTCTGAGGGTTATCACGTCCTCAGAGTAAGCAGCTCATTTTTTTATTTTTTGCGCTATCTTGTTTGAAACGTCAATACGTCTGTTGTGTGGCTGTGAAAACAGGGTCCGCATATGTTACTGCGGCCTGCTGGTGATGTTGCATGCTGCCTTCAGCTGCTTTTCTAAATACGTCGTTTGCTGTAAAACAATTCATTAAGCTGACCTTCACCATAATGGGTTTGTTTTATTTACTTTTAGTAATAAACAACAACCATTCTAAGTAACTGGTTTGGCACCAGAGGTTCAGGTTAGCAGTATGTCAATGAAGCCAAGTCATTCAGCTAGTTGCTAGTTTGACAGGTCTTACTTTTTATATTCTTACGAGAGTGCTTGTGTAAGTCAGCATCATATGTAACAAATTCATTGCAATTGTATAGGTATAGTTACGCACGGTTATTAATTAGCAGATTAAGCAGTTATAATGATCTTGCTAGAAACGTACGTGGCAGTTTGCCTAACCAGTATTTGAGCCTTTTAATTTAGCTACTAAATTAAGGATTAGTTTGACACTACGCGTTCTTGATGATGCTAATTGAATGAATGATACTGGCTCAGTTGTTTTCTTGTGGTATTAAATGGAAATGCATGCATTTATGTGGCGTCGTGGTAGCTGCGTCCCACTGAAGTATTACCTTGTTTTTCGGGCATGTGAAACGACCAAAATTTTTTGTATATTTAAATGCAAAAATTATTGATTACGATCAACGTCTTGTAACGGGAATTCCAGACTATAAATGAAATGTCTAAATTATACTTTCCCCCCCCGGCTGGTTCTTAATTGTAATTACATCACTCCGCAGGTTCAAGAGAACTCGCCTGGACACCGAGCTGGATTAGAACCGTTCTTTGACTTCATTGTTTCTATTAACAACACAAGATTGGTGAGTATTCTTGATTAAAAAATATTCAACTATCTTGATTTTACTGTCACAGTATTGATCAAAGTTTTCAGATTCATTAAGGGATATTTCTTATGCAGTTGTGCCATTGTAGTCAGTCAAATTTTGTGTGCCTTGCCTCTGCACAATGTAACAATTTTTTTCTTCCATTTTCAGAGGAAGCAGAACATGGAAAAGTTTGATAATATTAGTTGCCCTTAAAATTAAAGCAATCTCATAGACTTAACAAATGTGTAGAGTCCTTTTAAATAATGAAAGTTCTGTGACCATGGCCCTGCTCCAGAAAGCCGGTTTAACAAATCCTGCAGTAAAACCTGAATTCTGATTGTAGCAATTTTAGGAGATTTGGGGAATTGACAAATCCTAAAGATGGCCCTCTCCAATCAGAATTCAGGCTTGATTCCAGAATTAGTTAAACCTGCTTTCTGGACTGGACCCCTGGATTCTTGCTTTTTTCAGTTTCTTCAGCTTCTGGATAAATGTTCTAGATGTGCTTAGAGAGGTGTAGAAGGGTAGCATTTTCATCCTATAGCTGCTAAGATGGCCTGAATACCTGGTTTTAAACAGATCTTTTAAGCCTCTGTTTTTGGCTTATTTCAGACGATTCAGTATCTATTCATGTTAGTCTGAGCCATAAGTCTAGGAGATTAAGCAGGTTTCTTAAGCCCAAGCAGCCCCATCTATTCTGAATGGATTAAGTCATTTGTTTTTTTTTTTTAGAAAATATTAAAACAGTTTTGATAGACATTCCAGTGGTGATACTGATGAAAGTAAATTGTATTGCAATTAATAAAAATCTGCCAAAGCATATTGAATGTATTTGAGGAGTAAAGAGAGGATGCTAATGAGTTTGGTAGCACAGTGACAAAGTGGACTTATTACATGGAGGTGCTTTAAAAATTGCTTTGGTCAGAAGTTTCACTCGAGCAGCAATATGTTATGTAATCTTCACTGTCGTATTTGGACAGAACAAAGATAATGACACGTTGAAAGACCTGTTGAAGGTGAATGTGGAGAAGCCAGTAAAGATGCTGGTGTACAGCAGCAAGACCCTGGACCTAAGGGAGACCACTGTCACCCCCAGCAACATGTGGGGTGGCCAGGGGCTGCTGGGCGTAAGCATCCGCTTCTGTAGCTTTGAGGGAGCCAATGAGAACGTCTGGCACGTCCTGGTAAGTGGCCCTTTGGACCGAGAGTTGAGGAGATGCATAATGTCAAAGAACAGCTGGGATGATGGACTGCTTGGTTTGTCACTAAACATGGGTTTTTAATATAACATTCATATTGCTGTGCATCTGTTGCCCACAAACCAACAATATTGAAGGTTTTTGTCTGCTCACAGCCAGATACAAGTCCAGTTTTCCCTGTAGTTTTGTTTCAGTTGGAATATACAGGAGGAGAATGTCAGCTGTTTGTGTCCCCTCTTCATGGCAGGAAGTTGAGCCCAACTCTCCAGCTTCTCTGGCTGGCTTGAGGCCACACACGGATTACATCATAGGAGCAGACACCGTAATGAACGAGGTCTGTTGGGATTTGCTTCCTGTACCTACATTTTGTAAAGTGGCATTAATAAACATCATTGTTGGACGTTACAACAACAGCGTACAATTCAATTGATCCACTTTATTTGCCAGCTAAAAAAAGATAAGTGATGTCATTATAGTCTCACCCCCTCCCCCCACTGTACAATTTTAAATACCTCTCTCCCTCAGTCAGAGGACCTCTTCTCGCTAATCGAAAGCCATGAAGGGAAAGGCCTGAAACTCTACGTGTACAATACAGACACAGACAACTGTCGAGAGGTGGTCATCACCCCCAACGGCGCATGGGGCGGGGACGGCAGGTGTGGTTCAGCTCCCTGGCACCTTGGCGTGCATGCTGGCCCTGTCAAAGGCCCTTGCCTCACTGCTCATTCCCTTCCACAGCCTGGGATGCGGGATCGGCTACGGTTACCTGCATAGGATCCCGACCCGCCCATTCGAGAAGGGGAAGAAGATCAGCTTTCCGGCGCAGCCCCCCAGCGAGCCCACTAGCCCTCCGAAGGATGGGTTTACGGAGGTGGGGGCCACCTCCAGCATTTAGGGCTTGCTTTAAAGGTTGTCACAAACGTTTTTGCAAGGATTTCAGAAATCTGCAGGACCTCCTGTCATTATGGAGGCAATACATGTAAAGGAATTCACCAAGTGTGTATCATGTTGAAAAAAACTGAGGGAAATTGAACATGCACAAGAAGGGATGCCTTTGCAGGGACTGGAATAACAGACCCATGTTTTGAATATATCCAGGTTATAAGCACTGAGAGCCTAATGATCGGATGGCCTTTTTATGTGCCATCTGCTGAGTTCATACTGGCTGCTCCCTCACTTCCTGTTTTTATCCCTTCTAAAAACACACTTATCAGGCTGCTGTTTCCCCCGTAATGTAGGACAGTTTCAAAGTCCTCATTATTATCGGGAAGCTCTCTGCGCAGAAGGTCACAAGTCCACAGTGAGATGTTGATTGAACTGACTAATTGGCTGCTTAAATGCCTCTCGCCCTTCCCATTGATCAGAGACATCCCCTCCCCCAGGTGCAGCTTTCTGCCGTCACTCCCCCACCCATCGTACCTTCTGCTCCCACTGAACTGGAAAAGGATCTGTCTCGCTTGTCAGTCAGCACGGCCACTCCCACTGTCCCCAGCACCCTACACACAGGTTGTTTCATCTCTTCGGCCATTTGAGTGATGCTTTACTCAACTGTAACATACCAAGTCCTGTTTTAATGAACATGCTGCCGTTGTGTACCAGGTGTCCCGACTGTGCCACTCCTGCCGACTCCAGCCAGCGATTCTCTGAATGCGGTTCCTGCAGTCAGCTCTGCCGCCACACTGCCTGGTTAGACATGAGTGACCTTAAGCTGGAAAGAGGAATCTGTTCATTTTCAACCGTCTCTGAAGTCAAATCATACTAAACACTGCCTTTTTTTTTTTTTTTTCTGTGCTATGCAGGACTGGTGCCCTTAGCAGGAGGCCATCCACCTTATAACAGTTTGCCAAATCCTAATATCACTTTACCAGACTTGAGAGGACTGTCATTACCATCTTTACATGGCATTGGAGGACTACCACCATCAGTAGCTAGTAAGGCTTGTTAATCATCTTAGCATTGCTGTTTCACGCAGTGTTAATGTAGTAAGTGTTAATCTCAAAGTCAAGGGCAGTCTGTCCATTTAATCATGTGTTAGTTAAAATGTAGTCCCAGGGGTATAATGTGTTAATTTAGACTCGTGTTTTAAAACTCTGCTTGTTGATATTGAAAGTATCCTCCTGCTGTCTTGCAGGTTTGCCCCCACTTGGCTCTTTGCCCCCTTTAAACCTAGCTGGGATGCCCCCTCTAGCCATTCCACCTGTGCCCCCCTCTCAGCTTAGTCAGCTGGTTCCTGGTTTGTCTTTTCCCCCATCAAACCAGCCCCAGCCGATCACCACGGCTGCTGGGGTAGCCCTAACCAGGCAGACCCCAGCCCTCATCCTTGATGCCGTTTCGCCTCCCAGATCCCTTGCCAACCAGGACTCGGCCGCAGCAACCATGGTTACCACAGACACCGCAACATCGGACACACTGTTCACCTCTGAATCGTCATAACAATGGGCAGCCCCAAGCTTGCACAAATGTTTCTGGTATATTTATTCGGCTAGAGGAGATTCTGCACGAACCCACATCATTTCATAGTATATTGGAATGAGATGTTAATGATGACCATTAAGGGTTAAAGGAAAACAGGACAATAACATGCACATACATGTCACGATATCATAGTTTGTTTCTGTCTGGCTTTTACACCACACTGTTGTATCAAGTGATTCTTTTTATTTCAGATCCACAGTTGGTTACAAATTGTAGTCTTCTGAGACTTTTTCCCCAATCATATTGACTTGGCTTTTTTGTTTGTTTTTAAGTTATGCTTCATATCTGGTCAAATGGATGGTTTGTTTGAAACAATGTTAAACTACCGCATCTGATTTTCAGCATGAATGTAGGTATTGATTTAGTTTTGTTTATTGCCCTGTTTGGGGGACCTATATCTTTGCTTCCTTGTGCAAAGGTTACGTGCTCCGTATGCTTAACTAAGGTGCAATTTGTCACAAAAGGATTAGGATGTTCAGTGTTGCACTAAGTTGAGGTGGTTAAGTAATCTTGTATGACTGGTGAACCGGTAGGTGGCGCCATTGACCTCATGGTAATGCAATCCTCCGTATATTCTTGCAATAAATGTGACATTTTACGATATACTCGGTTTTCATAATGTTGTTCCTTATTACACACGCAACCGTAATCTTTCTATATCAAATTTACCGAATGAAATGTGAAGTCAACCCAATGGGTACATTTAAACTACTGGATCGGGTGTAAACGTAAGAGAGATGGTAAAAATTAGAGCCAGATTCTCGTATTTAATAATTTTGGTTTGTCAGAAACACTAAATTTTGCCATAACGCCATTAAAATATTTAAATAGTTTTAGAAATGTTAAAATTTGTCTTCACGATCAGGATAATTGAGAATACAATCAAACTAAATGAAACTGTCTAACTGTACCACCACTACTTTGCTTAGTTTCTTTGTAGTGTCCTTAATGACGCTGGTGGGCAGGTTTAAAGTTTCAGAAGTAAGAACAAGAAAGGCTGCCTGGTACGTTTGGCAAAGCCTTCTGAAAACCTTCGAACTGGGGGCAAACTATCAGCTCATCTTCGGGCGGAAGCAGAAAAGAAGTCACAGGTAACTACGGTGTCCCTATGAGGTCAACGCGCTGCAAATTCACACAAGACATTAACATAAACGCGCTGCAATTACGCCAAACAAAAACGGAAGTATTTCCAGAGGACACTTAAAAGTGGTGAACGCGTCTGGACACGCTTGTTTTTTCCGTCAGTGTTTTTGGCATTTCATGATTCAGATATAATTGCAGATATCTACTGTTAACCTACGGAACGTCATAATACTCTAAATGAAATCTGACTAATATAGTATCAAATAAATTTCAGTAATTACATAAATGTATATTTTTTTCAATTTAATAAAGTGTTTTATATGATGTGATTTTCATTGTGCAGTCAGTTATAAAATATCATTTTACGTGTTGATGTATTTCCGAATGATTCTTTTTCCGAGCAACGTTTTTACAAATCACGTTTTTCCGAACGAGTTTAGCAGATGCAGGAAGCAATTTAAATGTCCCAAAGAAAGTTTAAGCAGTATAACACAAGTTAACACAACACAGCCAATGTTCGACAGCATTCTGTTTTGTTCACCATCATTATTTACCTTCCACATGTGTCGTTAGGAGTCCCATTGCGTTCGGTCTTTGAGACTTGTGGGATTTTTTACGGAAGCGTATGGCTGCTAGCAACAAAAAAAAACTTAAGTCGTTATTACGAGATAAGTATGTTGCTAAAACGACATATTTGTTAAATTAAAATGACAATTATCTTGTTTTTAAGAGATGTTTGTGATAGTTTACGGTCTTTTCAGCCCATTGTGTTTTATTCTGGGTTCAATGTATATTAGCTTGAATTTACTTATGTCGCAAAACAATTTCCATACCTATCGATTAGGGATAATTATTTACTGTTTCATTTTTTGCAAACAGTACAATGATGTGCTATACCAAAAAGCTCTATATATGCTCTCATCTGTTGACAAGATGTTTTAGAAATTTCCGAATGATTTTTGACTTCCTTAAGTAAGTTTTGTCAAACTTCAGTCTGTTTTTTTATGTCTCTGTGTCAGCAGTGGGGTCCTCCCACAAAATGAGACCTTCAAAGAAAAGAACACGGCCCCTACAGTCAAACATGGTGGAGGTTCACAGATATTTTGGGGTTGCTTTGCTGCTTCTTGCACTGGTTGTTTTGACTGCGTACATGTAATCATGAAATCTGAAGACTACCAAAGAATTTTGGATTGCAATATAGAACTCAGTGTCAGAAAACTGGGTCTCTGTCAGAAGTCATGGGTCTACTACCAGAACAATGACCCAAAACACACCACAATTGTTTAAGACAAAGCGCTGGAGAGGTCTGAAGTGGCCAGCAATGAGTCCAAATCTAAATCCCATAAACACCTGTGGCAAGATCTCCAAACAGGAGCTGGCAGAAGGCACCTTTCAAATCTGAGAGACCTGGAGCATTTGGCAAAAGAAGAGTGGTCCAAGATTCCAGTGGATATGTGCAAGAAACTCATTCATACAGGAAGTGACTGATTTCATGCTATTGTTTCCAAAGGGTATCCAACCAAATATTAAGTTGAGGGTGCCAGTGATGTTGGCCAGTCTATTTCTGGAGTTCTGTGTGGAATAATATCAGATTAGCCTTTTTTTCTCTTTTCTCATTGCACACGTTGTCTCCATTTAACTTATTACATGACTTGCACTACCAACTGGCCCAATATACTGTAGGCAGTAAATACTTACATGATCAATTTTTTATATCTGTAATTCATTTCAGTAACTTTGTTGAAGTTTGTTTTCACTTTGACGTTAAATTCTTTTTCTAGTTGGTCAGTACCAAAAAGCCTAATTAAATTTACAATGATTCCATGTTGTAAAACAATATGAAGGGAGGAGAATAATCTTTATAACCACTGTAAATCACAGTAGATACAGAACAATGTTTACACTTTGACTCAATGTTCCGATGCTGTCTGGGTTTTTTTCTACATCACAGGTCAGTCCATTTAATTCCTTTTGGTTTCTGTACTGAGATTATCTACGACCTGGCTGTCAGGCATACAAAACATTCTATGTGCTTCTGGAAAGAATCAGTCAGTCTAAAATCTATAATTAGATGAGGAAGAAACTGTCAGAGAGGCACAATTCAATTCCCATTACACCAGCAGTGGTCTGTATTCTATAAGAAAAAAAAATTACATGAGTAAAAAAACAGTATTCCTCCAAAGGTGACTAACTCGTGTAGCCTGCCTCTTTAGATGGATGACTTACCAATGGGTGTATCTTCCGAAAGACTGAACAAAGCTATGTTTTCACTTTGGCTGCTTGGTTCATGATCAAAAATATATATGGCATAATCTGCTTAAGATGTTCACAGGGAATGAATTGAAATACAATCCAATATACAGTAAATGAGAATCAGTAATAGTTTATTCATGAGCAAGTTCTACGGTACTAGGAATTTTAATCCATTTATGTAAAATTATGCACAATTTGTCAAGAACTTTTTTGCTCGTTTGTAATTGACTATGCCATAAAACCACAATTTTTTAAGTCATCAGACAATACACTATATGGACAAAAGTATTGTTACACTTGCAGTGTCCCAAGAAGTGTGCATGTTCTGTACTCACACATTACGAGTAAATATTAAGAGATGTGTGCATGCTCTGTACCCACACATTAGGAGTAAATACTAAGAGAAGTGTGCATGCTCTATACCCACATATTAGGAGTAAATACTAAGAGAAGTGTGCATGTTCTGTACTCACACATTACGAGTAAATATTAAGAGATGTGTGCATGCTCTGTACCCACACATTAGGAGTAAATACTAAGAGAAGTGTGCATGCTCTATACCCACATATTAGGAGTAAATACTAAGAGAAGTGTGCATGCTCTGTATCCACACATTAGGAGTAAATACTAAGAGAAGTGTGCATGCTCTATACCCACACATTAGGAGTAAATACTAAGAGAGGTGTGCATGCTCTATACCCAAATATTAGGAGTAAATACTAAGAGAAGTGTGCATGCTCTGTACCCGCACATTAGGAGTAAATACTAAGAGAAGTGTGCATGCTCTGTACCCACACATTAGGAGTAAATACTAAGAGAAGTGTGCATGCTCTGTACCCGCACATTAGGAGTAAATACCAAGAGAAGTGTGCATGCTCTGTACCCACAGATTACAAGGAAATACTGAGAAGTCTGCATACTCTGTACCCACACATTACGAGGGTTTTTCAGACTCACTGAGGCAAGAAGCAAACACTGCTCCAAACCTCATGGACAGCGGAGTTCCAGAATTAAGAAACTTCTCGTTGGGGGCGCATACAGCCACTATGGAGAGGCCTCCCACAATGCCTGCCGTGTACCATGCCGCCCTCAACAACAGCAGCCTCCCAAATACCATCAAGGGAGCCGCCGCTGCACCCATGACACCTAGATATTTACAACAAGAGACTCAGACTCAGGGGGAAAGAAATAACAGCACTTCTATGGATATTTTTTGTATTTAATGCCTTTGAAAAGTACATAATGTTGTTTAGAAGAAAGTACAAGGAAGAAGAAGCAATGAACATGAGTTTGGGCAGGCTTCGAGAAGTGGTGGAGGACAGCGTGGCCTGGTGTGCTGTGGTCCATAGAGTCGCGAAGAGTCGGACACGACTGCATGACTAAACAACAAATGAGGAAGAAGACTTAACTGCACATGTTACATGAATACACTGGAAACATTTCAAAATGTACTATAATGATCCCAAAACTATATTTAGGTAGTATCCCAACCAGCCTTGTGCCCTGTGCTGCCTGGGACAGGTACCAGTCCCCCAGCTTCCCGACCAGAATAAACAGAATATGGATGGATGTGTACATTTAGTTATAGGGGTACATACTGTGACATGTTTATTAAAAATTTAACTCATCTTCAGACAGACATACATTTGTGCCACAGCATTTTAATTAGCGTGTCTTGTGAATAACCATTTGATCTTTAAAGATACTTTTACATTACTGCCCTCTAGTGTTGTGTAAAAGTCAATGCTGTTTCCACATATGAGTAGGCTTATAAAGGCAGTTACCCGAGCTAAGGCCACCCTTCTCAATAACCTAACTAATACTGATAGACTTTGATCATTTCCCACAACACCATGGACACATGACAAATGCCTTTTCCTCAAGCAGCAATTTGCTAACCTGTGTGCAACACCCAAGCAAGATGTTTAAGAATTGGACTATGCGCATATTAAATTGATAGGATCAGTAACGTGGCAGCGCAACATGTGACACCAATGACCTGAACAAATGCAGAAAATGCAGGCTAGACTTAACACATGGCCATGCAGATCTTTGTCTACAAGGCCACGTGCAGAAAGACTGGTAAAACATGCAACCTGTGTTTTCATTGATCCTGAAATTCC
Source organism: Gymnarchus niloticus (assembly GCA_009936485.2). Taxonomy (NCBI): domain Eukaryota; kingdom Metazoa; phylum Chordata; class Actinopteri; order Osteoglossiformes; family Gymnarchidae; genus Gymnarchus; species Gymnarchus niloticus. Next base: position 22,486,149 of record JAACJT020000001.1, read on the forward strand.
ACCCCCTTCTCCTGTCACAAGGACAGGGCCAACATTCAGGTTTTCGATTCCCCCCATGGTGACCATGGGGAGTTCTCTCAGGAAGGCTGATCATGATGGAGCTCTAGCTTAATAACACCAAGAAAGACATTCACCAGTCAGGACCTTCTCTCATCATCAGCCTCATGAAAGCAGGGGTTCGGCTCACGGCCACGGCAGACAAGGCCATCAGACCCATGCTGCCCATGACATATGCATAGGTGGAGTGAACCCTGTCTTTCACATGCTGCAGCCAGAAGCTACCAAAAGGAGGCAGACATGTGATATTACGATACACAAAAATGCAACTAAAAACACTGACTATTTCAGTGTTTGGCTAACAGAGCGTGCAGGAGCTGTCAAATGATGCAACAGTAAATTAGCTAACTGCAACTAGCAAAAACAACTTCACTCAAATTCACTGCTTTCTTCAGCTGGTCTCTAACAGTTTTACCCCATCTGACAGTAAAAGGAGCTTTGGTGGAATATTCTTGAAGAGAATAAATTAAAAGAGAGTTGCCTTCACAGCAACAACGTGAAGACAGGCATACAAAAAGAATCACAATCAGGTCTGTAAATTTACTTAGGATAGGAGGACCCTTAGGAATATGGGCTCACTTGATGAGGATGAGGCTTCACAAAGGGCTGCGTGATCTTAACTGTGGACATCTAAGAGGCCGAGTGCCATACGCCATGGCAGAGCGCAGTCCCGCAGTTGGTAGACTGCGCAGACATGATAGTCTGGCTAACAGCATCATTGCCGATCTTCACAGCTTCAGAGACCACAGTCTGCAATGAACACAGCAACTCAGCTGGGCAATTAGAATACACCAAGTCTCTGCCCAACCAATTATTTTAATGCAGTACAAATGAAATTTACCAAGTTTATGTAAATAAAATGTATTATTATTATTTATTATTAATAATAATGATAATAATAATAATAAATTCATGTGTAAATCTCTACCAAAGTTTCAGCAGACTTCTGAACACTAGGAGACCTGTCCTCCTGGGATAATTTTTTTGTAACAGTATGGTCCTTGTGCAAAAAATCAAAACCCACATGACTCAGGAGTGTACAAGAAATTGAACTTTTGGGGAACAGCTCCACACAGCTTGAACCGAGTGTCCGCATTGTGCTTCTGGAAACAAGATGAGGTATTAAAGTGGAATTTCAGCTCTATTTGCAAATATCCAGGGAGAACATGTCGGGATTTAATTGTTTCTGGTCCTTTACCAATTCTTTATCGAGGAGAGTAACCAACAGTAACCTACTCTGCCTATACTATTGGTTAGAAACTTGGCGTGCTTCTAAAAACATAGCTTTTGTTAATAATTAGGTCATTATTTGGGAACAGCCTGACTTCAACAAGTGAGACGGTCTCCATCCTTACACGAGGGGTTCATTTATGTCATCGCAAAACATAGCAAATAAATTGCCGGCTTGACTATCAGGAGCACCGCCCAAGCCATCACATAACGATCTTAAATTGAAGGCTGCTGATTTTCCCAGCTTTAGTTCACTTCTGGAGCCGACCCGGGATCACTACAATATGCCTAGACACATGTATTTTTCTAAGCAAAAAACACACCTACTGGAAACATTAGACATGTCTGTATGAGAAGCATTTGCCAACATCCAGATCCTTCTCACAAGTAGCCGCTAACTTTTCTACATGACCGCTATTGGCCAGGATGAGTGATGGTTCTTTTTTACTTCTTGAATTATACTGAAGCCTACAAAGATGTTAAAGACACTTAAACATGGAATATATATCAGCACTGCTATTGTAGTATTAGTACAAGTATTTAATTACATTAAATAAAAATGTGGTATTGTCAAGAATGAATTAAAATGTTGTCTGTGATAAGCACACATTGAGGTTTTATTTTTTTTTTTAGAAAACACTACTTGCCCTTCTCCTTCAGTTACAATCAATTATATCTTCAAACACAAAATCATTGTCTTCTTATCTTTTTGTATTCAAACTCAAAACCATGAAGTCAGCCAACTTTGAGCAAGGTTAAAACCACCATAGCTGATGACTACCAAGAGCCTTCAGTGAGCCAGACATGGCATAAGACCATCTTGCCATTGCCTTCATTCACCTAGATGTCCCAGCACAATGCCACACTTGGCCTACAATCCCTTCCTCAGTTGTTGCTTTGATGTGATCGTGTCAATAGACTGTACCGTTCCTGTTTGGCATCATACACCTACATGGCTGCACCCAGCATCCTTTAGATCAATGTTTCTTAACCACTGGGCCATGACCGCCCTCTAGTAGTCGAGAGATCTACACTCGATGACAAGTCCAAGGTACAGTTTGCTGCAAAAGGATTAGGATCTTCAGTTGAGGCGGTTAAGAAAAAATCTTGTATGACTGATGAACCAGTAGGTGACGCCATTGATCTCATGGGAAAATAATCCTCTTCATATATCCTTGCAATAAATCTAAGACATTTTACAATATACTCGTTATTCATAATGTTGTTTCTTATTACAGTATACAAGGTGAAATCTGAGTAATCTGTAAATGCTTTTTAGAAAAATAATGAACCCAGAATGTCAAATTAAACGACCGCTGTTTAAGCAACCGTAATATTTCTCGAAAATTTAAACGTGAAATCAACCCAATGGGTAGGCTTATATTTGATCAAATTTTATTGGATCGGGTGCAAACGTAAGACCGATGGCAAAAATCACAGAGCCAGATTATCTCGACTTTCATATTCTTGGTTTGTCAGAACACCGAATTTTGGTAAAACGCAACTAAAATATATAATTAGAAATATATTTTTTAGAAATGAGTTAAGTCAAAATGTGTCTTCACGATCAGGAGAACTGAGTGAGAATATAATCTAAACGAAACTGAAAGTAGGTGTTTAACTGTATCTGTAACCACCACTACCTCGTTAATGACTTTAGTGGGGCAGGTTTAAAGTTTCGGAAGTGGGAACAGGAAAGGCTGGCAGACCATTAAAGTATGGCTGGCAGGTGCGTTTGGCAGAGCCTTGGGAAAGAACCTTCCAACGGGGGGTAAACCATCTGGTCAGCTTCGGTTGGAAGGAGAGAAGAAATCGCAGGTAACGGATATGGACTCCTGTAACAGGACAGCAGGTAAGGAAAAGGGTCCATATCGGTCCAAGTGGACGGCAGGAGTGATCGTGGGATCGCGATTACTCAGTTGCGTGTTTTCATTTCGCTTCTGGTGAAATAACTAACTTTGAAGCCAAAAATATGTCTTTTTTTTTTGTCTTTGGGTCCATGTGCGTGTATTGAAGAGTGCTGCACTGAGCCGGGATGTTTAGAAGAGGACAGAGAAATCGCGTCCATGGCCGTGTCGTTTGTCGTCAGCGGGGCACGAAAGGGGACCGTTCATCTCTGCTCCAGCATTGCAGAATTACTAAAAGAGAATCGTCGGTAAGATCCCATTTTCACAGGTGTCCCGCTGGACATGGTGACCGTGGAGGCTTTTCCCAGAATGGCAGAAAAATTAGTCAGGGTTTGAAGAAAGGTTTACTGTCATTTTTTTAAAGAAAAGTTCCGATTGTTATTAATAAAACCGAACTGAAATTTGTTCAATCGCAGTGACAATTGCAACAATTAAAATCAATCGACTTATTACAAATAATTACAAAAAGAAATCAAAGAATTCAAATCAGCAAAAATAAAACAAAAATATAAAAAAAACGCCTTCTCTAATCTGTTAAAGTTTAAGACTTCATTAATAATCACAGAAGATAAAGCAGTTCAAATCAGTCATTATAAAGCAAACCAATTGTTAAATAAAATAAATGCAATACAATTCAGCTATTGTCAAAAACAGTAAAAATTTCAATAATAAATAGTTCCACATCACGGTGAGAAAAAATCCTCAAAACACCAGCAAAGGTTCAATTGTCAGCATGCTCTGAAAGAGAATGTAAAACTAAAACACTCCCCAGGCTCAAAATCCAAAACATAAAGGGGACTTAACCCAGCTAAAGGTTAAATTATGTGTGACAGAAATGTTAAAGAGCACTACACAAAGAAATTACATACACTTAAGTGCTCAGTTAAAATGGTATTGTACTTACTTTATCAGGACAGCTGGCATGGAATGAACCTCAAATGAAGTTAAAGCCAGAAAAACCCCTTCTAACTTTTTTTTTGTTCTCGTGGTAGCCTCACAAGATGATGTCACACTTCAACCTGAAAATCAAATTAGCCATGATCTTATAACAAACTTCTCGAACGCTCAGGTCAACAATTCCTTTCTAGATGTGCGCCGACCTTGAATTCCAAAGTTCACATTTAGTTATGCTGATCAGCAACCACATGCAGGGAGGGAAGAGAGCCCGAGGACCCAAGGGGCACCCCTTAATCACCTTGACATAGGACAACACAAACTGAGGGTCTACTTTCCTGCACAGATCGTCCACTGATGTCCAGGCCTCCTTTGCAAACCCACAGTCCCACAGGGCGTGACAGATAACTTCCTGCTCTGTACATCTGGATCTGGGGCAGTGCGGCTATCTGGTCAGCTTATGTCTGTACAGTACATCCCTGACTGGCAGCTTACCATGCAAACACTGCCAATTCAGGTCCTGCAGGCAGTGGTCCAAGCCCTTGGATTGGATCCTGCTCCATATGTTCTTTTCTGGGCCCAGAATAACTTGGCTGTTTCTCACCTCTAGCACAGCCTTTTAATCCAAGTAACTTAACACTACTGGACAACATATCAAGTAAATATAAACATTTTGTGTGACAGTGTAATCTATCACTGGCCTCTTAAAATAAATGCTGGTTTTCTGGTCGTTATATATGACATTTATCATAGATATTTTAATCATGGTGTTTATATTGAAGTGGTGATTTTTAACCTGCTTATGTGAGCTGTAGTTGCATGGAGTTCCCATCCCTCAATGCAGTTACGTTGGACTAACTAAAGGTTAAATGGGTGTGAGAGTTGGGAATGAGCATCAACCCAGGATGTAGCGGCATTCAGAAAATTAAATGGGGATAATTCAGTTTGTTCGTTACTAAACGGGTTTCTGGACTTTTGGTCATTGCACATACGAATCTTTGTCTGTTTATGAGTAACTATGACAAGTCGACCTTTCGAGCCAAGCGGTACTTCCTCTTTTTGCCATGACGATATTTGCATACACTTAACCAGTCTAATTGCATGCATTTGGGCCCTAAAGGCCTACAGTGAAACACTGTATAACTGTCATTTTGCGATTATAGTCTATGTCTGAAACCCTTTTGAAAGATGCATGAGAAAATCAAGATAAAATTTATATATGATTAGTGCATTTTAAACATCCACAGAGCCTGGAAATATTCTCATTCACTTTATTAGAGGGGTCAAATGTAGCTCCTGGTAGTCTTCTACATAGTGTATTTTTGAAAAGATATTTTGGTTAACATCTGTTTAATAAATTGCTTTTAATTGTTCCTAATAGAAGCATTAGCAATAACGGGAAACCATATTGGAGGATTTTGTGCTTCTCACGCTTCCTTTCCCCCTCTCAGCTTACAGAGAGTCGTGGAGGCCCAGAAGGCCCAGATCAGGTTCCTCAGGAACATGTCTTCTGCAGCACGGTCCATTAGCGTACAGGCCAGCACCTCCTCATCCTGCTCCACCCCCTCCTTATCAATCATGCAGGTTTGTGCCCCGCCCCCTTTGCAGACTCCAAACACCTCAAACAAAGCTTTACGGCACATAGTGGATTATAAAACTAGCGCTCTGCTTGTCTACATAACAATTGTTAATGCACATTATTAATATGGCTGTGGGCTGACATCAGTTAAGAGACAAAATGTACACAAAATATGTCATGGTCACAGTGTAACATGATAGGTAGCTGCTTCATGTTATTGATACTTTATAAATTTCAATACTATTTGCATTTAAATATATTGTACCTAAAAGTATGAATATATTTAATATACCTTAAGTAATCTACCAACACAAAACATCTAATGGTGGATGAGTATAGTTTTAGTGTAAAATATTTGCTGAAGTGTATTCTCCAATTGAGAAAACAGATGTATTCTACTGCTTGGGTCACATACAGTGTCTTACAGAAGTATTCACACCTGCTGGACTTTCCCTGTGTTCTATAGTGTTACAAACTGCAACGAACACAGATTTCACTGGGATTTGTATCATCTGATTCACACAACGTACTTTACATTTTGAAGCTGCCAAACATTTTTTTTTGTGAGAAGTTTTAAAAAAAAAAAAAAAGCACACATTCTGTTGGTTGCACAAGTGTTGACTCCCCGAGTCAATACTGTGTTGATGGGGACTATAATAACCATATCTGAAATCTTGCCACACATTCTTAGTTGGACTGAGGTCTGGACAATGACTGGATCATTCCAAGGCATTCAGGTTTTTGGTTTTAATAGAGTCCAGTGTAATAGACTGTGTGTCGAAGGTCATGGTCCTGCTGGAAGGTGAACCTTCTCCCTAGTGTGAGGTCTGTTAGATTGCGATTGCTTTTTCTCTAGATTTGCCCTGTATTTGACTCCATCAGTGTTACCCTTAATCACTTTTCTAGTCCCTGATGATGAAAATTACCCCTACAACATGATGCCCCAACCCACATGCTTCACCGTAGGGATGCTGTTCTTAGGTTGACGGACAGTGTTACCTCTTCCACTATGCATTGTCTTTGGGCAGCAGAACAGAGAACTTCTTTTCCACGTTTGCTGTTTCTCCCACTTGCCTGACATCAAACTCCAAATGGGGATTTGATGGGATGTCATGTAAGCTTCTTCAGCACTGGCTTTCTCCATGCACCTCCTCCACAGAGGCCAGCTTTGTGGAGTATCCAGGTTATGGTTGTTCCATGGACAGAACTGTGACTCTCATCAGATCCTTCAGACTTAATAATGCCTTTCTTTGGGAGTTGATGGTCTTCTCTAGGTAGTGTCACCATTGTGGCATATTCTTTCTAATTATAATAGAGAGGTCATACATTATTTAACCCTCATGGTTGAAACAGGGTAATTTTCATATATCCCATCTTGCTCTCCATATACTGCTGAGAGAGTGGGTTTTTCGATCAGCCAGCGTCCAGCACCAATGGAGCAACTGGGGTTAAGGGCCTTGCTCAATGGCACAGCGGTGTCATGGTAACTCTGCTGGCTGTGACCAGAGTCCTACACACAGGTCCAATATTGGATTTAATGACCCTCTGGGGGATGTTTACATTTTGGGATAACCCAGTCCTGATTGGTGCTTCTCCAGAACTTTATCCTAGACTTTGTTTTGTTACCACCTTGGTCTCTGTGATGCTGTTTGTAAGAAAACATCTCAACAAACAGAAACGGATACATGCATTAATTTTTGATTTATGCAACACTTTAACTGCATAGGTTGACTCCATGTATTTAGGTTTTTCACAGCAAAAGAAGTGAATACTTAAAGATAATTGCATAATGAAGACATTTCAGTTTATTTGTAAATAATTTTAAACTATATAAATTCCCTTTTTTTTTCACTTCAGCATTATAAACATTTTTGTATAGATCCCTGATGCAGAATCCCAATTTAAATCCATATTAATTACAGGTTTAAAAATATGGAAAAGTCCAAAGGGGGGTGAACATTTCTGCAAGGCACTATACAAGCACAACTATGGCCTGACCGTTAAAATTGTGCGTGCTGGCGTTAAATACATCAGAGAATGTGATTCACAGCCATGAGAGTAACAGCAGATCATCATTTCAAATTCTTTTGATAGTGGCATATTTAATTTGTGCTTTGAACTACATTGGCCAAATTGCACTTATTTCATTGACTGACTCGTGCTTATTATAAGGATAATGAGGGTAAATGAGGCTTATTTTCTGGGGAGAATAAGTATAGTATTTCTGCATTATGCTTAGTACATGGTGTTAAACAGCATTTGTGTCATGCATTGAGTGTGAGTTGAATATGCATATCTGTGGCCCTGGCAGGACACGGGCATCTCCTCCTCGTGTAGCTCAGGGCGGGGCAGTCTCTCTCCTGGTGTGTCAGTGCCTGGCCTGCCCCCTCTTTCAGCAACCCCACACGAGGTCCTGATAGACCACTGGAAACTGGTGCGTTACTTGTCTATTCTGTAGTAGATTCTATAGTAGTTGAAGGTCACTGTTCTAAACCATTGCCTTGTCAAATGATGAAGCAATTAGTGGGACAGGGATGCCATAGATTGTAACTGCACAGGTCCAGGTTCAGTTCTGGTCCAGGGTAGTTTGCTTGATCTCTGTCTTTCTGTGGGTTCATTCTAGTTGCTCTGGTTCTGTCTCACATGCCGAAGACACACAATACTGGTGGGTGCGTGTGAGCATATGCATGTGGCAATGGAATGAATGGTCTTTCATCCAGTCTTCTGTATACCTGCATATGTATATTGATTCTGAGTTCCATGTCACGAATGGTTAGATGTAAGGACTTCTGTTTCTGAACTTGCATTCTTAATCAGCTGATTTTTAAAAAAAAATAATTTAGTCATCTTTACGTTCAAAGATTAATGCCTAGGGAATCATGTTTGAGCCATGGTTTGACTGTCTGTGCAGGCAACAGTTCACCCACATCTGGAGCCGAATGATCAGGGGTATTCGGCACTGCAGGTCCCCCTGGTGTACCAGTATCCCAGGATCCCACGGAGACGCCTTCATCCCGACTCCCCCCGACTCCCAAGGAGGGACACAAACACACAAAACAGTGCCAGTAGCTCTGATTTCATTTCCAGAGCTGAGGGTAAGGGTTCAGCAAAAGTTAATTTGCTATAGGCTGTTTCTTTGCCGATATCAAAATGAAGAAAGATGACTCATTGTTTCTCGCCGCTAGTGAGTGAACTGGAAAAGAACCCCCGAGAAGAAGTATCCCTAAATAAAGACATCCAGACGTTACACAAAAAACACAAAGTAGGTCCCGATCAGTTGTCATTAAGCCTGTTCCTCTCACATCTGTGATGTGACCCCAATGATACCAAATTTTGACACTTTACCTTCCTACTTCTTTTTTTCTGCCTGATCCCATGGAAAAGGAGAAAACTACACATGGTGTTCGAAAGGAAGACACCAGACTTGAGGAGGAGTTTTCTAATCTTGGCCTTAAGCAGAGGTGTCCTCCTACAGGGACCAACTCCTCCATGTACCATGGGACCGAAGGAGTGGACACAGGACTGAACAGGTACCATACAATTTATCCTCTTTCCTCCTGTATATCTGCAAACACTAGGACAGTGTATTTTAGAGTTACCCACCCCTGGCAGAGCCTGTGTTGTTTTGCTCACAAACTCAGCTTCTTGTATTGCTAGGCTGAAGCAATGAAATGCATAGTTAGGTTTTTTTTTTTTTTTTTTTTCCCTGATGTCACAAATGTCCTTGTAGCATTGTTTAAGATGTAAGAATCTAGCTTTTGAGGGCCAAGGTGTGTATTTTACAAATACTATCAAAACACAAAAAGGGCTGGGGTGCAAAGCACTGCCTGTTTTAACATTTAAGTGCTTGGAAAATTCAATAACTGCTGTTACATATGTAATATGGGTTGGGGGAAAAAACCAAAACAACCTACATTCTATTCTCAAAGCATGAACATATATTTTACATCACCTAATGTTTTGGTAACTTTTTTTTCAAGTATTAGAGTACGATTACCAGCCATCCATTGTTATGATTGTCAGCCCCTCCATTATTTTTTCACAAACTTTTGTTTTGATAAGACTGCACTTGTGCATAACCAAAAAAAAAAAAAACCTCACAAACAAATGGAATGGTCACCAAATGTTTTTAGGGTCATGTTGATAGTGGTGTTAGCCTTGGTTTTCAAAGACAAAAAAAAGCATTTTTTACCCTTCAGCATACATGGGGTTGCTTGCATTTTTTTTAATTCATAAAATATATTTGACAATTTTGGTGTTTTAAAAGTAGCAAATTAAGTATGATATTCTTGAAGAATTCCCGGTGCGAGGAGAGAAAGGCAAGTCCAAACACAGGGGTCATCTCATTGGGCTGGGTGGCTAAAAACCCTTCCATGGATGCATCGTGTCAACGTACATTCCATTGGTTGCCTCGCTGTGATTAGCAGGATATGCTAAGGTTGTCTGCCTCCTGTAGCTTTTGAAGGCTAAGTGCAGTCTGTCCTTATAATCCAGACATCAGTGTCACACAAGAGCAAAACAACGTCTGAAGCTCAATGACCGTGTGATGCTGGACACGAAGCAGAAGGGGCTGGTTCGCTACATCGGACATGTGGAGGACACAGACAGTGGAGAACTGTTCGTTGGTGTGGAGTTGGACTCGGCCTGTAAGAACCTGCTCATTCAGTAATTTCTTGCTGCTAATTAGATTAGAATTCCAGTGAATCTTATGGTGCTTTTGTTTGTAGGTGGAGAAAATGATGGAACATTCAATGGGACTCGATATTTTAGGTGCAAGGCCAACTATGGCATCTTCACTACAATGTCCCATATTAAGAAGGTAAATGTTCCTGTTGTCATCCACAGCATCAGGTCTCTTTTTGTTACATTGCATCCACACAGAACTCTCTGCATGGACGGCTCTGTCCATTTGGACCTGTAGTAAGAGGGTGGGCATACAGTTTGAATGTTTTCCTGTGGTATGGCAACTAGGGACTGAGTACAGTGAAGATTGAAGGCTTATGTTGTAGAAATCAGTACTAGACATCACTTTCATGCCATGTTTTCTTCATCCTTTAAGTCTTTATTCATGATTTGACTGAGACCTATTCTGGCAAGCATAACACTCTAGAGGAAGTACACCAGGCCACTGTAGAGTATTCACACTCAGACAATCACTGGCTTGCCTAAAATGCTTATTTGGACTGTTGAGGACACTGAAATAAACAGAATTAACTAGGGTGGGGGTGGATTCGAACCCACAACCCCAGATGTATGAGTTGCCAACCTTGCCTGCTGTCTTGTTACAGTAATGAAGTAGTCAGAATACATCATGCCACCTAAATAAACTATTGTATCCATATCCAAAGTGCAAAAGCGGGTATTTTGAAGCTTCTTACCTGAGGTAAGTTCTCATGTTTGCATTGGCAGCTGTCGAAGCCACGGAGTCCGCGCGCTTCCCAGGTTCGAGCTGCAGATTCCAGCGATTCGGATGGACGGGTATCATCCGCAAGGAAAGCCGGGAGCAGGCTCCAGCGGACAACAAGCCGGATGAAGGTGACTGCCCAGGTCCACTGCCCAGAGCCCAGCTAACTCAGGGAGCTCAGAACTATGGGGAGGGGTGGGGCTGTCCTGTCCCATACTGTCCAAGATTGGCTTTGTATCCTACCGAGGACAGTTTGTAATGGTGGTTTGCTGACAAACAGCTTTTAAAAAGCCAGATATTTGCTAATTTATTGGGTTTTATGTTTGAGATGCATTTTCACATTTTGGAATATTTATGTGGAAAACGGATATTGAAATTTGAACTTTTTATTTATTTAGATCATGAAACTACTACCAGTCACTTGTCTGAATGGTTTTAAACAGTAAGCTGCCTGTTGCACAGTCTCTTTCATTACTGCAGAGAATTTGCTGTGACAGTATTAGTATTTCTCTATATGAGGGTGGCACATTGAACAAATTATGCAAATTGTGGAAATTTTGTTTCACTGATTGCATTACTCTAAATTGGGTTCTTTTTTTAAAGGTGAGCACTGTTGCTTCACACGTGCAGGGTTTGATGTTCTACTCTTGCCTTTGCAATGTGTGTGGAGTTTGCATGGATTTCCTCTCACAGCCATAAGACATGCAGCTAGGATAATTAGCATCCCTAAATCACCTGTAGAGAGAGTGTGTATGTGTGTGTGCCTACCTCATGCTGCCTGGGTTGTGCTCCAGGCCTTCAAGTAACCCTGACTAGGACAAGTGGTTTGAACAGGAGAGGCCAACCAGTTGGCCATCAAGAGGCACACAGGTGAGTTCCCAAAAGAAGCAAGCTAGGGGTGGGTTGCCGGTGAGAGGATCATCCAGTTAGGGGGGGAGGCAGAGATAAAGTGTGTGAATGGGGGGGTGGGGGTTGAGCTCCTGTTTTTTGTGATTGTGTGAATGAGCCACAAAAGTAGCCATGACTAGGCTTGTTGGCTACCCCCGCTTAGATGATGGATGGTTTCAATGTTTGATGTTCTGTATCCTGTTTACACCTGCATCATGTGTTTTTCATTACACCTGGATCATAATACATACATACATCAACAATTAAGTTTAGTTTCTTTGGCTTTTATCTTTGAAATCCCCCCCAGCATTTGTCCAGATGTCACTAGCCCCACTAATTCCTAAAAGCTTACATATTGAAACATAAGTACTCATATGTTTGTAAAAATGTGTTTACCACCTTGCAGGCAACTTTTTTTTTTTTGTGCTTGTGTAGACAGGTGTCCCCCTGATGAATTCCAAAATAAAATGTACACCCACAACATTACAAGACAAACACATTAAGCTACTTCAGACTTTATCCATCAAATAAAATCGGAATCAGAATCCATGTTGGTTACATTTTATAACAAGCCAAAAAAAAAAAAATTGCAGAACTCAGTGCAAATATTCCATCGATGTATCCAAGTAAACCAGTAGCTAGCTGCAAGGCAAGGACACTTCCCTTCCAGAAAACTGCTGCAATTGTATACATATAAAAATTTAGTTTGCCTTTAATATTTATTATTCTTATGGCTACATTCTCTGCAGTTTCAGCAGCACCATGGGAGACCGTTTATTCTGGAGACTTTTTCTTTTGACGTATGGCAGAGACCAGAAGACGTCACGCAGCCTCGCGTTGCGGGACTGGGAGTGAATGTGGGGGGTATGGGGCGAGTCTGACATGGTAATATTGTCACATTTTCATGCGTGCGGCACGAAGCAAGAAAACGCACAGTGTGGGGAGACCCCAGAAAGCTCCCTGAGGTCTACTGGTCTGGGTGGTCTTCCTGAAATTATGGATACGGCGGCAGCAAACGAGTGAGATGAGCCCCCCACAAACACTCAGCCTGGACCCTGAATAGAACTTCCAGCTACTTAGGCACCAGGAACAAGAAGAAAATGGAGAGGAGTTGAAATAAATATATTTGGGACTGCTTCATGTTAAGTTATGCCACCTATTTTCCACAACATGCTGTGATTACCTGGTAATCACCACCCCTTTTTACGAGATCAGCTGAAACTTCAGTATAACTTATTAACTGCAGGGGAGGGTCAACTTTGTACAGAATTTAACTTCAGAAATGTAGGAATAACTAAAATTTGACTCCTGTACAGTAAATATACATTTATTTTCTAAAAGGGATTTTTAAAAACGTTCCTGCATAGGATTCTGTACATTGCTGTTTGTCTACATTTGGTTACTTTGTGCATTCCACAGTATTCAGTTTCTGGGCTGAAATGACGTCAGCTATCACAAACCTATGGTCACGTTACCAAAACCAAACTGCTTTCCCTAAAATCACGAACTTGATTAAGGACAGCAGAGTTAAAGAAAAAAAAAAAAAAAAATGACCAAAAGCTGAAGACTTAAGAAAATCAGATTTTGAGTTTAACTTTCAGCAGTTACATCACTTGCACCCAGTCAGACACTGGAATTGACCCTAAACAAAACTAACACCAGTGGAAACTTGGAAACTCCCAGCCAAACTACGAGCAAACAGACTCAAATCGCCAGTCACGTTTCCAGCTACTGTCGCAGTGCTCTGTGTCGCACAGCCTCCCAGAAGTCTTCACTTTGAAAAGCCTTTTATTATTATTATTTATTTTAAACACCTTTTCTTTTTCTCTCAGTAAACACCCACATCTAAAACCAGTACAGCACAAGCAGACAGCCAGTCCGGTTCTACTTGGCCAAAAATGGCCACAGTGACACTCAAAGAGCCGCACTCGTCTTTTCCTGCCCAGACTGGAGGGCATGGCTTCCCCAAGGCACCTAGTGCCACAAGGGGAAAGCCGAGCGCAGCTCAGCCAGGCGCTCGCTCCATCGGCACTGTCCGCTCAGTAGGAGATGATGCTGGAGGGGGTGGGGCCAGAGGCACCGCCCATCTGCAGATTTCCTGAGGAGCTGGACCTCCTCATGTGAGGAAGCAGGTAGGAATCAGAGCCCAGCTGATGTACATCAAAACGGTCCTCCTTTCTGTACGCCAGGCACCGTCTAATAAAGGCCTAGATGGGACGTGAAAAAAAGTCCAGTACTTAAGGTAAAACATACTCAGATGGTAAGTGTATCAATACTGAAATATGGGAGGAGGAAAAGGGATTTTAGTGTTCAGGAAGATAAGGCTAGCTATGTTTTGGCAGTGAAGGGGCAACATTTCTCACTCTTCACTAGAGGGCGCCAGAGAAACAGGAATCTCTAGGCTCTACATTTTAATGAGAAATGTTTCTTTGCAACAAACTAATACCAGAAACTCCACTCAAAACTGTACCTTAGCTTCATTACTTGCAACTGGCTTGACTGGGAACTGGACTTCTGTTGCTTTGAGTATTGTGTTTTCCTGCAGGATGTCCTGCTGGGACTGGTTGTGGCCAAACGGCTAAGAATAATAAATGTAATACAGTCGAGTTAAAGCCACACACATACACACACAAACACTGCAAGCAAAGGCTTGGTGAATACACTGTGGACTTTACCTTCCTTCCATACAGACACTGGAAAAAGATGACACCCACTGACCAGACATCCACCTTGTTAGAGATCTTTGGAGGTTCTTTGCCTACTACGAAACATTCAGGTGGCAAGTACCTGAAAAATAAAGCCGAAAATCACAGTCATCTGCAAGCTCGTCACATAATCATGTATTAGCTTGTCCATTATGACTCGTCTTCACTACCATGACAACCAAGATCCATCCATCTATCCATCCATGTCAGGGTAGCGAGGGATTGAGTAGATCTCAAAGAGCTTGCAAAATGAACAAGCAGGCTGACTTGCCAGGCAATAAGGACCAAAACAAAAGGTGTGAAATAGAGACCTGCCATTATAAAACTTCTGAATTAAAAAGCACGTTTAAAGTGATTAAAATGTTAGCATGTGATCCCAAAGAGGCAGGTCCAGAAGGAGCTCCAACACTGAGGCTGTGGCAAACTCTCACCAGTAAGTTCCAGCCCCCTGCGACGTCAGGTCCATCCCATCCACGCCGTAATTGTCATCATCCATGATTTTTGACAGGCCGAAGTCCGTGATCTTGATCTCCCCGCAGGCTGTGCCGTCCACGAGCAGGATGTTCCCTTCACACGCACGGGACAACGTCAACGAATTGCGAGCTTGGCCCCAAACCCCAAGACGCCGCTTTCCCAGAGAGCCTTGGCTGATGTGGAACGTTTTAACATGGTGCCCCATCGTGTGCATCAGGACTCACCACTGTAAACACTGCACAATGGAAGTTAATTTAAAGAAGTCCTGATTAACCAGGCTTAGGGAATGTGTACAAGCTTTCGAAAATGATTGTTAAAATGACGTTCGATGTATCATTTTCCATAATGACTTATCCAATGAAGTCTTAAAAAAAAAAAAATGGCACTTATCTCAGTCATCAAAGTGAAGAGGACTTCCTAGATGAAATGCCACACGGACACACGCACATATCAGGTAATTTAAACAACTCTCCTAAGTCACACATGGGAATCAAACCCACAACCCTAGTGACACATGAACAGACAGAGCAGCACCGAACCCTAACCTGGCTTGAGGTCATAGTGGATGATGGGGGGCTTGATCTCGTTCAGGTACCGCAGGGCATTCACGATCTGCATGATGATGGAGCGTGCCTCCTTCTCCGACATCAGCTTGTGCTGCTTCAAGTAGAAGTCCAGGTCGTTGCCCTCGCAGTACTCCAGCACGGTGCAAAACCTGGACCGGATTGTCAGGGGGTGGGGCTTGGTCAGGCGGCAACAACAGCAACCTTAAAGGCGGTGAGTAATAAGTGAACCCTGTGCTTGCCACAGCCTGCCCCCTTACGCCTGCCACAGCGAACAGGGAAACAACGTCAGCCAAGAAAAGCGCGGAGTAGTGGCCACTTACGTGTCTGTGTCCAAGGAGAAGTAGTCGTACAGTTTTACTATCCTCGGATGGTCCAGTTGCTTGTGTATTCTGTATTCCCTACAGGCATGCCTACAACGGGATAACCACGGCAAAGGTAAACAAAAGGAAGCTACCTCGGACAGGAAGAGTCAAAACATCGCCGCAGTCCATTTATAATACTAAGGGGTCCTTGCCAACATTGTTTTAGCCATTCATTAATCAGACTGCACAAATGTCTAGTGCTTTAGAGGAGAACAATAACGGGAGCAATAAAATAAAAAATGATAAATAAAAATGCCGTGTCGTTACCGCAAGCTTGCGTACCCGCGGCAACAGCATTAAGCTATAACCACAGAAGTAATTACAGGTTACAGTATTTGGCCCTGAGCAGAGCATCGTACTTGTGGTAATTCTCTTTCTTCTCTTCCCTCCAGTTCTTGTTGAGCTGATGGATTTTCACAGCAGCATAGCGCTGCTCAAATAAGTCAAAGGCCTAGGAGGAAAAACAAAGACGTGAACATTCAGTCTCTAACAAAGTTGCTGCGGACGCTTTTAAGTGGTCTGTTTCACAGACGTCGCGAAGACCTACTTTGTAGACCTCACTGAATCCTCCTCTTCCCAGCAAGTGCAAAAGAAGGTACCGATCATTCAAAGTCGGGTGGTCTTTGAACCTTGGAGGGAACATGAAGTCTTATTAAAGTCTGATTAAAGCCAACTCCGAATTCCTCCTCCACCACCAGTCTTAAAGGAAACGTCAAAGTCTGCAGCATGCCTGATAATAATCCCCGAAAGGAATTTCGCCGGGCATTTCAATTCGGACAGCAAGATGTCATCGCGGACGACGTAACACGAAGCCTTGGGCGGCGTGTAAACCGCACTCAGCAGGGAGATTCAGGAGGCCTTTTGCTTGCCACGCATCCCCTACGGAACCATGCAGACACTGATAATCTTGGTATCACATGTGCTTCTCAAAGACCAGCACCATATTCTTTTCAAGTTCACTTGAAGTGATACTGAGGGGAGGACTTTAACACTACAATGCATTATATAATTAAATATATTCTGGCATGAATATGAGAAGTAACACTATTAGCGTATAGCTAGCTAATAACAGGTCGGACCCATTTTTTCCCCTCCTAAAGCAGAAGCCTTTCTGTACAATACTATTGTACCGAGCTGTTATTTTTACAGCTCTGGACTTCCTGTCAGCTTTAGAGTCTAGCCATTCCCCTCTGACTGCTCTCATTAACAAGGTGTTTTTCCCCACAGGACTGCTGCTGACTGGATGTTTTTCTATTTATCACGCCATTCTCTGTAAATTCTAAACACTGGAGTGTGTGAAAATCACAGGAAGGTGGCTATTTTTGAGATGCTGCAAGCACCACATCCAACATGGGCAGTCACTCCATGTTCAGTATCACTTAGATCCGGCATCTTAGCCGCTCTAATGCTTAACCAAACAGTGAGTGAACCTCTTGACCCTGTCTGTGTGCTGTTTGCGTTCAGTTGCAGCCACGTAGTTCGTTGTTTAGAGAAGCCGGCTGTTTACTTTAATGTCCAGATGTACCAAATAAACTGGCGACGGTGTGTGTGTGTGTGTGTGTGTGTGTGTGTGTGTGTGTGTGTGTGTGTGTGTGTGTGTGTGTGTGAGAGAGAGAGAGAGAGAGAGAGTGAGAGAGACACACACACACACACCATCGCTGGCTATAGTAGGACAAGGATGTACAAATCCATATGCTTTAAAAAAAGACCCTCGTCCCCCATCTTAATGGCAAGAATGATATTACTGACGCATTCCAGCCCTCCACTTACTGCGAGCTGTCCTCATTGTTGATCCTCTTCAGTTCCCGGATGTGAAGGTTACGCACTCTCTCCAGTCGCTCCAGTTCCGCCTGGATCTCAGCCTCCTCCTATGAATGATTCGCACACGCGACGACAAGCACAAAATGACAGAACAGGGGGTCAAATGTTAGATTACGTCAGAACACAGTCTCTCCAAGCAAAGCCCCCATTTGAATCTAACATTGACGGCTAACTTCCATAGGCCGATGTGGAAAACGCGCCGAATCACTGGCAGGAAGAGCACGGCGTGTTAACGTGCCACTAGCACACAAGACAACTGATGAAAAACTTCAGTGAAAGTGGCTGGAGGGGCAGCTGTGCTTCTGATAACCGGACAGACGTGCACAGGCTATTTCCTGAGCTAACTTGACAGAAGCATGCTGTTCTACCACCATTTTTACATTTTAACCTACAAGTGCATGCTGGTGGGCCATAATGGGCATCCAACAAGCAAACAGTCTTGTCAGGGAACAAATATACACGCACGTTTAAAAAGACATACCTAAGAAACTATGAAGGAAAGAAGAAAAAGGTGGCATTAAACAATATAATTTGAAGCGTAGGGCTTCTGACCTTCTTGAGATGTCCGAGTCGTAGTTTGAAGATCTCCTCTTGTTCATGGTATTCAGCCAAAGTTAACCTTCAGACAGGAAAAGGGAACAGTAAAAATAATTAGCATTATACTGAAAATTCGGCTGAATTGTTGGACTCTTTGAAGACAATGTGGAAGCGGCAAACAATAGAACACAGGAGAAGAATGGGGCTGTCAGACGTAGCAGCCTGAATCTCAAGTCCTGTATTATGAAGCAGCCAGGCTGTGACAGATCTCAGTGAATTTGAATGAGGCCTACTGGTTTGATGGGGGTTCGACGAGGCCTTCTGCAAAGTGTTAACGCATCACGAGGAGGATGACATCAGCCTGGGAATAAGGAGACGGACGGGGGCTGGGGAAAAGTGTGCCGCTTCTGGTCTGAACAAGACAAGGGCTCTGGCCATTTCACACAAGCAAGCTCCATCCCCAAGACTCCATCCAGGTTACTGCTCGTAAACAATGGGTTTTTTTGAATCCTTTGATTAACAGAACAGAGGCAACAGGCTTCTGACCAAGGAAACTGCAACTTATTCTGACGAGGTTCTTAACGGGTACTTGTGGCAAGACCCTAAGGAACACTGTTGGGAAATGCTGGGTTCCAAAGGCAAAAGATACTGGGAATTCTGTAGCAGTCATAAATAATAATGCTTTTTGGTCTGGACTGAGGTATTCCTCATTAATCCAGCAAGGCAAGACATCTACATTCTGCAGCATTTCTTGGTGAATGCTGTAATGAAAATGGTGTGAGATGGCTTGAAGAAAAAAAAAAAAAAAAAAAAAAAGGTGCACCATCTTCAAAGAATAAGGAGAAGGTGACAGATTATTCATAGTCCTCTCAATTCCACAGAGAATCTGAATGGCTAACCAAAATGGTCACATCCATCCATCATTCCAGTGAAACCTAGAGGGGTTCTGCACTGAAGCACAATCCCATTTTTCTTCAGAAAGTCTCAGACCCTTGCAGATCCCATGCTATAGCCCCTTAGCATGGCCTTGGCTTCACATGATGGTAGAGAAGCCAGGTTCGGCTCTCATCTTCACCTTTACCACATCACTACATTCGAAGAACCCCAAAGACTGACGTGTAAAGTGAACACTCACAGCTGAGGCAGGCTGGGCTTGAGAAAGGGGTCACTCTCCGCCCCGTTCACGGCCTTACTCTTCCGCTGCTTTGGCTCAGAGTTTGTGGTCAGGGCTTGGGAGCTGTTGGTCGTCGGAGGCTTCCTCTTGGCCAAGAGCTTCCTTTGCCTCTCAATCTCTTCCCTCTGCTGGTTAATCCACTCCTGCTGCCTGCAGATTAAAAACGCTATAGTGAGCGTAGAGGCTGGTGCCGTGGTGACCAGGTGTATTACACCTCTCCTTTCTTCAGTGTCAGGACATATCACGATAAACACTTCAATGTTTGAGGGCTAACGTTCCTAAAACGTCAACCTGGACCTAATCCCAATGCCATGGCTTGTAATCAGCAAGCATTAAGTGTGTCTACGACATTCAGATACCGAGGGATGACAGCGCTTACTTGACCAGGTTCTGAAAGGCGAAGCCGTCGGTCCACTGCTCGGTGAAGGAGGCCCCGTGCCGCACTGTGGTGAAGTGGCCCAACCGCAGCCGGTCCTGCATGCTCTTCTCCCGGCATGCCTGCTTCTCCTGGGTGCTCTGGAGACCACAGTAAGGAAGGGGTTAACCAACCCACGTCTCCATGGTGTCATTAGCCTGACACTTGGAGTTTGTCAAATCAGAGTTTAAAGCTACCCTTAACGCCACTTCTATGATTAAGTAATAATAATAACCCACTGTGTTCAATGCTATAAGGCCCACACAAAAGCAGGAGTTTTAAAGCAGTAATGAGATCCTTTTTCAAAGTCAGCCTGTGAGACTTTTGAACAAGATGAGTATAAATACAACGCTAGCAAATATTTCAGCCCGCAGGGAAAGCAAATCACTAGAGGGTAGTGATAGAAAAAAAACCAGGCTTCTTAACCCGTGGTGGGAGGGAGTATCCCAATCGCCAGCATTGATTGGTTAGATCAGGACACTCCCTCAGTATTAGATGGGCCAGAAGAGCCATGACTGACTGCCCAATTTGTGGTTTTGTAATGGTTTACAGGAAGACTTTATGGGTAATATAGAATTATAGAAAATACATAATTGTGAGGAACAGAGCAAAATATCAATAGCATTCAACCGGAATTTACCAGACGGTACCGATGTACTGAAGTTACTAAGTGCATCACTGCCTGACTTTCAATTAATTTAAAACTGCAGGTGTAACTGCATGATTTTTTTTTTCCCTGTTTAGTAGGAGGGCATCTTGTCTGAATCTGCTCTCGTTTTCCTAACAAGGCAGAAATCATCTGATTCTATTAGATCATCCTACTTTCTTTGTATGCACAGAGCGGCGTCCCACCTTTTCAATGAGCATCTTCTTGCTCATGGTTATACATTTATTTAAGCGCTCCTTATACTTTTCAAGTAATTTCTGTTGTTCGTCTATTTGTCTCCTGAGATCACAGTTTGCCTGGGAAAGAGGAGAGAAAAAAAAAAAAAAAAAAACTTTTTCACCACCAAAACATCCATCCATTCTAAGGATTGTTGCTGCCAATTACTATAACAACTTTTGGAATCATGCATTCAACTTCTGTGTTTTCACAGGTGAAAACCATCAGTGAGTCTCCGCTGAAAAGAGGGACGACACACTCTATACCCTATACATAATCTAATCTAGTCCGTCCGTCTGTCCTCCCTCCAACTGATTATCCTGGTAAGGGTTATGGGGACCCCGCCAGCCCATCCCAGCCAGCATTAAACACAAGGCTGGGGTACACCCTGGAGGGGATACCAGTCAATCATAGGGCACACACATACAGAAGAGGTAAGATTCAAACCCTCAATCCTGGGGGTATGAGGCTGCAGTGCTACCCACTGAGCAAGCAGTCATTCACATAAGTGAGTATCTTTAAAAATAAGTCTCAAAACTTAAAGAAAAAAAGACCATAAAATGGCTTTGCTCTCAGGGAAGCGTTAACCACTCTCAGTTAATCCTCAACAGCAGCTCAACAAGTGCCTGAAATGCAAAACGAGGATCCAACTTTCACGCCCTGTGCTCGTCATAGTCAATTAGACTTCTTCCTCTCACCCGAAGCAAATCATCTATCCTGCCTTCCTTCTTCTCAAGGTCCAAGTTCTTGTTACTTTCGAGGGCCGCCAGCTTCAGCACGGTCAGATCAGTCTGGTAGGAACAGGAAAACGCAGGCACAAACTGAGCCAAGAACGTGAAACAGGAGGACAGGTACAGGAGACTCAGAGGGCAAGCTGACCTGCACACTTTTGACTGACAGCTGTTTTGGGTGCGTCATGTGATCCCCAAAAGTCAGACTTGTAGGAGATGAACTGTTTTGTCTGATCTAAAATGAGAAAGAAAAATGTCAGCATGGAGTAATTTTTGGAATTATCTCTTGCCTCAACAGACTAAACCCACCGTTGAGCTTGGTGCGGAATGAGAATGTGAATTCTGGGGGGAACGGATGGCAGGGGGAAGACCTCTCACTGGGCTGGAACCATTGCCCCCCTGAAACTGACACACACAAATGAGGAACAGGAAGTGACATCATAGCACGCTATGTGGGATTGTATTTCTATATACTGTACATACATGCAAAGTTACAAAAGAAACTACAGCTTGTAAATACAACACCACTGGCATGAACTTTCCCAATTAATAAACCATCAAGCAAAACTTACATCAAAGTAGTCACTAATTTTGGGTCCTCGTACAACAGATTTCCCTGCAAAAGGAGAGAGAGTACAAGGTTAGCTCAGGAAGAGCCACAAACATGGCCGCTAGGCTTCCAACAGCTTCGACAAGCCAGAGCAGCCCCCACCTTGGCTGCTCTCCGACTGGGTCTCCGCTTTCCTCTTCCTGCTCCTTGACGACTCCGAGTGCTTTTTTTCTGGGGTCTGGTGGAAAGGAGAAGACCCCCCATTAAGAAACACCTGGATGGAAGGAACTCCCTTCCGGTGAACCATTTCCGCTGCAACGCTCACGCCGTTCTACTGAAGCAGCGACAGCATTCTCGTCCCGAATACCCGCAGAGTTAATATTGGACAAAAAGAGGGGCCTTTGGCATTAAACATACCCTTGCGAGAGAGAACAAGATCCAGCCCAGATTGTTCTATTAATATTGGCGACGCTGACCCAAACTCAACCACAGGCAGATTTCCCAGTTTTGTAAAAACAAATCGTACACTGCAATGACCTCGAGCTCGCTGGCAACACCAAATCCAGCGGAAAGAATGACCAGCCCAAAAAACAAAACTGGACATCTTTGCATTAACACCAAGGGGCACGGCCAACCATTGTAACAAAAGTGCTGGGAGAAGAAACCTTCAATCAGAGCTGAAAGAATTACGAGGTCAGCCACATCAGCCAGGTTACACACTGGAAAAGTATAATTTTTTTTGTCTAATACAGACAAAAAACACACCCAGATGATCGAAGCAAAGCTCTTATTACGTGTCAATGAAACACCCCTACAAAGTCAACTGAAGCCCACTGCTGAGTCGACCAGGAGAGACCACCTCCGCTTAGAAACGTCATGACTAGTCTTCCCATTAATCTTATAGGATAAACATGAGAGTCAAAAACCCCTCCACCACTTCATTCCTCACATTATGTCAAATCGACGACCGTGAGAGAAGCACAACGAATAAAAACTGAATGGGGAATAAAAACCAAAACTGGAGGATCGGGCCGGCCATCGGCCCAAAACTGGGACGACTTTTGTTGCGAGTGATGAAAATCAAATGGGAGACGTTAGAGATGCCTTGACTTCCAAAGCTCAGGATAATCATCTTTCTAGAAAGCACACACCCATTCTATTTTCTTCCCACCTTCCTTTAGAGAGCCAAAATTCTCCCTTAAAATGGGTTTAAAGTAGGAAAAGAAGCATACTGAGACTGACAAGCAGAATGTTAATCTCCTCAAGGCTGCAAACTGCATACATGCAGCGGTGGAAGCTACCGGACCAGTGCGACCAAGCTCAGGCCTAGCCAAAACGCCACATAAACGCACCGAATTTAAACCCACTATACAGCCACCATCTGGCCCTTGTCTGATTGACTGGAAGCGCGGATCTACAAAGTCTGTCCTGTGACGGAAAGGTTCATCTGCCCGTTTACACCCCAGTGGACGGGATTATCTGTAAATCTGTAAATATAGCCGTTAAACAGCCTTTTGGTGGAGCATAAAGGGAAAGGCCATTTCCCAAAGCACGGAAGTGAGAGAGCCTGCATATAGAAGATCTGCAAACTGTGGAATTTACATTTCTATCAGCTTTCCAACGGTCAGACTGAACGCTGCCGTGACCCTGTAACCGAAGCCGCCTGTGACAAACAGGAAGGAGACCTCAAAGACATACATACTGAATAAGCAGGAGAGCTGCCTCTCTTCATGTCGGAGCCCTGGAAGAGTGGGGGAGACAAGAAACAGCCAATGGATTTTGTCCAAGTGAGAGCATTGCACAAAACAGACAATACAACAGGGGTTTTCAACCAAGAGTAGCAGGGGGTGTACAGAAGCATCGGATAATGAATAAAAGCTGGTATAATCATATAGTTTAGGCAATTTGAAAATTTTTCTGAGGAAAACATTAACCCTACAGGCTTTAGTTACTTATGTGACCACGCATTAATGGTGGGGGTCCCAAGCTCAGGCCTGTTTTCACTTGGGGGTTCTTGTGTCAAGAAAGATACTCCATATCGGATGGGGACGAGACACTGGGAAAGTAGCAGCAGGTGGGTGCCCTGCTGTCACAGCAAGGACCGGGATGAAGGGGTCACTCGGACCTGTGACAATCCTGCTCAATGATCTAATCAGCAGGCGTTATGTCATCTAGCATTGCAGCAGAGCAGTGGCCATTTCAGCGACCAAATATGACACGCCGGAAAGAGGAGCAGCTCGCACGCGACGAGCCTGTGGTGCCCTGCTTCAGCACGGAAAACGAGCCTCAAAACGGTCCATGAACTGCGCGTTTTAGATCACACAGCACCAAAATTAGTTCAGTCCAGTGGAAAACTGGGTCATCCAAACACATTAAAGCCACCTGTTACTTCCTTATAAACATATTAGCCCTGGGGAGGAATTATATATGAACTTCTGACTGATCAATTTCACATCAAACATTCTCACGATTCTGTAATAAAGAGATAAGTGCCAGCAGAGGGGCGGTCCAGACACCACATTTCCCATGGTGATGGTACAGGCCCCTCGAATGGGGGGGGGGCTTCAATGGAGACGGTGCTATTCAGTTAGAGAGCGAGCACAAGACACAGCAAGCGTCTGTACCCGTGGCATCAGTAGAGTTCAGCGGCACGGACGACTCAGAAAAACACTGACCTACAAAACATGGTACTTAACACCAGCTCCATCCCCTCACTGCCCCACCCTACCGCAACACAGAGTTCCAAACACACAAGGCTAATTCCCAAGAGGCCCAAGGATGCCGGCCTCCGTGGTGACGGCTAGGCAGACCACGACACCCCGTCCTCTCCGGGGACCATCAGCCGCTTGCCATTGGGCACCAGGCAGAGGCACAGAAAGCAGAGAGGATGAGGTGCCCTAGGGACCCGCCCAGTAAACTGTGTACAGTGCAGGCGTTGCGCACCGCTCGAGTTACACCAAAGCGCACATCTGCTTTATTTTTACCGCAACCAAAAATCAGCAGGGGTTGCTGCGCAGCATGCCGGGTTAGGTGTCCATGCCTCTGACTGGAAGGTCGCCGGTTCAAACCCCACAGCTGACAAAGTGCTCATATCACTGTTGAACCTTTGAACAAGGCCCTCAACCCCCAAACTGCTTCATATGCTCTGTGATGTATCCAAGTAACACTATGTTACTTTGGTCAAGAGAACCTGCTAAATATGTAAAGGTAATGACATCGAGAAAGTTGCAAAACAGGGCATGCAACATAGACTGCAGAACAGAACTTATCCTAAAACACATTATATGGAAAACCCTTCCGCCTTACAGGTTTTTTGCCAATCTTTCAAGACTCAGTGTTTGATTCATGCATGTGAAAATGGACAGGGCCGCCAATCATTTGGGCCATGGGCGAAAAAAAATCCCCTCTCCAAAAGAGGAAAGGTTATCAGGAATGAACAAACAAACCTACCTCTGATTCCTTGTCACTTGAGGAACCGAGACTTCCGAAACTGTGATTCGAACATTCGTTGTTTGTCAAGCCCTAAAAATAAGACGTGACTTTACCAAAATTAAACATACACATACAGACAGTAAGCATAGGAAATACACAACTTGATTTCACCTCATTACATACTGTATAACTCATATACCAAAACAGCAATGTAATTCAAATGGACTCTGTCATTTCATTATACTAAAAAAGGCTCGTCGGGAAAATGCACCACACTGACTGTATGGCCATTAACACAGTATGAGTTCAAATGTATTCAATTCAATGCACAGAGTATTTCTCCACCTGCCAGCATCACTGTCTGTCTGTTAAAGTATGTTAATGTGTTACGGAGCTTTCCAACGAATCGCTTTGTGAGAAAACCTCCGTTTGTTACCGATAGGAGCCCTGGGGCAAAGAAAGTCGGGGGGGGGACTTCCTCATGCTGGTTTACTCCCACTTCCTTTTGGTCACTTTATTCATTCCTCATTGGGTTAAACCAGCAGTGACAGACATCTTTACCAATCATGAGTTTGAAAGCCTTGTTTCTCCCGATGGCAAACTGTGGGGAGCCACTCACTTTCGTGCCCCCACTGGCGCTCCCGGTACTGCCCCCAGTGCTGCCCCCAACGCCCCCCATGAATCGGGCCTCCAGCAACTCTTGTCTCCTGGGGTCCAGGCTGTGGAGCTCATCCATCGCACCTAGAACGAGACAGATGGCGTTGAATACATCGTCATGACCCCACGTTTGCAAATGTGAGCATCACCCACAAAAACGGCCTACGTCCTCTGCGGAAGGTTACACAAGCAACATTGACTAGGGACGCTAGGTCCCCTCAAGACAACCAATTTGGGGCCCATCTCCAAAATAAACGTATCTGCCGACGCAACAGTCAGACCTTCCAAAACCTGGCAGCACAAAATAACATTTAAAAATAACAATCAAAAGCCACCGAGATCCCTGGCAATGCTCAGGAAGGCACGTCAGCTTTCAGCTCGCAGTGCTGCAGTCACCTCTCAGGCTTTGAGATGTGCGAAGTCTTGCGGAATTAGCATTTTGGGGGACAGGAGACCATCTGAAGAGATGTGATGGTAACCCTGTCAGGGAAAGCAGACTAATTTAGCTGGGCTACCCACTTAACTGGAAGTAAAATAAGGCTTTGATAAAGAGATGCTAATTAGAAGACCATGTGTGACGAGGGAACAGAACAGCTGAGAGCAATTTACCCCGTCTGCAAATTTTAATAGGCTAAAGATTCTGGTTAGCTCACGTCTGAACAGAAACGAGGGAGGACCTGAAATCCAGCACCATCTTCTAGCACAAAAACACATACACTGTATATGTGATACACGTCATAAAATGTGAAAATTGGCAGGTCTACATGCATGCTAATAGTAGTAGCTGATAATGTGGTTAATAGCAGGACTTTGTGACCACGCATGGCTAACTTGGCTGGAACACAGAGAAAAGGGAGGACAGGCAGCTTAAAACAAGCAATTAACACTAGTGAGTGGACAAACGGAAGGTCTCATAGACATGGGGGGGGGAACCCCAAGTCTGAATGAAAGTCTGGACCGTTTGTAGGTACGTACATACTTACATTCAAAAACGACTGGCACAGAAACTGAAAAATAAATTGTGGATCAGCCCACCTGTCCATGGGAACATCCAACTGAGGCATCAAAACCTGCGGTGGGTTGGAGTATCCGAAGCTACCACCATGGGTTTTGAAGCCTCATTTAATACTAACATTGACTGGTTAGTTCAGGATACTCCGACCCAGCATGAGATTTTGAAGTGTCATTTGTCCCATCACTAATTAGGCTAACAGTATCGCTATTCCTTTAATGATACCCATACCCACACACGCGTTTCATACAATCATACAAAAATAATCAACCAGCCCATAATCCACAGGACACAAGCCTTTTTTTTTTAAATCAAATTAGAAATATAACATGGTAAGGGAGACCTAAATTAGACCGCACAACACATGGAAGGTGGGGAAAAATTGAAATTTGATGCTTCACGGGTATGTGGGGAAGACTGAAACATTATGACTGGAAAGTAAGGTCAGCACTGAGCCGTATCGCAGGCCGTCAGAGGCACCTCTGTGCTGAAGCCTGAGGACCAGGCCTGGCAACCCCGTCAGGCGAAGGGGCGAAGAAATCAGGCAGCAGGAAGGACAGCCTGTCATCAAGAAGCAGCCTGGTCCTATGAGCAGCAGAAGACAAAACACACTGCTCCAAAGTTTTTTTTATGACTGGCTGTTAATAATAATTTAATACCCTAGAAACGTCCACTAGCTTATGGAGTAATGAGGTCCTTTAAAATGATAAATAAATGAAACCCCGACGTCACACCAGAGCGGTTTGAATCCTTTAATGGGAAACGCAGACACGAGGCACACTCTAGGCCTCCCTTGCTGGCCAGAATGGAAGAACATTTCCTGAGTGAGCCTGAGGTTTCCAGCTTCTGCGAGTAAGACAGTAGGGCTCCATCAGTTACACAGCTGTGGGCCTGGAGGGAACAACGCTGCGGTGCATCTAAGCAGGCCGGGCCCGACCAGCTAGGTTCAAGACACGCAGATACAGGTTCAGTGCAATAGGGTGGCACAACCCTGCCCTGACCAAGCATGGAACGTGACCATGTAACGTGCCCCAATGATGGCAATGTTTACCTCACAAAGTAAACACGCAGCACCAGGACCAGAACCAGTAATTCCATCCCTTCCCAGACTTCTATGCACTACAAATAAAATAAAAATTAGATCAAAAGACTGCAATCCCAGGACTCAGAATTCTGCCTGACCAACATCAATAAACCCACAGTTTGGTGTAGAATTTTAATGGCAGGCTTATAAAAATAAAACATTTTGATATTTGAAACGCTGAACACTGATGCAAAACACAAGACAGAATTTAATGCTAATCACTACATTCATTATAAACAATATGCTTTAAGTATTTGTCAACATTTCAAATGGGATCAGGAATCAGAGTGGCACGTTACCACAAATTTATAAGGATCTGTATCAATCAAAAATTAAACATAATGGTGACCCGTAGCGATGGCAAAAGTGTCATTGACCCTCAATCGGTAACATGTTATCCCATTTCCCAGTGGTGGCCATCTTGCTTCCTATTAGGCTACTGACAGGATGCCAGAATCTCGTCCACCACGGGTCTGGAAGACCTGGTTTCACTCAAAATTAGGACTTGGTTCAAGACTCCTGAAGAATGCATCAACACAGCTGTGCGAGACACTACATATAAATGGAATGGAGATCACTGCAGTCGGCACCAAAAAGGAGTCCAGTCCGCAAAGCCAGCTCTCCTCATCATCTTTCAGTAATGAACGAATTAGCTGAACGTTAGCAACCACACCGAGATAAACAGCCAGATAGCCATGAACAATGAATGCCATGTCTGTGCACAGAGTGTGCTATTTACCGATAGCAAAGTCCTTCCAGGAGTCAGACAGCTTTACCACCTTCAGCTCAGGCCAGGTCATACATACCACCAGCCCCACCCACCTACCGTCCAGCCCGTCTTGTTTCAGACTTAGACACAGGAAGCTCCTTCAGCTACAGGTCAACAGAAATGCAAGTTTTCCCTAGCCTTTACTGCCGTAGATCTCGATGCCCAAAACAGATCAAGCAGGCATACCGACCAAAGAATGACTGAAAGGTAATAACAGCCCAACAGAGGCATCGGGAAAGGGAGAATCTAAATATAAATGCAATCAGACAGGATACC
The DNA here is from genome assembly GCA_009936485.2 of Gymnarchus niloticus. NCBI lineage: Eukaryota > Metazoa > Chordata > Actinopteri > Osteoglossiformes > Gymnarchidae > Gymnarchus > Gymnarchus niloticus. The sequence goes on from JAACJT020000001.1 coordinate 22,515,556, forward strand.
TCAAAGAGTCCTCGCTCACCGAGAGGTACTGCTTTAAAAAGCTGTTCATCGAGTCATCCTTATCCTCCAACCATAACCCGGACACTCGGAGCAATGTTATATATGCTCACTCTTTTTTTGACTGCCTGCACCCAGAGACAAAATGGCAGCGTGTGCCAAAGAGCCGCCACCACTGTGCTCTCACCGCGTGCGGACACAAGGGTGACAGGGAACTAGGCACTACAGACCCAAAGTCACTCAAAATGGATGCTGTTATGGAAAAGAAAAACAGGCTCGGAAAGAAAATGCAGAGTTCACACAAAAAAAACACAATGGTTTTTAGTGCTGATGTAATGACATTTACTTAGAAAACTCAAAATCTCTTTAAAAGGGGAGCGGGGGAATATAGAACAGAATTTTTTTTTTAATTATTTTGGCCCCCTGGAAAACTCGGGATTCTTCATTAATTTGAAGAACAATTCAAGTATTGAGACATCACTAAGAAACATAAAAGAGCATTTGCGATCAATTTGACGTTTCATATCATACGGGGAATAAAACATACTTGAAATTGCATAAACCAGTTTTGTGACATTCTATACCAATTATGCTGGGATTTTTGCTGTCTGCTTCTTTTAAAACACACAGGACAGCCTAAAACATCTTTTTGTGACTTAATTACGGTTGTCAGGTACTGTAAAAAAAAAAAAAAAAAAAACCGCATAAGGTATAAGGTTCATTTAGCTTTAAATACACATCTCTGAGTGAACTAAAAATTAGCATAAAGAATGACATGTAGAAATATTACTAGCAATCACAGAACATATCTAAGGGGAAAAATTATATCTGGAGAATCTGTTATTCGATTAGCAATTCAAATGAATAAAATCAAGCTTCAAAACCTTGTAGGGTTAATCACCTTTCACACTATACGTGCGAATTTAGGTGCAAGCTGACAACTGAATTCTGAGCTGCAAATGGAACTGAACATGAAACTATTTGCTCAAAGAACAGAGCGTACTCAACATGGATATTGTGGACTCGGTAAGACCTGAAGATCACAGATTTTACTAATGATTTTTAAATGGATCGGCTCATCATAGCTTGTGTGAGGTCTTCAGTAAAACAATACTAAACGTTTTTGAAAATAAAAAGGCATGATTAGACATTAAACAGACTGATGAGAGAAATTACGCCAGAGAGACGCTTACCAACAAGAGAAAATAAGGATATACTTAAAGTATTGTCATCTTTTGCCAACCCTGCTGTGATCAAGTGTTTTGCTGGGAGGAGAGTGACATGAAAAGCGTGGTCTGATTTGTGTTTCATCCAGGGAGGAAGAGGCTTAAAAAAATTACGCCAGTCATGACACTCAGACGTTAAAGAGTTCATGGCACTCAGCATAAAGACAATCCCGCCATGACTTTGTAAATCACTTTTATCGTGGCAGGAAGCCACACTAATGTAAGTTTCATTGAGGCATTTTATAAAAAATGTAGCATCTCCCTGTAACGTGGACTAAATGTCAAGATTGGGGCAGACTCACTCAACAGCCACTGGGCACTTCAGCATCAGAGAGCACAGCATCCTACAGGAACCATCCCCTAACTATAAGGGCATGCACAAGTCAGGATCTCCCAAATAAATATCACAGTCAATGTTCTTTAAAAAAAAAAATGTATCAAAAGGCCAATGACTAGACATAGTTCTAGGGGGTGGCCGGGGGGCCCAGATTCCACCCCAGATGGGAGTTTGTTTTATTAACTTCCATTTTGATTGGTGGCAGCACAAGTTGCTGCTTTCCCCCCCCCCACTCATATGTGCCCCTCCAACAGAACACCTGATTCCAGTCTGGCCCACCTAGACCTTTCCACGTGGAAGTGCTACTACCGATGACCCCCTTGGGTGTGTGACGAGAAGCCTGCTAAAGATTTACAGGGCACATGTACCCCAACTACAGGGTAGAATATCTTGAACAAAAAAAAAAAATGTATGTGGATGCTCTCCACAACCTCCTACGAATTATATAAAACACTTAAAAGTAGTAATAGGACAAATAAGGTTTCAAAACCCATGGAGGGCGGTAGTATCCTAAACTGCCAATCAATGCTAGTACCAAATGATAATTCAAAACCCATGGTGGGTGGGTGCATTCTGAACTAACCAATCAATGCTGGTGCTTAATGAGGATTCAAAATCCATGGTGGGTGGGAGCATCCCGAACTGACCAATCAATGCTGGTGATACTCCCACCCACCAGAGGTTTTGAAGCCTCCTTTGTCTCATCACTACTTCAGAGTAAAAAAGGATTATTTAAACGAGCAAAATACTGTACTCAACAGCCATACTTGTAATAACATTTAAACAGTTTCAACGGCAGGCTATGAAATAAGCAGGTTAAGCAATTCAACGCCAAGGGAGTACATTATTAAGATGACACATGCAGCCCTACCAGGAGACTAGTATACAACAGCACCAAAGCTGGAAGATGTCCGCTCAGGTGGATCGTCATTGTCCTCCCAGCATGAATTAAATATATCTGACGGTGGGATGAAGGGCGATGTCGTGATGCCGTCCTTTCGATTTCTTATCGTCCCTGAATTATTTAACACCTTACAGCTCCACCAGGGATCCCCTCCTACCATTTTTTAAGCATGGCAGTGTGCCAAGTCTGAAAGGCTAACCACCCAATTTTCTCATTAAGGTCTGCTGATTAGTTTATGGCTGGGAGGGGATTAAAACCCTATTGAAGTTTTAAAATTATGAACATAAAACTCAATTTATTTCATTAGTAATATCTATTTGGCATCTCATCCAGGGTGATAATGATGCTTTGTTTGCCATTTGTATAACTACAGGGACCTTGGAAAATGGTTTTCGCATATATTGTTCTCCATGACACTGTCTGTCTCTCTCTCACACACAGAGGTGAGAGTGAAGCTTGGGGTCAGACTGCAGGGCCAGCAATCTATCCTGGCACCCATGGAGTAGTTTTAGGGTTAAAAGGTCACGCTCAAGGGGCACTTTACCAGCTGAGGGATTCAAACCAGCAACCTTCCGGCCCCAGGTACAGACAACAAACCTCCAGAGCCACACACCACCTGGCTGGGACCCTTTACTTCCCAGCCATAGGGTCACTGTGACCCTGTACTGAAGTCGAATATCAGAGCAAACAGTGACTTTACACAAGGTGTCTGGGCATTTCTGTAAACCAGAAGCATTAAAAAAAAAAAAAACGCACCTCTACTGAGACACCAGCTAATACCTTATTGAAAAATCTGTTCAATCACTTTGTGTTCAGTTGAAAATGTAACAGTAGTGGCTTAAGACACATTGCCAATATGATATAAAACAGCAACATGACTGGGATTAATCATGATATGTTTGCACTGACAAAGCAAGTTCTAGATATTCATGCAACCCACAGTACAAAATATTACACAAAGTAACATTAATATTCTTCACAAGTAAACCATAATTTACACCCTTTTCCACTACACCTGGAAGCCAGGAAATGTCGTTCAACATAAAAATCGCAAAAAACAAACCACTGTCCTATCAACCCAAGTGTCAGTTAGAGGGTTTTAACATCACGAATGAGATTTAACATGTTAATTAAGTGGTGTAACATGGAGTTGTACCAGTGCGTTCATTAGATAAGCCACACGCTTTAATGACATCGGGTACAGACATAACACGCCTGGGTGTTTGTTGACGGCGCCGTTGCCATAGTGACTCCGGTAGGAGCCGGAAAGTGAGCAAACTCGGTAGCAGCCCATCGAGCCGAGCGACACAAATGTCAGGCTCCATTAACAACAATTCGCCTTTTCACAGTTTGCCTCTGACCGTGTTAATACGTCTGCCAAAGTGACTCTACAGTAGGTTTTTAAATGAACTACCGCTATCGTTTTTTTATTGTATTACCATTAATAACTGTATTCATGATAATTGATTTATCTAGCCCCTACACACCCCCATACCCAAAACTGACATTATCTACCGCCGCTCAGTAGATCTACATTTGCGATTCCAAGAAACAGAACCTAACACACACAACAAACCTTTGAAAAGTCTCCCAACACACATGCAGAAAAATGATTGCTCCACCCATTGTGCATGCCATCTTATGTGCACTTAATCCACAACCAAAAATACAAGACGACCATTAAGTACATTACAGTCCCGTAAACATGATGGAATACTGAAATATCAACTGGACGCACATACGAATTCCCCTATTGCTTGGTCTGTGTACAAAGCAGATTTTTGGCAGGCTTTACAGGTATGCATGTATAAGATGAACAAATATGATAAATAACGGGAAAAAACACTCCTGTGTATCAGTCAACAGGCAAATTTTTGCGACATAATCCAGGCAGCAAAGCGTTAAATTAAAAATGCCTGCGATTGCCATTAAAAAAAATAATAATAAAAAAAAATCTATTTTTCCTTTGTCTTCCATTTGAATGACTAATGCTTAACCTTGTTATGCCCATTGATGATGCATTACAAGGCAGGCTTTCATCTCCAGTGCTTTCGCAGATCCAGGCCACAACCTCCAGGAGGCTGATTACGAGAGCACGCGTATAGAGAACGTAACACGGACCCCAAGACAACGTCCAGCAGCACGGACAGGCTGACATTTCCTCGCCCATCAGGCTTTTCTGAGGCCAGCTGAAGAATCACTGATGCACCATGCTAAGCAGGCACACAAAAGCAGGATCCTACAGAATGACCGTCTCCCGCCATTTGATTTGCTCTCAATTTTCCATTTCCAGAGAACCTATAAGGTTCTCACTTTCTTTTAAAACTCCATAAAAGGTACACATGCATAATGTTTAAGTGGAATTCTACAGGACCAAAATTATGTAGCAGATTAACTTGGAGGGAGAGAATCACACCCATTTTACAATAAAATTAGCCTTAGCTGAAAATGGTATCGTTACACATCCCCTTTACAATGGACATTTCACTGAAATTCTATTCAAGAAAAGGGTACAGCATGTAAACGATTCAATCAGCATTCACACTTCAAAATTTACAAAAAGTACGATTTTCTTTTTTTGAAGACCATATTTTCAAAAGTGCGTGCAGCCTTGGCTGGCTCATTTTTTGAGACACTATTGTCATTCCATGCATTACATTATGGATTTCTATGATTTATTTTTCTCTGAATTGGGCATTTCAAACGATACACAAGAGATGCATGGAAAATGTATCAGTGAACTGCATTCTGCCCACCAATACTTCACAGCAGGCCACTCCGTTTAATCAAAGTCATTGCATAGCTGTCCCAAACTGACCAAGGGTAGTTCAAACACTGCAGCAACTGTTTAGCCAGCTTATTAATAAGGGTTTTATTTTCCATTTCTAAATACACAGTTTGGAAGCATGAGAGACTGTATCAAGAATGCTCAATGAAAACAGGCATTGCTGTCAAGTCTGCTTTTTAAATATGATCATTGGTTGAGTTCTATGCCCCTGTCTCATTGCCAGGGTATCACTCGTGTCCGAGCTGTACATTTTAAAGGAGTACCCTGTGCTTTCTCCACACTTCCACACTCGTGTCTATAGGCATAAACATCGTGTTTATGTATCGAGCTGTAGATGTAGAGGTACTTTGCAGCAAACATCACCATGCTGCCTCGCAGCTACACGAGTCAACACATACACATTACCCATTATAAATCATTTCTTTTATTACTGGTTATTTTCAGGATCTACAGCTTTACATTCCATTTTAATGTCTGGATTCTGTATATTCAGATTCCTTCACAAATACCTAGCTTAACTCTTCCCAGCTTCTTCACTACTGGGAAAAATAATAGGATAAAACAAAAGATTTAAGGAGAAAGTCAAACTTCATATTAACATGGGAACACGTACAACAATAACCAAAAGGCCTCTTGATGAGTACAGCTTTGCTGGCAGAGTATTGAGGATACAGGCTAATCAAAGATGTCCCAATCACAAAAAATGTCCTTCATTGATTTATTTCAAGTAAAACCTGGCATTTCCTATGAAGTAAAAAAAAAAAAAAAAAAGACAAATTACTGTGAATTGCTAAGATTGAAGGCACCGGTGGTAAAATAGATTTATCGAATCAATATTATCTTTACGTCAGCCCTATAATTTCAACATTTCAACCTGAAACAGCAGTTAGGTTCAACAAAACAACTGGCAGTTCGGTTCTTTTCTAATATGATTTACAGGCCAGCACGTCTTTTTAAAACTCTGGCAGAAAACATGCAATATAAAAATGACACACTTAAAAAAAAAAAATCCATCAATTACTTCATGGTGAAACAATATACTTGCACTTTGCCTTGCCAAGTGCCACATTAAAGGATAGAACCTGAGCACTCTGGATCATAAACAATTATGACGAACCAACGTCACCATGTGGTTACACAATCTTGAACAATTAATTTATCCATTATAGACTAATGCAAGCAGAAGAGCACAATGCTAAAGGCCAAGTTGCTTTACCATAGGTATGTGCGTACAGATACAAGGACAACTGCTAAAAAAAAAAAAAAAAAAAAAAAAAATACGGTACACAGAATTATTGTCAGCAGCTATGACCTTTAGTCATGTGGTGAGGGGAGAAAGACTGAAACAGTCTCTCCAGGTGAGTCTACCCAAGATGACGGGCAGTCACGACTTTCACTTGGCCTTTGAAGAGACGAGACTGAATTGAGAGCCAAAGATTAACTGAATCTTTGATTTAACGTCCAGATTTTCTTAAAATCAATAAACATCATCAGCTACAGCAGTGCCAGCTACCAGCAATTCAGAGGCATCACTAGTATTATTTCCAAGCCATATGAATTATCTGCTTTTTCATCCCACTTTTTCCAAATGCGTAAACTATCCATTTTTGTTACTATGTGCAATAAAGACCACCCCACCACACAGACATTTGTCAACACATGTCACAAAACATTAGCGATGTATAACACGACATGAATAGCTTCAGTGCGCATCCTCAGGTTAAGAGCTGTCTGGGCACTTGATGAGCTTTGGAGAAGGCCAGCAAGCTCGAAGAAGCCCATTCCTGGCCATACGGTTCTCCAGCCACTCCTCACAGTAACGCCATCTCATCACTGCCAGGCTCTTACACAGGTACTCAGTCAGATTGTTCCCTGATGTCTTCTAGCTCACCTGCCTCCATTCACCACCGCAGCCTTTGCAAGGACAATAGCCTAGTAGACTTCCAGAAATGAAGGAAGCATCCACCATGGAAATTCAGGGGTCCATCTTCAGCATGGTTACACAGAGGCACACAAGTTTGCTAAAGGCTATAATTAAGCTGCATGGTTAAAAAAAAAAAAAAAAAAAAAAAAAAAAAAAAAAAAAAAAAAAAATAACCTTTGAAAAACTTGTCTATTTAATCAAAACCCGACCCCTAGAAAAAACAGAGCAGAGGGGAGGAAA
>JAACJT020000001.1:22522981-22536772 GCA_009936485.2 Gymnarchus niloticus
GTATTCTACATGACTGGCAAAAAAAGAGAGAAAAAGAAAAAGAAAAAGAAAAAAAAAAAAAAAAAAAAAAAAAAAAAAAAAAAAAAAAAAAAAAAAAAAAAAAGTGATCTTTGAAACATTTGTCTATTTACTCAATACCTGACCCCTTGATAACACAGAGCAGAGGTGAGGAACCATATTCCATCTAGGACTATGGAGTCCAGGGGGCTTCTGAGTTCCTTTTGCAGCCATCAGCAGACCTACACTGGAAACACCGGGTGAGGCGATTTACTATCCAAATTAGGGATTTTGGAAAAAGCAATTGAGAGTCGACGGTAAAAACCAACACAGGCTGAGGGCCATTGAAAGACTGGAGTTCTCCCTTCACTGATACAGACCAGTCACTTTGGTTTCTGCCATACTGAGAAGAATCCTCCAAATATGGCACTTAAAACACAACTGCTTGAATGTGAATAAAACTACCACACAGGCATACCTAAAGAATCAATCCATTTACAACTAAATTCTCTTGTATTCTTATAAGCACAATGCCTTTCATACAATGAAGTGTATCTTCCGCAACTCATCCGAATCATGCTCCGTCTTTAACGTTCATTTGTTCAAAACTTTGCATCAATATGACTAATATATTAAAAGGTCATGAAACTGACCCTTGTACAGTTCAATTTTGCATACCTGACAGGAGAAACACACAGGTTTTATATTAATTAAAAAATTGCCCTGGAACTCAAAGAAATATAGTTTATTCATGTTAAAAATCAGATTCGACATTAATCTTTCATTCAAATTACACACAAGCACATTTACTTTTTACAGCTATTAGCTGCTGGTAAAACAAATACTTCAGTCCCTGCGAGGTTGAAACGCTACACAACATACAGGTGACACAGTCTGCCAACGTGGCCGAAAAGCATAAATAACATCCCACTAATAAAAATGACTAAGTGCGAGCTTCGGTAAATCATGGAACCACATTACATCCAAAACGGAGAAACCTTCTGCAGCCTGGTTTGAGCCAAGCGGCCTCCGAGACACGTCTTGTACTCCGCAGGTGGTCCCAGACGGGCCCTTCTGTTGTGCCCATGAGAAAGCCACTTAACCCGAATGCCTTTATTAAAATTACTCAGCTGAATCAACAGGTTAAAACAAAAAAAACAAGCCACATTCTAAGCAATGTGCATAGCTTAGAATAAACGTGCCTGTGAGAGGACCACACAAATAAATTAGGCGTGAGGTATAGCCCAAGTACCAGGCTCAAGAAAACAGTCATGTAAATAGCAGGTTAAGATACCCAGGCTCTTTGGCATCCCCAAGCCGGCACAGCCATCTTTGGCATCTTCTGGCCTTCAAACTAGTGATGAGACAAATGAAGCTTCGAGACCCATGGAGGGTGGGAGCATCCCGAACTAACCAATCAGTGCTGGCAATAGTTGAGGATACCTACATCCACCAGGGGTTTTGAAGCCCCATTTATCCCATCACGACTTAAAACATAAATGAAGAGGAGAGGGCAAACTCATTCAGAAGTCAGACAATACGAATGATCTAGTCTAACCATCAGCTAAAGATAAAGGAATGCCGTAGCTCCACACCATAACTTCATACACACTTTTAACCAGAATAGTGCTGATCCACCATTTTGGCAATCAAACTGTTGCGATTGTTCAGCCGGCATGCCAGCTACGTCTCGGCACGGTAACACAGGTGTCAGCTTCTTTATAAGGCTCAAGCCGCCCAGTGACATTAAAACACCATTAAAACACCCACAGCTGACGGGAATTGGAATCTGCGGCTACCAGAAGCGCCGACTTTGACACGAATTTAAAACGGGGCTTCTGCTGTAATTAAGTTTCCTCAGCCGATTGCAATGCACGCAACGCCTCGGGAGGAAGACGCCTCGTCGGATCCGCAGGAATACCAGCATGCATGATGGGCACAGCACAGTTTACTTACTGCAATAAAAATGTGTCATCGGCGACCCGGTGCCAAAAAAAAAAAAAAGGGGCGAAGGGAGCTGGTACCGTTCACTAGAATACCGTCCTCAGTCAGCTCGGCTGCTATTTACACATTCCGTGCTCAAATGTGAGACCATCCATCCATCCCCTCGAAGCACAAGATCCAAAGGTCCTCCATGATGTCAAAAGACCCGACCCTTTTTGTTATCCAGACATCTTAACACATAAAACGAGGATCCCTTTAGACGATCGGCTACCGATTCACGATCGGATCGCCAGAAACTAAAGCCGATGAGTCGATCGGCGCTTATCGACGTGTAAGCTAGTTGCTCTCCGAACGGCCTCTGGAGATTTCCCCCTCGGTACTCCATATCGAGCAGACACCTATGTGACTGGATGCACGGCACGGCGCGGCGCGGCACGGCACCTAACCCACGGCCTCGGCACCGCCAGGGCTCGCATTCGCCGACGGATCGGCGCAAGCAGAAGGAAACATTCGGCGATCCCTGAAGAATTACAGCGCGGAGGAGCGACAGATACACGTTACCTTCCTTCGCCTTCACCGGCGCCGTAGTGTGTTGCTGAGAAAGCAAGCCCGGTGTCGGGGACGTGGGGAGCTGGGACCAAGATGGCGTCCCCTCCAAACTTCCACCACTTCCACTGTTACTTTGGACACTCATCAAGCTACTTTTTCAAGACGGGGGAAAGCGAACAAACGCCGCAGTTAATGACACCGAGACCCCGACGAGGGGAGGGGTGGGGTCGAGGGGAGGGGGGGTCGACGAGACCCGCGATCCGCCGCGATTAAGCTGCCACACGACCGATGTTTACGAAATCGCCCAAGTGCAGCACACTTTGGAGACAAACCTCTGTGCACCTCTGCAGTGCGTCTTGAGGCAGCCTGTGAGTGTAACCTTAGCATCGGGCGTCACGCACAAACGCTATCGCGAGGCTCCATCCCGCACCTCCGCCACTCATCCTAATGACGATCGCGGCAAAACCGGAGGCTCTTCCCGCATACCGGCGGGCCGACGTGGGACAGAGCGTGGTCAAAACTGCTCAGTAGTGCGTCTGACTCCTTAATTAAAACAAATTTCAAATTGCACTGAACCACTTTTGGCTCGTTGATCTTTATAAGCGCATAAAAAAAAAAAAGTAACGCCGACTCAGAATTATCTATGTTTTTTGTGAAGTCATATAAGTAACCATACATTGGGTATGAATTCTGTTGAAGTATATTTCATAATTCATAATCTAATGTTATACACGCACACAAATAGCAAGTGACTTGGAATGTGCCTGAAGTCCCACAATTCATTATGATAACGTGAAGTGACGTAAGTCGTGAAATCATGTCGTGCAAACTGTCAATCAAATGCCGCATCTATCACATTGGACAAATTAATGCACAAAATTCTAAGGTGTATATGTGTTTCGTTTTAGTTTTATCATGCTTATTGCATGCATTCAGCATGTAAATAACGCTGCAAAATTCGTCAAGACATTTTCCCCTCATAGTTGCATCTTCTCCAATTAGGATCTCATTTATTCTGAAAAAGTGTTTTGGTGCACGAGTTTTGTTACCTTACGAAAAGTTATGAAGTCTTACGTCTTTCTATCTTTCTAATCATTTCTAGCTTTGTACCTCGTTATGTCAATTCCTTTTAGCAGCAAAAGGCGTGCAATATTTGCATCATGTTTGTTTAGCTACTCAAACACATATTCTTCACTTTAAGAGTTTTGAGTTATATAGTTCATCCATTCATCTTCCCACCTTCGATCTGTTCATCTTCTAAGGGGGGAGGTATCCTATTCATCATAAGGTACAAGACTGGGGTACACCCAAGACCTGATGCTCGTAACATCGCAGGTCATACACTATGGGCAAAGAAACCTACTCAGCACAGGGAGAATATCCAATCTCTGCACACTCTGAGTGGATGGGGGATTCAAAGCCCCCTCTCTGGAGCTGTGAAGCAACAGTCCTATTTATAAGTCATAGCACTGTCCAATTGTCTTTACAATAAAGAGCGTTCACTGTTTAAAAGAAATATTTAATATGCATATCTCTTTCTGCTTTGAATGAAACTCCTGGATGCCACAGTGGTGCAGTAGATAAGATTGTGGCCTCCTGCTAACAGGGATGATGGGTTGATACCAGTCTCTGCTCTGTGCCCACGTGAATTCCCACAGTTGTGCAGATTTCCTGCAGTCTAAAAGCATGTGATTCGGTGTCTCTAGTTTGTCCCTTGTGTGAGCCCTGTGATGGACTGGCATTCTGTTAAGGGCATCCCTTGCCTTGTGCTCTGAGTTTCCTGGGATCGGCTTCAAGCTCACTACAACCCTGTACTGAATAAATGGTTATGGGAGATGAATGGGGGTAAGTCGGTATTAAGTTATGAAATTCTGTTTGAAGAAGAGAATAATAGGACCTTAGCATGTACACTGGGGGACCCCATGTGTCAGGATACAACATTACTGGAGAGCTGGTGGTTAAAAGAGGTTAAAGTCTTTGTGAAGTTGGAACAAGCGGTTAGATCTCGGACAGTGCCCATGGGTGTTGTTAGCCCAGGCACGTGGCTACAGGGGTCTTGCTGCTTTTGTCATTCCCCAAAAAATACACTGTGTACTAGCACAGCTGGCTGATGGAATTTCATTTACTTGGCAGTGATGGCTGTTCTGCAAAGGAGTCACAAGGGCTCACTTTAACACAGGCCTTTTACTTAGCGCCTCTACTCAGCATCGGAGCCACAAATCCTCCAACCCCTGCCTTTGCTTCTCAGGGCTGTGCTTTTGGAGCGGCTCTGTTTAATGTCTTTCTCGCAGCCCACCATTATCCTGGTAACCGATGTAGCTATTACAGTTCAATATAAGGATTTCAGGAATAAGAAATGTCGTATGTTCAGAAAATAACCCTGCTACGGCAGTTCACATTTAGGACTTGAGGAGAGAAAGACCTTGGGATGGTATTAACCTCTGTCTTTGCTGGGAGCCATAACTGCTCTCATCTGGAGAAAAGGTATTATTGGGATTCAAAGTTACCAATAATTTATAAATTCAGCAAGCAATCTTCTCTTGGAAGTTTTCTCAGTGGTGTACGGGGTTGAAAACACAAGAGACTGAACACAAATTAATCAGCTATATCTTTAATGTATTTGTAATAAATTAGATTGTCCATTTAACTGAGGATGACAGAATTAAATATATGCCACAAACTATTTAAATGTGTCGCTATGCGAATGCTAGGGAATATAGAACACTACCTCTTTTATAACATACATTAACCATATAAGATATAGAGTTGATAATATATTCACAGTGAACAATTTAATTTTATTCAAACAAATCGCAAGTCACTTGTGCTTTGACACCTTGTTGCTAAATACAGTTCAGATAAAAGCCCTAAAGAATGTATATAATTACCAGATTTAGTTATGTACGTGAATGGTGTACATTATGCAACTTGGAAATGGAAAATAGAAGTGGAAATGATAATTCAAAAGTCAACTACTAACAACATCAACTGGCCGACTGGCCAAACTGGGCAGTCAGACTAAATGACTTTTTGTCTCGTGCCAGGTCATTGTGGCACGAGGCGGAGGGTTCTTATGTTCATTGGAGTTGGTCGAAACCCTAACAAAAACGCCAGGGATATATATCAAGCAGACGGTTTATTTTAAAAAAGAATTTACAAAGGACTGAAAAGTGGTCTCAAAACAACACCCCTGACTGAATAACACCTGTATTGAACCTGAATAATTTAATCACAGGTGCGGATGATGATCAGCCTCCCATGACCATTTTACAATGATATTAATGTACAGTGTTTGGAAGCACAGTTTGTTTCAAGGTAACTTTTCAAAAACCTGTTATGTCCACAACTTGACCTTTTTCTTTTAGCTGTATTAATACATATGACCATTTTAGTATTGGCAGAATATTTCATTAAAATACTATTATCCAACATTCTCCCCCTTTTTTCTCATTTAAAACAAATTCACAAAGTTAATCAGAGGTTGACACGTTGTCCATAAGCTGCCGCAAATAGACAGCAATTAGCCCACATGCAGAGATCCTCTTGCACCACTCCAGACCACCTTCTTTTTGATGGTTTCCAGTCAGCGAGAAAGAAGGCCCAGTTCATACTCTTGGCATTCCAAGCCAGTCAGGACCTGGACTCACAAGATGTTGAGGAGGGCTTACGGAACTTTCCCTGCATCCACACCCGTCGCATCACCACCTTCTTCCGTCTGTTGACCTGCAGCCGCCTGTCCTCTAGGTTCTGAATCTCCTCCAAACCGGCATTGCTGAACAGTTCATGAACTTCGTCTGTCAAGAGAATGGCATCATGATGGGCTACACTGGAAGATGTTAAACCAAATGGTTATAGATTCAAATCCCAGTCCAATTCCATGATAACAATGCAGTTCTATCTTTTGAAAAATAACACAATCCTAAATAGCCCCAGTGAAACATCCAGCTGTGAAACTGTCCAGCTGTGCGCAGGACAGTCCGTCACATGTTTTTTTGCGTGAAAATATCTGCTTAGATGACACGCCCCACAGTTAATTTAATGCATAGGAGGGTTTTAAAAGACTGAATTGTTTTAGGAGCCCCCCCGCTCTGTAAGCACAACAAACATTTTTAAAAATCAAAAACCAGCTTCGGGGTACCTTTTGTAAAGAAATACACACACGTTCCATCTCCACGTGAGTAAAAATTTTCTGACAAGCAGCGGCCTGTTAAAACAGCAAGTGGGTAGTTATTGTCTACAGGATTGTGACCCGCAAAGGTTTAGCAATGAACTCACTGCAGAGGTCACCAAGCATACTAGTACAGCCTGAATAGTACTTACCCCTAAAATAATTCCAGGCTCCAGTTTGTCTTTGTTGGTAGTTGAGCAATTATTTATGCACCAAATTACTTGGTGTACACATATATATATATATAATTCAGTATTAATAACAGAGAAAAAAAATTTACCTCTGACTATCAGTATATCAGAAATGTCTCCTGTATTTACCCAAAATGACAACCCATAATCTTTGAAGTACTTATCCATTTTTAAGATAATCGACCTACTGTTTTAGTTTATGCCCGATGTGTCTACACACTCCATTTGCTTAAAAATTGATTATAGGATTAATATTTCAATCACAGTTGTTTGACCCAGTACACTAAGTAGGATGACCTTATTGGCAAGAGGCTGACATTTAAACCAAAGGGCGTAGCTTAGAATCAAATAAGAACATTTCAAATGCCAACTTATGACGCATCGCTTGATTGCCTGTCGCTCACACAATCATATACCTGGCCATCTGCAACAGTCTATAGACACTGATTCACCCAGCTGCATGATTTTCTGCGTTTTTTTTTTTTTACAGTGAGAGGAAACCAGAATTCTGGAAGTGAACCTGGATGAACACAGAGGAAACAAACAAACTCCATGTAGACAGGGCAGCGGTGGCAGTCAAACCCACATACCTGGAAGCACGAAGTTGCAGTGCCACCAACTTAGCCTCCGTGCCACCCTAGCATAAACATTTAAATGGTATCTCTCTGTGCTCCTGCAATGCAAGTCAAGCTGACTCAACAGTATGCACAGCAGGAATACAGAACCTATAAAATAATGGTGAATGGCATGTTGGACCAATGCTGAGTAGTGCCTCCTTTTAAGAGATAAGATGTGCATGTACTGGAATATTCTCATGCGTGTAACTCATCAGATTTGTCTACTGAAATATATATAAAGCACTTTTTTCTTCTATTGTTCTTTCTTGTCTTTGTTCTCTAACAGTAAGAAAAATAGGCTCTAACTAATATACAGTAGATATCAGTCACGCTATGGGATTTAATACAATCACAACTGCAGCGGTGAAATAACCTTCCGCTGAATGGATTTCATCCCTCCTGTACAAAAGCAGCATTTAGCAAACCGATGACCAGAAGGGGGAGGGGAAAAAAAAAAAAAACACCTCCACCTTTCTTAAATCGAAGCTGCGACAAGTCGTGTCGGCCGTAGTCTCGGAACAGAAGCATGCCTCCAGGTTTCAGGAAATGGGCCAGCCGGGTCACAGCACCCTGTGCTCTGCCAGAAGAATCAGAAAGCAAAGCTTTATCTCATCGCACTCCGCACAACAGATGGCTGCCCAAACTTCTATTTTGAAATTTTGAAAACAGTATGTCGTAGATTATTCAAACTAATTGGGACCAAGGGGTTTGAGTAATCGAATAGCTTGGATAAATAAACAGACATAAGAATACCCATTTAGTTCAAAACAGTGGAATTAGGTCTATAATGAAATTATTGTATGCAAAGTAATCACTATTGTATTTTGAAATATGACGCAATATAAAAATGATTTAGGAAATGGCTTGTGAATAATAAAATGTTTTAAAGAAACTTTCTGGGAGGGGGCAGCGGTGGTTCAGGTAATTGATGGTATGGAATATTGATTTTTAACTAATTGACATTCGACTGTATTTTAATATTTCCTCTGCTTAGAACCAATGGATGACGCAGGTTTTGACATTGTTAATTGTAACTACAAAAACTAGAAGGAATGGAAGTTGCTCCATATCGTGGACTACACCCAAATAGATCTTTTACCCATCCATCACTCCATCCATCCATCCATCCATCCCTATTTCATAACCCCTTATCCTGTACAGGGTCACTGAAACGGTACTTCATACTTTTTGCTATAAACATGAATATATTTACATTTGGGAATATGTGTTCATCTAAGTGGGTATTTGACATACTCCATTTTTTCATTTAAAGCTGTCGGGCCGTGTCTTAATACTCTTGACCCTTTCCCCAAATAAACTCAAGTATGATTGCATCACGTAATGAGCCAAGCCTCTCAATCTAGGACTTAAAGATCCACATTTAATAGGTCATCACAAAAGTCTTCAGGAGTAACACGATGACTTTTTCTCCTGCCTGCATACTTTCTGTATTTATAAAATATGAATCCTGCAAAAGGTTTGTTAAACGAAGTTGAACCAGTCGAGTCTTTCTTGTCGAACAAGCAAAGCACTTAGCAGTTATATGTTGAGAAATATAAGTATGCCTAAAAGCCTAAAGCAGTAAGACTGTCCTGGAAAAAGAGGCAAAGTAACCTGCCAACTACACAGTGCAGTTTTCCTGTGCATTTACGAGCACGTGTGTAGACTCACATACCCCAGTTTTCCTGTGCATTTACAAACACGTGTGTAGACTCACATACCCCAGTTTTCCTGTGCATTTACATACACGTGTGTAGACTCACATACCCCAGTTTTCCTGTGCATTTACGTGAACGTGTGTAGACTCACATACCCCAGTTTTCCTGTGCATTTACGTGCACGTGTGTAGACTCACATACCCCAGTTTTCCTGTGCATTTACGTGCACGTGTGTAGACTCACATACCCCAGTTTTCCTGTGCATTTACATACACGTGTGTAGACTCACATACCCCATCCTCTGGGAAAAAGGAAAAAAAAAATCAAATCCGATCCAGAGCCTATCCCTGAAAACATAGGTTAAACTACACCCTGGAAGGGATATACAACACTGTCTGACACAGACACACAAGCACACAACAGCAGCAAATCAAATTTACCAACTGACCTGCACATCTGTGTATTGCATTAGGAAACAATACTTCTGTAGCGAAAATCTCGCAAAGAAGAATAAGGAAAATAAATTATAGTAATAAAAAAAAAAAAAAAAAAAAACACTGGAGAACCTGCAAAACATGCAGCCAGGGGCCTGATTGCTCCCCACAACTCCAGTTGCAGTAGATGACTCCTGGCTGTGCCACTGTGTCGCCAAGAGAAAAAAAAAAAATAACGCTTTTGTTTTACTGATGGAGGCCTGCACCCACCTGAGACAGCAGACGCCTCCATATGGCTGCAGACACCCCGCGAGGCTCAGCGAGAGAGCGGTGGCGTCAGCAGAACGCCAGGCTCGGAGCCAGCGTGCATCCGAGGGACGCATCAGCTTTGCATTCCGCTTTCGCTGAGGATGTCAGTGCAGCCAATGCACGTTCTGCTTTTAAAACCATTTCTTCTAAAAGCTGGTCTCTGGACACTTGTTTTTAACAGTGCGTGTAAAACTTAGCCGTGATGGCCAGCATTTTAAAATGCTACGTTCTTAAACGGTTTTAAAACGTAAAAATGCTTTGCAGCTTCCTCCCAACTGCCCCCTGAGAATGGTGCTCTGCGAATGAAGTTATCATTATTATAGGATTGCAGAAAACTATGTGCACTGCCCTCAAAGGCACTGGCAACAAGCTGTTTGCTTAGAGGTCAGTTCTGGGGTCATTTTCCAAGCAGCCTGTAATACATGAATAAGAAATAAGTAACAGCGGTAAATATGCATGGATGGTCCGGTCCTCGTTCCACTGGCTGTCTTCTGGTCACCTGGCCGTGTGCCACAGCATGGCGTGCAGGTCGGTCCTTCTGTCCTTCTGTTTGTCCCCTTATATTGCCATTGTCACAGTCATGCCTGTATCTGTACAAAGTCTTAATCTTCTTCCCGTCATCGGACCCCAGGGACTCTGTGTGCACACTGCAGGTTTGAAGTACCCCCCCCCACCCCCAACCCAACCCACCCTTCTTGGATGAAACTGCCATACCCAGACTAAAAAGAGGTTGGGGGGAGGGCTATAATGAGGTGCAGACAAAGAGGCGGAGGTTTGATAGATGAGGTGAAGCCCCCCCGCTGTCGCGTCCCCGACCTTCACCTACCGCTGTGGGTGAACAGATGACAGCACGAACACCAGCAGCACCACGTCCAAGCTCTGGGGGGGAAACGGCAGCGGTGCGTTCTCATCACGGATGTCGTGGACGAAGGCGTGGCAGATGGTCTGCTCGTAGCTGGGGTGGTCCTGAGCAATAGGGAAGGGGGGAGGGAGCGGCTGAGTTTCTCCATTTCCAGTCCGTTTCACAAGCCATCAAATTGCATCCGGCAGCTAATTCTGATTGGCTGCAGCCAGAGGGAGATGCCCAGCGTGCTCAAACACCTGCAAAGAGATAACCTGAATTCAAACTGCGGGGTGGGTTTCTATGGAAACCGGGTTATATGTCCATGATGGCGGTGATATAGCAAAAGCTTATGAGAAAACGTAAAGCATTGCATTAACAGCTAAAACTAAACCCTACAGGGCAGAACGTGGTGGCGCCAATATAACACAGACAGACACACACACACACAGTCTGAATACTGTTTCATTGATTTTAAACCCGTGAGCACCTTGACATGGCATTTTTTACATTCCGGTGATAAATCATTAGACAACCACACGTACGCATAACTCACAAGGTTTGTTTTGGTTTTTTACTTAAAAGGCAAAAATATTTTATATATCATACCTTAAATCATATTCATCACAATATATATACTAGAGCAAAATAAACGTGATGCTCTGAGAAACTTGCATGTCTATCAAACTGCTGAGAAAATGAGCCAAACGACATAGTGGTTCCTGTAGGATTCGCTCAAGCCTTGGCTCTGATCAGCCTAAAAAAGGCACCGTTCGGCACACCAGCCCAGATAATGAAGTCGGTCAGGTCAGTAACTGCTGCCATCTTCTGAAAGCCAGAGCCTTCCGAGAGCATCAAATGTCTGCCAGGCCGTGAGGCTAACGGACAGAGCTGGCAGCCGTCACCACGGGCTGATGTGTTAGCAACAGTGTGACCCGTGACTGAAAGGCACAGGGTCACCCAGGATAGTCTTCCTCACGTAACAAACATGAAGATCAACACCTCACTGAGAGAATATGCTCTAGGAATTAACTGTCTTTTTCACCCTTTGTGATGATGCTGAATGTATATGTTTAAAACACCTTGAATACATAATTTTTAAATGCAAAACAAGTCAATAATGTTAAAAAAAATTCAAAAGAGCAAAGGTTTTGTTTCGTGACAAGATACAGTGCGAGTTCAGTGTAGATGTGCCAATAAAGTGTCTCCACAAACCAAAATCTATTTAAACTTCTGTGAAATATGTAGCTATACACCTTATGCCATATTATAGATTTATCATACATTATTTTCAGTACAAGCAAAACAGAGTCTGTACTCCTGAACCTGTAAGAGACAGTCGCAGTGAACAAGAGCACTGTGAACATTAACCACCTATAGTCCTCCATTAGGACATATGGCTGTGGAGACGTCACAAGGACAACTGCGAAGAGTGTGACTGAGGTGAGTACTTACTTTCACCAGCTGGACGGCACGCGGGGAGAAGTCACAGCAGTACAGGAACGATCCTGTACCCCTGCAAAACACACAGCCGTGGGAAGATGACGACGAGGGAATTCCTTATTTTTGTCTTCTCGGCCTTCCTCTTAGGATGACATACGGTACCAGAAACTGGAAACCAAAGCAGCTCAGAGCAGGAGGTAACGAAACGGCTATTTTCCAGCTGCCTGTTCTATACAAGGTCACCGGGAGACTGAAGCCTATCTTAGGCGGCGTTTCAGAGACACCAGTTCACCTAACTGTCTGTCTTTGAACTGTGGGAGGAACTTGATGCCGGGAGAACATTTAAACTGGACACGCCCAATCTGAGGGATGAGACCCAGACCCCCAACAGAGTTACCCTCTGAGCCTCCATGCCACCCTAAGGTAAGTTAGTTAGTTTTCTTAAGCTCATTTTGTCAAATTAATCAGGGTAACGCAATGCATCGTCATAAAACTAAAAATTCAGGTTAGGACCTTAAACTACATAAAACAGTTGAATAAAGCACTAGACCATACACAATAACATTTGGTATATAAGCGGGAAAACATTAAAATGGGATGACCTATGATAAATACACCAAAATATAGAAGAAATGTAATGTTACTAACAGTTCATAACTATTGCTATTTATTTATATAGCTGTGGATTTTACTGGAACAATTAGGTGGCTCAGTGGGTAACAGTGGGTAGCATTGTGACCTGACAACTACGTATATGGTTGTAGGTTTGAGTTCCCATCTTCAGCTCGGTCTCTAAGGAATCCACATGTTCTCACAGTGCTTGTGCTGCTTTACTCTGAGTTATCTGGTTTCCTCCCTCAGTCCAAATGTGGTTAGGTGAATTGGTGTGCTGCCCACAGTATGTGTGTCTGCCCTGCAACTGCCTGGCCTCCCATAGGTTCCAGGTTGAACCTGCAAACGGAGCTCAAAATCTCTAAAGGCCTGCTGCTGAACCCTTGAGCAGGTGTTAAACAATAGCTGTAAGGATCATGCAGTGAAACTCCAGTATGCTCCTTCAGGTATTCAAACATGCAACCAGTTTATTTATGAAGACCATTTACCCGATAAAAATCAAAGCCCCTCCCCCAGCTGACGCACCTGATGTGCCCAGACAGTGGGTTAATCAAAGGCCACTTTCTGAATTTCTTTCCCTTTTCATTTTCCTCAAGATTACAGACAGAAGACAGTGCTCTAACAAGACATGAAGAGAATGTCCTCCTCTCAAAAACCCAGAGCAATAAAACTAGCAGCCTTCAGGGGGGATTACTGGTCCTCTGCCAGGCAGCCGTTTCAATTATAACGGGACTTTAACACAAATTAATATTTGACTGGCAGAGTTTATTATCCCATCTTCTGTAATGCAGTTTGTGATGTATATTTTCTTCAGTTAGAGAAGATTCAGCCTTCTGTTTCAAGAAAGTTACTTACCAATAATACATTCAGATCTAACAAAAACAGGTACTAAGAAGCACAGGCGTTGTCAAACAGATCGAAAGGCTGTCCTGATAATCCAGTGATGTAGCTCTGAGTAACATCTAGGTAGCCATGACTCACAAGCTGGCCTTTGCATTAACGTCACGTCTCTAGTGACTGGACGTTGG
>JAACJT020000001.1:22546542-22584102 GCA_009936485.2 Gymnarchus niloticus
CTGACCTTCTGCATTCCTCTCCTTGACACCATACCTACCCATCACCTCCTTATCCCCTCTGTTCCCTTCACCAACATGCCCATTGAGATCCGCACCAATCTCTTTGCCTTGGCTATACTCTCCACTACTTCATCCAATTCACTCCAAAATCTTTCTTTCTCATCCATCTCAAATCCAACTTGTGGGGCATATGCACTAACAACGTTCATCATCACACCTTCAATTTCCAGTTTCATACTCATCACTCTGTCCGACACTCTTTTCACCTCCAAAACACTCTTGGCATACTGTTCCTTTAAGATAACCCCTACCCCATTTCTCCTCCCATTCACACCATGGTAGAACAATTTGAACCCGCCTCCAATACACCTGGCCTTACTCCCCTTCCATCTAGTTTCCTGCACGCACAGTATATCAACCTTCCTTCTCTCCATCATATCAGCTAGCTCTCTCCCTTTACCAGTCGTACTGCCAACATTCAAAGTTCCTACCCTCACTTCCACTCTCCTTACCTTCCTCCTCTCCTCCTGCCTCTGGACATGCCTTCCTCCTCTTCTTCTTCGGCCAACAGCAGCCCAATTTCCACCAGCACCCTGTTGGCTAAGAGTACTGGTGGTGGTCGTTGTTAACCCGGGCCTCGACCGATCCAGTATGGAAATCTGTGTTGTCATCAGCATATTAGATTTGGCAAAAAAATTTTTACTCCGGATGCCCTTCCTGACGTAACCCTCTCCAGTGTTCCGGACTTGGGACCGGCACTAAGGAATACACTGACTTGTGCATCCCCCAGTGGCCGGGTTAAGAAACTCCAACTAAATATCCTTATAAAATAAGAATTGATCACTTGTCTAAGTGCTGTAATGAAATGTATATGTGAATCTAATTATTCTTAATGTAATGCTTATCTATGATATTTAAAAAAGCACTATTGTAAGTTTCCCTATCCTGTTTGTCACTTAAAAGGCACGTAACGGGATACAGGACATGCAGTGCTGTTCCCTGGAATCGGACTATATCTACTTCCATCCTGATGATTCTGGTAGAATCGTCCACGTGGGTCCCAGTAGAGTAAAGTGAGTATAGACAAAGGCCTGTTTCAACTGGAAATCTGTCATATATGGTCTGGAAAGTGAATTGAGATCATTTCACATTTGTAAGCATGCAAATCCAATTTTATGCCATCTTAGTCTTTAGTGCTCATCCCTCAGACATAATAGTATACTCTTCAGAGTACAGCTACAAAATCATTTATCACAGGTTATGTTGTTTCCAAGAAATATTAAATGTATATCTGCATAATTATAGTTTTCTTTTATTATTACTTAACGATAAAGGTTATTTGCCATTACCTTCCAGTGTTCTGAAGATACTAAAGTCTCACGGATTTCCTTTGTATTCTGAGGTGATTGAAGAATTTTCTTTCGAAACCCATCAGGACAACAACGTAAGTCTTCCCTGGTTCTCCATCACCATATCAGATGTTTCCCCCAAATGAACCTGCTCTATCAGCGAAATACCTCCTCTCGATAACGACAGGGGTCTCTGTAACATGAAACGTTGGTTTAAATGTGTAAAGAACACCGTTATTGATGGTTATAAGCAAAGGGAGCCTGACGTGTAGATTTGCATAGAAATAACAGTTGCTTTTCTGCTGTGAATGCAGGCCATCTCCCAGGCCAGTGTGACCTCCTCAGGTCGAAAAGTGAAGAGAAGGTTTCGTCAGCTAGATGATGATCCTGAGAAAGTGGTATGTGACCATTACCCCGCAAGATTTCAGTAACAGGGAGTGTGTAAGAAAGGTGATGTTCTAATATAGTGCCAGTGTTAACTAATGTGGCAATGTTTTTATAATGTTTATACAAGATAACTGCTCCATTTTCTTAGCTTTTAGTTTATCATCTAAAAGTTACCATAAAGTAATTCCAAAGAGCAATGAAGGTACTCGTTGACTGTGATAAATCATTCTCGCCAAACAACAAACCAAGAATAGCAAAGCAAAATGCCATCACAAGGAAGTGATTCTGGCATTTTTAACATTCTATTCAAACCACTTTTATCTATACATTGTGATGGGTCATCTGTCTATCCGTCCGTCCATCCATCCATCATACCCACTATGCACTACTGCATCATGGTGTTGTGATGGGCAATGCCTCACTGAATGCTAGATATTATATTAGCTGTTGTATTGGTTATACAGTTATTGGTTATAGAGTGGTTCGTAAAAGAGTGTGGAGTGTTCATGTTTTGTTAAGGTCAGTTTTTTAATTAGACATTTAAGATCGTGGAGTATGAGGATGAGCTTGACCTCCTGGCAGCTGTGGAGGTGACCTCAAGGGATGACATAGAAAGGGCCTGTGTTGGTCTCTATGACAACCAGAGTGGAATACTACTGAAGAAAAACCAGTTAATTGAAGCCTGGGATGTGGTTAGTAATTCTCCTAATTCAGTTTTGAACAGTATGCACATCTAGACAAACCAATTCATAATCAGCAACTAGAAAACTATAGACTGATCAACTTAACCTGTGAGATTACCTTTCTTAGGCTAAATTGTTCAAATGTCTACTTTATAAGTAGTCAACTTCTCATTCATTACTTTGTTTTCACTGTGTATTTGACTGGATATTAATTGCTACTATCATTTGTTTAGTAATATGTCTCTGCTTTGCAAACTTTTCATACAGTATATTATTTAAATGCAGCAACTAGCTGGATGGTTCACCACTGTAAAATGTTTTGAAGTCTGATTCTGGAGGTGTTGCTGTAGGATTTAAAATCATGCTATACTTGTTTTGTGATTACGATATAGAATTTTATCAGTGCTTTCTAAATCATCTAGGAAAGACCCTAAAACAGTTAAAAGTGAGATATTACATTTCACTTTGGTTTTTTTGTCTCCTCCTTTTTCAGACTTATGGTCATGAGTTTATCTTTGACCGAGACACGATGGTTCACATTGCGCAGGAGAAGAATACTCATTTTAGCTGTCATGTCTACAAAATTGCACAAGTACAATAAGATTGAGAAAAGCAACGAAGCAAACGACGTACATATGTTTGAGTTGTCATTTCTGACAAAGAACAAACTGCCATTTTTGCATGTGTTAAATGACATGCTTGTAAATAGAATACAACATAATAATATACAGCCTACACAGTGATTTCATTGTAAAGATTGTACTTTCATAGAGCTCAAGAATGAGCTATATTATTTTTTGTGCTTGTACTTGTTATTATATCTGAATTTGAGAGACTACAGTGCTAGTTCCATAGTTTTTTAAACAACTGAATCAATAAATGCCCGAACTATAAACTGTCTACCTGTGGATTGACTGGAGTGTATTTTCATTTAATTGTTGTTTCCCGTGCTAATTCTCTCTATCAATTCCTTTATAAACGTAGCCTTAATTGTGTACATGAATAGCAAATAACTTAACTTAATTTCGTTGTACCCGTTACAATGACAATAAAGATATTCTGAAATAAGTAACAGCGGTAAACATGCATGGATGGTTTCGCTGGCTGTCTTCTGGTCACCTGGCCGTGTGCCACAGCACGGCATGCAGGTCGATCCTTCTGTCCTTCTGTTTGTCCCCTTATATTGCCATTGTCACAGTCATGCCTGTATCTGTACAAAGTGTTAAACACCTAGACCAACACAATACGTAGTTCTAGGTTTCACATTAATTGTGTGTACATTTACAACTATAAACAGCGTTACTGATTCATTTAGTTCGTAGGGTTTTGCGTAAACGTTTATAAATTAATCCTACCGTAAAGGAGGCTTCCATACTGTAACGAATCGTCTTCGGTGAAACTGCAAACCCTGTATTACGGGTTTCATTTTCCGCTACATACCTTTGCCGTTCGCAACAATTTTTTCTGCAAGGATTTACTTGAGAGGCATTTTTGAAAAGATATTTAAATTAGCTTGTAACACACGGAGCACCAAATTATACAGATGGTATTTTTTTATATATATAGTCCAAATTTGCGTACCCACCCCCCAGTGAAGCCTGTTGAAATTCTTCAGTTTTCCCCCTTGTAAATTCTAAGGAAGTGGGTCCCTTCTTCCTTTAACATCGGATCGCATGATGGAGAATTACAGACTCTTCCTGTTCTTCCTCATAGCAGCTTTGTCCATCGGCTTCTTCTCCGTGGTGTTTGTGCTCAGATGGATCTTTTATTTCAGAGAGGGTCTGGCCTGGAATGGAGGGCTGGCGGAGTTCAACTGGCATCCCGTCTTGATCGTAACCGGCTTTATTTTTATTCAGGGCATCGGTAAGCATTCGCTTCTTAACGGCTTCTTGCGGTTTGTACAGCAGTGTGAATAGGGAGCCCCCACATTTAACACTTAAAATGGAAATTCAGACTTAACTCCATTATGTTGTTTTGGAGAGTTCGTAGGTATTTGATAGTGGATGGTATAATACATACACATGCAGTGCTGCTCCACACGCCCCAAAAAACATGCCACGCTGAAAATGTACGCCTGTTGCGTATTTATTTTTTACTCTATCCACTGGTTTCGTCCGAAAGACGCAGTTTGTTTTGTGTTGTTTTCTAATACATTAAACCGTTGATACGTTCTCAAAGCTGTGTGGAGCCGAACTCTTAATTCAGTTTTGAGTATGCACGACCAGACCAAAACAATTCATAATTAACCATGTTTCTAATCAACCGGGGAAATATACCTCGGTCAGATAAACTTCTGAAATTACCTTTTTTTGAGCTAGACTTTGTAACTAACAGTAAGCAATGAAACCCTACATTAATGGCAGTGTTAGAAAGTGAAGAATCCGCAAAATGGCAAAAGAAAATCGTCTTACTCTGGTCTTGCTTAAGTCGACATTGTAAACCATTTTTAATAGTGAAAAATAAAACGCATCAGTCTCTTCTAAAATGAAGAAGAGTTGCTTATAAAACTTAGAGGGGTCAAAAACTGACGAATTGTGCTATAAAACGGTGAATGCCTGATTATAACTCTTTTACTCTTCTACCATTTTAAAGAAGTAACCGAGATAATAAGCACTCGTCAAGTAATTTTTACAAACTTCAAGTCTATATTTGATTGTGTAAATACATACACACTCAGGGGCCACTTTATTATGTACATCTAAGGTAGTAGTGGGTAACACTGACTTTGGCCTCCAGAACCAGTTCAAGGGTACACAAGTTGTGTGTTCAGAGAAGTCATTCTGCACACCTCTGCTGTACCGAGTTGTTATTTTTTTTGTGCTTGTGGCCTTCCTGCAAGTCTGGCATTTTACTCTTACCTCTGTCATTTGCAAAGTGTTTTCAGACACATAAGTAACAATGATTGGGTGTTTTTTTGGCTATCATGCCATTCCATTTAGATTATAGAAACTAATACACAAAAAATGCTGGAACCACTACACTAAAAATCACTTCGATCATGCATTTCATCTATTCTAATTCTTAGTCTAACAGTAAGTCAACCTGTTGACTCCGTCTGTGTACTGTGTGAGCTTAGTTACAGCCATGTGATTTGCTGTTTGGAGGAGTCAGCTGTTTGCACTAATATGCTGGTGTACCTAATGAAGTGGCCACTGAATGCATCTCGTATTAATGTTATATGGGAATACTTGGCACACAAGTCCTCCAACCCATTCCAATCAGTCTCAAGGATTGGTAGAAAAAACAGCTTTTTTGCCTTGACGGTAACATTATATATGTTCGTTTCAGCTATAGTGGTGTACAGATTGCCCTGGACATGGAAGTGCAGCAAGCTGATGATGAAGTTTATCCATGCTGGCCTGAACACCCTCGCCTTTATCATCGCGATCATCTCAATGGTGGCTGTGTTTGACTTCCACAATGCACAGAACATCCCCAACATGTACAGTCTGCACAGCTGGGTGGGACTGACTGCGGTCATTCTCTATGCCCTGCAGGTGAGTGCGCTTACAGGGCAAGCCACAGCTACACAAGTTTCTATCTGTTATGAATGTCAAAATTAATACATCATTTCTAGCAACAAATGGCTCGTGGGTCACATCAGCTTCTAAGTACACACAGGAAGAAATTCTCAGTCTTGATCTGAAGGATCCTCTTCTCAGCTTCTAACCGAACTCTAGTTAACCTATATTTGAAAATGCTGATTTATAAACGTGATATCTACAACCCCAATTCCAAAAAAGTTAGGATGCTGTGTAAAATGTAAATAAAAACAGAATGCAATGATTTGTAAATCTCATAAATCCATATTTTATTCACAATTGAACATAGAAAACATATCAAATATTTAAACTGAGACATTTTACTATTTCATGAAAAATATTGGCTCATTTTGAATTTGATGGCAGCAACATGGCAGCAGAAAGTTGGGATGGGGGCACCAAAAGGCTGGAAAGGTAAGTGGTACTAAAAAGAAACAGCTGGAGGAACATTTTGCAATTAATTAGGTTAATTGGCAAAAGGTCAGTAACATGATTGGGTATCAAAAGAGCATCTTAGCGAGGCAGAGTCTCAGAAGTAAAGATGGGCAGAGGTTCACCAATCTGCAGAAAACTTCGTCGACAAATTGTGGAACAATTTCAGAATAATGTTCCTTAATGTAAAATTGTGAAGACCTTAAATTCTCATCATCTACAGTACATAATATCATCAAAAGATTCAGAGAATCTGGAGAAATCTCTGTACACAAGGGACAAGGCCGAAAATCAATATTGGATGCCTCTGATCTTCTGGCCCTCAGGTGGCACTGCATTAAAAACAGGCATGATTCTGTCATAGAAATCACTGCATGGGCTTAGGAAGACTTCCAGAAATCATTGTCTGTGAATACAGTTCGCTGTGCCATCCACAAATGCAGGTTAAAGCTCTATCATGCAAAGAAGAAGCCATGTGTGAACATGATCCAGAAACGCCTCCGTCTTCTCTGGGCCAAAACCCATTTAAAATGGACTGAGGCAAAGTGGAAAACTGTTCTGTGGTCAGACGAATCGAAATTTGAAATTCTTTTTGGAACACATGGATGCCGCCTTCTCCGGACTAAAGAGGAGAGGGACCATCCGGCTTGTTATCAGCACTCGGTTTAAAAGCCCGCACCTCTGATGGTATGGGGGTACATTAGTGCTTATGGAATTGGCAGCTTGCACATCTGGAAAGGCGTCATCAATACTGAAAGGTATATACAGGTTTTAGAGCAACATATATGCTCCCATCCAGAAGACGTCTTTTTCAGGGAAGGGCTTGCATATTTCAGCAAGACAATGCTAAACCTCATACTGCATCTATTACAACAGCAAGGCTTTGTAGTAGAAGAGTCCGGGTGCTGAACTGGCCTGCCTGCAGTCCAGACCTTTCACTAATTAAAAACATTTGGCGCATCATGAAACGAAAAATACGACAAAGATGACCCAGGACTCTTGAGCAGCTATAATTCTACATCGGACAAGAATGGGACAACATTCCTCTCCCGAAAGTCCAGCTATTGGTCTCCTCAGTTCCCAGATGTTTACGGACTGTTAAAAGAAGAGGGGATGCTACACAGTGGTAAACGTGTTGCTGCCATCAAATTCAAAATGACCTTATTCTTTTCTTAAAATGGTACATTTTCTCAGTTTAAATATTTGATATATTTTCCAAGTTCTATTGTGAATAAAATATGGGTTTATGAGATTTGCAAATCATTCTGTTTTTATTTACATTTTACACAGCATCCCAACTTTTTTGGAATGGGGGTTGTACTAGACTTTGAGAACAGATGTGTTTTCCTTTCCATTCTGCTCCTGATAAATGTAGTTTTCCATCACTTGACAGTATAAGTTTCTTCTTGGAAATAAGTTTTAGCCCAACCAAGAGAAAACAATCAGTTGCTGAATTTTTTTTACTGAAAAAATGGAAGATTATGGATGGAGTTCCATAGTAGTTCAGGCAGCGACAACTGATATGTATTTGCTTAATCAAAATGGTTAGTGAATTAGTTGACTTTATGTTTAGCAGTCGAAGCAATATATGTAAGAAACATCCGTCTCTTCTAGCCACTTATCCTAGTCAGGGTTACAGAGGGATCGATCCCAGGATGCATCAGACACAAGGCTGGGGTACACCCTGGATAGGATGCCAAGCCATTGTAGGGCACTTGCACACACACACCACAGGCAATTTAGAGATGCCGGTAGGCCTAAATCATGTCTTTGGACTGTGGGTTGAAACCAAAGTAGCCAGAGAAAACCTGCAAAACACAGGGAGAACATGCAAACACCACACACAGAGTGGAGGTGGGATTAGAATCCCCAGCCTTGCAGGTACAAGGCAATGGTACTAACCATTGAGCCACCATGCTTTAAGAAACATATTTAATTATTAGTTCAAAAACACCTCCAGAAATATTGAAAGACGTATCAAGTAGAGGTGGAACAGCAATTCCTCGTTAATTTAAATTGTAAAAGACTAACAACTTCACAAGGTATAGGACAGTGGCTTCCCTATTCCAGACACTGCTTGAGACTTAAAAAGATTCTCTTCTCCCTACCGTCTGGTTGATCAGCTGCTTCTGGGACTATGCATGTACCTTATACCCCTCACCCCGGTGTACCTGAGAGCAGCCTTCATGCCCCTCCACGTCTATGGTGGCCTGTTCATCTTCACCTGCGTCATCGCTGCCTCCCTGATTGGAATCAACGAAAAGCTCATTTTCGTATTGTAAGTCATTCGGGCCAATGGTATCATTTCCAAAGTAGAAATCCAAAATTCAGAAATTCCAGATTTGAAAAAGTGTGTTCTTGCAGACTTCTGAGTACTTCTAAAAAGTCTCTATATATGCTGTAGACAAGAGAAACAGGTTATGCTATATTGCATTCCTGTGTGGCTAATTGCATTCTGTAAATACATGCAAGGCAGACAGACTGATTTTTAGGTTGGTGGTTACATAGATCATTATTACTATATTTTTATCCAAATTTATTCTGTTCTGTAACACAAGCATTAACAGATAATGCATTGGGATATGCACATTCCATCTAGTTACTTCTGTACCTACCTACCTCCCTACCTTCCATCTAAACTTCCTTTCTACCTACCTGCCTTTCTACTTCCCTCCTTAACTACCTCCTCCCCAAGCTTCCTCTCTAGAAATACCAACTTCCCTACCTACCTCCATCCTTGCCTCCCTTTTACAATCCCTAACTACCTCCCTCCCTGTCTCTCCACCTCCATCCCTCCCTTAGTATCTCTCTACTTCCGTCTCCATATTTCCCTTTCACCATACATGCCTCTCTGCCTACATCCCTAGTCACCACACTTCCTACCTACCTCCCTAATTACCATACTCCCTACCTACCTCCCTACTTACCTCCCAACTTACCACACTCCCTACCTACCTCCCTGTTTACCTGCCTACATACCACACTCCCTGTCTACCTCCCTACTTACCACACTCCCTACCCACCTACCTACGTACTTACCACACTCCCTACCTACCTACCTCCCTGTTTATATGCCTATGTACTACACTCCCTACCTACCTACCTCCCTACTTACCACACTCCCTACCTACCTCCCTGTTTACCTGCCTACATACTACACTCCCTGTCTACCTCCCTACTTACCACACTCCCTGTCTACCTCCCTACTTACCACACTCCCTACTCACCTACCTCCCTACTTACCACACTCCCTGCCTACCTACATACTGGCAGTCATCATATGCAAAGCTTCAGTGCTTCATATAGTGCTATGCCCCTTTCTCAGGAAAGACCCCAAGTACAAGGATTCTCCACCAGAAGCCCTATTTGTGAACATGTTAGGAGTGCTGATCATCCTGTTTGGGGCACTCATCCTCTGGCTTGCCACCCACCCATCCTGGAAGCGCCCCAGTGAGCCTCAGCACCAGACCCGGCTTGCCGACAATGAAGAATCTGCCACGCCCAGTGCAGGAGCGACTCTGTCTGCCGTTGGTAGCACTGACCCAGAAACCAGCTCTGATGCCCGGAAGAGGAACTGTAAACTGGATGAGTCTGCCCAGTGATTATCTGTGTGATGCTACAAACCTTAATGAATGAAAAAATCTGTTTGTATATAGCTTTGTTTGACTGACATGATGATTCAAGCCAAATGCTATCAACAGATACCGTTTATGGGGACAACAGTGTATTTCGTACTATTTTGTATTTTTTCTTTAGTCTCATACTGGATTGTTGACGTGTTTCATGGTTATTACATATACCCTTTTCCATTTAAAAAAAAGTTTTGCTGCTGTCATAAAATGATGCTAATTAATGTTGCTGTTTTTCTTTCTCCATTACTGAGGAGTAATCAGCTTGGATTATTGAGTGAGGTGATAGCATGTTTATTCTTCTAAAAGATTAGTTATTTTTGTATCAGTACATATACACAGATAGCTTTGCAATATATTTTCACAACTGAAAAAGGAAATGAGATGTAAGAATCCAGTTAAATTCTCACTGTTGTTGCTATATGGAATGTGTTTGCTGTTTATTATAATTGCTTCTACACGAAGCATTCATTCATCACTACAATTCTGCTTATATCGTGGATGCCACCTTCAATATGATTGAAATTCCTGACAGCTTTAGAGGATATAATAAACTGGTTTTTATGTTTGTAATTTGTTATAGTAGCTGAATATTTTTATTTTCAAGACAATTATGCATGTTTCAGAAATTAAAATAAATACTTTTATAATGGCTGAATATTGTCTAATAATACATTGATTGCTTTAGTACAGAGGTACAGATTTATTTTGTTATGCTACATTAGGCTATTTTAATCAAAATAAATTGTTGTAAAATTTCTGTTAATCCTTTGTTTTCATATAATGCACATTTATAAGGGAAATAAAAAATAAACATTTCAACGAAATTATCTGCGTTTTGGCCTCTGTAAGCAAGAAACATTGAAGCATGACCTACACTACATGGAACAAACAACTGAAAAAAACGAAAATAATTTTCTCTTCTGAAACGTGCAGTAGGGTTAGCGTTAGCCCTATGGTTCCTGGGATGAGGTCTATGCTCACCACAAGTCTGTACTGAATAAGGGGATGGTTACTTTCATACCACATGTACCACTGTTTTGCCAGCCCAAAATCAGTCTAAGCTATAATAAGGAAAAGTAACCAACTTCTGTTATTATCAGCACTCTTATTAACACAATGATATTTGCCATCTTAAATCGTATAAAATAGGGATACTATAATGTCATTGTCTCTGAGAAACTGGAACAGTGCAGGAAACAGGGATTAATAAAATATACCAGATAAAGAGACTTGAGTGCAGACGTGATGCACTGACGGTCCGCGTCAATTCTAAATCCTTGTCGGTAGAGTGCGCTTTCAATTACAAATTTGTCCTTAGGTTCCTTGACCGTAATGTCCCTTGTCAGTTTCCGTAGCTCTGTGTTTGCTGCTTTGTGTACAACGCTAACGAGGCTTGCAGGTTCTTCACTAGGTGTTAGCTGCATTTTCAGAAGATTACGTGAAGCAGCTCACTCAGGTTTGTTCGGCAATAACATAACTCTAGTATGGCATTGATAGTAGCGGATAAAGAGGACTGAAACCATTGTTACGAGTTTATTGCTTTCTTTAGTAGGCCAAGCTTGTAATCTGAATGGTATCAGTGTAGTTGGGTGAGTAGCCGGTTAGCATCATATATTTTGAAAAGCGGGCAATTATTAATATGTTTGGGAGGCTAAATGTTTGTCAGTTTGCTGTGTGAAGTTGAAAGACCAGCGATGGTAAGCTTCAGGTTTCCTTCTCTTTTTCATGCCTAGTCTATGATGACAGATCCAGAGCTGAGCTGGGCTAGGCCTTGGCTGTCAAGTTTAACTAAGCCACAGGACTGATCAGTCACCTAAATCTGCGTCGGGGAATACGAAAAATTAATTAAGTGGTACCTTGTTACTTGGCTATTTTATTAATATGTATAAAAGCTTTGTCAACGACTGTGCTTTTTGATAAGTCATCTTGCTGTCAGATCTGTTGTGAAGTCATGCATAGTTTAGTCTTTTATTGTTAACTGACTAATTCTTTATGTTCACTCTTTAAGTAGTAAATGCGCTAACTGGCCCAAAATGTGAGGTTCTTGTGTGGTTCCAAATCTCTGTGTGAAGGATCCTCTAGTCGGCACTGCCTTTCTCTGGAGTTTGGGGCTAATTCCAGCAGCAGAAAATAGGTTTTGTAAAAAAAAACAAAAAAACTTGTCCATACGTATACAAAAATATATACATATGCACATTGAAAGATGCAGCGTAAATACTAATAGTTTATATGATTGAGTGCATGTGAAATATTTATGTAGTGTAATTACAAAGTCTGAGACCACATTGAAGAGCTGAGAATGTTTTCCTTCCAATTGTGAAAATTTAAAACAGTGAAAAGTTATTATATATAAAGGAAATATTTAAGATTTCAACGTCTAAGCATATTTTTGACACTGACCACATTACCTCTTTTGTGTAGAAGATGAGACTTGAATGTTTTCCCTTCAGTTGAGACACCCGTTTAGGTGACTCAGGTGGAATTCATCTGTTCATCAGAGGCTTGTTTGAGTTAATCAGCTTACAGCCATTGTTCACATATTATAAACATAGCTCATTCTCAGGTTCTCAGCAGAACATTTCACACTATACTAAGTCGCATCTTGACAATGGGAAATATGGCAATAGGACACCATGACAGTGTTAAAGTTAAATAGGGGCTTTCTCGGTGTCAGATTATGACTAGACTGAGAGGTTCTGGGCAGTGCATGGCACTCTAAAACGCTTTGCAGAAACTGGATCAGGAAGATCAATATGTAATACTTTGTTCAGTGAGGGAGAGAACTTCATCACAGATTTACCTCAAAGCTTACAAGAATTTTCTTGAAGACCAAAGAGGAGCAAAGGGGTAGGCCTACTGTCTGTCCTGAACTTTCCTCCAGTCACCTGACCTCAATCCCATCAAACATTTATGGGGGCACTGGAAGACTAAAAAAGCCAAGCATTCGGTAACATCACAAGATGCTCTTTGGCACATACTCAAATCATGCTGGGATAACATGGATTATCAGGTTCTGAACAAGCGTGTACAGTCCATGCCAGCTCAAGTGTGTACTGTCTTTAAAACAATAAAGGAACAAATTCTGAAATTCTTAATTTTTTTAAAGAATCAACTTTTCACTCATTGTTACAGATTAATTAGACAATAATGGAAAATAAAAGCTGTTTCAGTAGTGGTCTCAGATTTTTTCTAGTTGAACTGCAACATTTTATAAATATGGTATGGTAAATTATGTGTGTTAGTGTAGGTGTTGAAGTGACTTCATTATATG
Source organism: Gymnarchus niloticus (assembly GCA_009936485.2). Classification (NCBI taxonomy): domain Eukaryota; kingdom Metazoa; phylum Chordata; class Actinopteri; order Osteoglossiformes; family Gymnarchidae; genus Gymnarchus; species Gymnarchus niloticus. Next base: position 22,559,839 of record JAACJT020000001.1, read on the forward strand.
TAGTTTGACTATTGGATTAAGCATCTCAGCTACCAGAATTCCAGAATTTGGCCATTGTGTTAGTTTTTTCAAGTCTTGTGATGATAAGCAATTAATGGATTGTAATTAATTTAACCATGGATTCTAAATTTTATTGTTCCTCCTTAGAACAGTTAATGTTGTAATACTTGGTTGGTTAAATCTATCTTTTATGAAGGCTGTGTTAACAGCTTTCATCTGAAATGTTCTGTCTGTGTGTGCATCCTCTGACGTTAACAGTAATTTTGGTAATAATCAATTAGCCTAATACATAGAGAACACAGCCTTGACAGACTATTTCCTTTGTATATAATGTATGTATTATATGTTGTGTTTTTTTTTTATTATTAAGCTTCCGGCATTTGCACAAGCTTTTGACTTCATTTTTTAATTTCAAACGACCTGTTTAAAATGAACAATAAGTGCCACTTGGAACTAATGAAATCAGAGTTTAGCAATTAAGCGAAATGTCTTCAAGCTGTTCTCCTGGCGGCCACAGGTGCCCTCATCCTGCAGAGGGGCTCTTCGTTTCTCTCAGCAGTGGCAGACTCCTCAGCTTATGCCCCTAATCTGTCTGAGGGCACAATCTGCAGCCTAAAGTTGAGCTTAAATGAAGTTTATTGGTAGTGGAATAGGTCTTCAGGACCAGGTGGTCAAAGCTGTGCTGCTAGTTTTTCATGGGCCAAACACCAGAGGGTAGTTATGAGTCATTGTGCCTGACCCTGTCTGAATGTAACCTTACAAATTCCATTTATGTCATGTATATTAGATTTGTGTTATCTGTGTGAAAAATAAGAGGAGTTAGTGTTTTTGTAAATCTTTAGACCTAAACGTATGTTCTCCCTTGCTTTTCAGTCTGTACCATACACAACACCTGTTGCGGTGGGGAGGGGAGTTGTGGGCTACAGAGCTTTTAATGTGTGGTGATCTGTGGATCTCTCCAGTTTTGGCATCATGTCGGACAAGAGCGAGCTGAAAGCAGAGCTGGAGAGGAAGAAACAGCGCCTGGCTCAGATAAGGGAGGAGAAGAAGAGGAAAGAGGAGGAGCGAAAGAGGAAAGAGGTGAGCATCTGTCACATCACTCACCAGCGGCCGCTCTTAAATGAGAGGCAAACCCTAGCAGTGCCATGCTAGAGATTCCTCATGAAAAACCAGTGGTCTGCTGTGAGGCGATCCTATGTAGGCCATGCTGAATTTGGGCATTTCAGTGGCTTTAGGTACCAAGTCCTGTTTCTGCAAAGGAATTAAACAATCATCTCCTAATGATGTGTTCTTCACCCTGATTGGATGGATGGATGTTCCCATATAGTCGAGGCATACTGTCACGTTCTCCGCTCACATTAGATCATCTTCAGGGGGTGATGGAAAATGGCACAGGCTCATGGGCCTACAGTTAGTCTCCCCAGATAAACGGTGTCAGGCCATAGGACACGTGTGTGTGTGTGTGTGTGTGTGTGTGTGTGTGTGTGTGTGTGTGTGTGGGGCATAGAAAAGCTTTCAGGTGTTGACCTTGTCAACCGTTCCAGGCTGACCAGAAAAAGGAGGTGCTGCCACCCCAGGATGACTCCGACCTTGAGAAGAAGAGGCGGGAGGCGGAGGCCTTGCTACAGAGCATGGGGATCACCCCCGAAGTCCCTGTCGGTGAGAAGCATGGCCACCTGATGCCTCCCTAATCATCCAACCTCAGCCAACCCGGTTATCTAACACTTTAACTGGTACCCTACGTGTTCATATAACCTTTACCTAATGACCAGTAGGGGGCAGAAGTAATCCACTACTGACTAAGCTGGAGTTGAGTGAAACACAGCATCATCTTTTAAGGATGTAAAAAAAAAAAAAGTGAAAATGTAATGCTTCTCTTAAGTATCGTTAGGGGAAGTCTCGTGTTAAGGGTTCTGGGCAAGCCAGGGGTTTGTTTTATAACCATTTTGTGTTTTGCTGGTTTTCTTACAACTGTTCTTGTCATATTTTGGCCATGATGGCACAGTATTATATATAGTGAAAATTGTAGCCTACCTGTGTGCTCTGTGGACCATCTCAGCTCATTATGAATTCAGGGGACCAGTTTCTGAATATTTTCAGTGCTGCTAATATCTGACTTGATTATTAGCATATTTTCTTCCAGGTTTCCTGCTTTGCTTAAACATGTAATAAGTCTTAAATGTCAGCTCTAACCTTAAAGACAATGAAGCATCACTCGGCCTCTTTAGTCATGGCTTCATTGTTGTTTTATTTATGCTTCCTACACATTGATTAACACTTTAAATGCTGGTCCTGTAGTGACCCTAGTACTCTGCCAACCATTATAAATCAGATCACATGGTACCAGTTGGTACTGCTGTTAGGTTAAAAAGGCTGTCCGTTTATATCTATGCCAGTAAAGTAACAGTTTGGGATTTGGTGGTGTTCAAAATAAAATCTCTTTGCCGTAATGAGCTACCTTAGGTGCACAACACTGCAGCAACGATACTTCCAGGGCAGTCAGGCTCTAAGTCAGGTACTGGAGACTTATAGCGAGCAGACAGTCCCAGTGTTTCATGTGACTTGGGAATTAAAAATCAGGCCTTTAGTGATGGTCACCAGATAGTGATCCTTAATTAGACTGCTTAGATGGATCTCCTGTAATTTGGTTTCGTTATTTCTGTGGTTATGTATGTATTTTTTTTTTTATTATTTATTGTAATCAGTGTTACTGATGGGTTATCCTCAGAATAATTGGCTTTCAGAGCCGTGTTTTGATGGGCCGTGTGCCTTGATACTTGATTATCGTTCTCAGTACAGACGTACTCTCATTTGTGGTATTGTTTACCCAGTAGACCTGCGAAACGTGAGAAGCTTGTATTTCTCTGCTGGTTATTCCTGAGCTTTTTGCTTCAGTTATGCCGGGCTATGCTGAAATACCTCAGTAATGCCATGCTAATACTGTGCTAATTCCACACTAATACCATGGTAATGGTTAGGGGTTCAGAAACTTCCCGTGCCTCCTGCCTGTCTTGTTTTGGTCCTGTCTGTACCACTCTCCGCAGATCCTATGGACACCATCCTGTCTCTCAATCTGTGTGTTAACTGCATTTCTGCCTGACTTCCATGCATGTAGCTTAACCATATTTTCTCTCTTTCTCTCTCTCTCTCCCCCTCTCTCTCTTCCTTTTTCTTTTCATTCCCTTCCATGTCGCCTGTTTGTTCTCTGTGTGCTTGCCCCATCCCTCCTGTCCAATTGCCCCAGCTTTTTTTCAGACCTCCCAGCCCCTGCGGATAGTAACGGCAGATACCTGTCTCTTTCAATATCTAGTCCCCCCGCCCACGTCCCCCACCTCCAAGTCTGTGGGCACGCCGAGCGAGGCGGGGAGCCAGGACTCCGGCGACGGCGCCGTGGGACCCAGGTATAATCACACCTGTGTGTAGCTCTGTTTGTAATGAAGAGCCCTGTCCTTCTGCCGGCGTGTACAGGCTGTGCCTGAAGGCTTCGGGGGGGGGGGGCTGTTATTAAAGTCTCTACGTTTTAATGCATGCATGCGCAGACAGAGACAGGGCAGAGCAAGGCTCTCTTGGAATGCTGTTCGTCTGCGCAGCCACGTCGACTCTCTTTTAATCTCCACTCATAATGGTTCTCGTTTTGTGGGAGGTGTGTTTGTTTATTTTTAATTACATTTTACAGCTTGGGATAGGAGTTAATGGTTGTGCGGGTGTCCGTCTGTCCGGAAGTATTTGGACCTACGTTGTCATTTTAAGAATTGTGGTTCAGGTTAACTGGTTTTGTCACAGCACATATTAATCATACTTAACCTAAAAGCAGGAATACATCTCAAATCTGAAATGTCTGGGTAATTGTTTTTAAATCAGCATTAGTGTAGCGAGCTGCTGTGATGCTGTTTAATTGCACATTTAACAAATTCTCAAACCTCCTGCACAATTCCCTGAACTGCCCTCTCAGTAAAAATTTGAGAGCTCTTTTTCCACACCAGCAATGCTGACAGCCTCCCCATTCCTCAAGAATCACCAAATGGAAATTGGCATGGTTGTATGAGGCTGATATTTTTGACAGTTCTACCGAATGATGAGCTGAAATGTATTAATAGCACACAAAAATGCCTGCCACCAGAAGATTTGGAAGATTTGTTAGGTTTTCCGATGCCTTCAGAAGGTACTCTGGGCAGGCAGTGTTTGTTTACTACGTGTGGTATTTGATTAGCTGAGCACTCATTGGGTAATACAGGCAGGCTTTCTTGATGCCCAAGGTCCCACTTAACCCCTGGCCATGGCCCTGCTCCCCTCTGGGTCACCCCAGCCATCTTGTTGTGCCCTGTACTGGCCCCGTCCTCTCTCACATGTGGATACAGCACGAGGCCAGCGTACGACCTGGAGGGCCAAACCTGAGGCTGAGGTCATGACCGAAAACGCAGGGTTAGCATGACTTTAAAATGGGCTTTTGGCCACATGCAGGGCATTCTGTCAAACAGTTATTTATGTGGAATTGTCTAGGCTGCAGATAATACACACTGTTTAATCTAAAGAAACAGCTTTTAGTAATGAAACGAATGTAAGCAATGTTTTTTTTTTTTTTATTAACTTCTGTGTTTTGCTGATTTTATGAAACTTTTGTTTTAAAAACGAACAATGAATTTGGTCTCTTTGGCCTTCTGTAGATGTGTTGTTTTTCTCTTATTTTCAACTCTTTTTCCTCGTCTCTACTACTTATTATGGGATGTCGTCTTCAGAGGGTTACCTGGGTCTGGTATTCTCACTGCTGTCACGGCAGACCCGACGTGTCGACTCATCGCGTAGCTGATTTAGAGGCTGATATAAAATGTCTTTTTCTCCATTAGCCCACGATTAGCCGTGTGATCAATAGGTACAGCGTTAAGGTTCTGACCACTCTCCTTTCTCACTAACACCTTGTTGCTGGTGTGCCACTAACCAGGACTCTGCACTGGGACTCTGACCCGTCCACGCTCCAGCTGCACTCTGACCTGGGGTACCACAAAAATTTTCTCTCTATTTATCTGCTCCTGTTTTCTCACCCTCCCCTCCCCTCCTTTCCTCAGTTATTTCATTACTGCCCCGTCCCCTCCAGTGTTTTTAGTCATAATTTTTCATATAAAATTAATAAAATCCTAACGTTACATGACTCTTGAGTCCCCTTTCTTGGTTCTGGCAGGTTCTGGTGGGTGCCGGTTGTGCAGAGGTTTGAGCTGTGGGTAGCCTCCGTACAGAGAGGTGATTAAATGGGTGGGGTGGAATCTGCCAGGGGCAGGGGACTCGCCAGTCAGTTGGAAAGCAAAGCAAGTGGACGCAGCCGTGCTGCCGCGGGTGGTCTTCGGCGGGGGGGGGGGGGCTAAGCCCTTCTAGGTGTCCCAGCTGCAGCACGGCCGCTCACCTCACCTGGACCTCATCCATCTGGTTCTCGATATCTGAGGCTGCATTTCTCCCCTGCAGGCGACCGGCGGTGAAGCTGGGCATGTCCAAGATCACCCATGTGGACTTCCCTCCCCGGGAGACAGTGTCCTACACCAAGGAGACGCAGACCCCCGTCATGGCACAGGAGAAGGAAGGCAAGGCCTAACCTAACCCCTCTTTGTATGATGACCCCCCTGCATGTAGGATCAGCCCCCCCCCCCAACTTTGTCAAGTGTAGCTACACTGTCATCTTAGCCCCTTGTATCCTCAGTGAGGCCTCTGAATCTGCCTGGTAAACGCAGGTTCTGGCCCAAGGGAGAACAGGAGCTGAAGTAGAGGAGACCTGGCTCTTGGGCCATTACAGTTAGAGCGTCCCCAGGTGAGGGGTAGCCAATGGCCACCTGGTGAATTGTCTTCGGCTTTCTTTTGCACAAATGGCTACGCTGTCATTTCTGCAGGGTCGCTGAAATAGTGGCAGGCTTTGTGAAGATGCGCTAAGGGGTACATGGACCACTGTCCTGCCCACAAGCCCCCCTTAGCCTTTTATACTCACTTACCAGTAAGAGAAGATAAGCAGTAAGGCCTTTGCCTACTACTAGGGCTGTTTCTGCCCTTTTGTTGGGTAATCGTTTCATCAGTCCTCCCCCATTCTGTCACCCGACGTACACATAACACAGCTGGCCCACAGCGTCACGCTCCGGCGCGTAGCCTGGAGACGTAGCTGGAGCATGCATTTAGGGCAGGCATTCGTGTGGCTTTCTCAAGGTCAGCTGACTGATATGGGAGGTGCATAGTTAGGGCCAGTCTGGTTCACTTCCGGCGATGGCGGCAACTGCCAAGTGTGTCTATTAATGGCGGATGTTTGGGACATCTCGGAGTCATAATCGTAAAAAGTTATTAAAAGGCGGCTTCTTTTAATGTAAGACAAACTACACACACAAACTTCTCCCCTATCAGAGATTCATTTTAATGCCTGTAATTCCTCGTGGGTCATGTTTCTTTGTTTTTGGAGATGAGAGCCTGGAATCTCCTGGAAAAATTGCCATAATGATAACATGTCGGCTCAGACTGGTTTCAAAGCCATTGGGGAGATGCCTGCTGTGGAGAGAATTATGGGAAAATATGATGCGTTAACCGCGTTTTAAGGTGCGCCGCTATATACTTGCGGGCGGGGTGGTGTTGGGACAGCAGCATGTGGACCGGGTATCTGTCTGAAGAAGTGCAGGGAATGCAAGAGCTTGTTGGCAATTTGAGTAAATTTGAGATTGGATTCAAATTGATTTAATAACTAGAAATTCTGAGGGAGGTCAGTACATTTTTCTACCATTTAAAGAATTCAATGACCACTTGTTACAAGTGGCTTGCTTTAAATGTAATGGCCTGTGTTCTACGTTGTAATTGGCCGATACGGCCTCTAACTGCTTGTATTAGTTGATTTAAGTCAGTATGGATGAAATCAATTTGAATAGTGTGTGTGTTTTTATAAACCTCGCATTTTCCAAAGCCAAACACAGAGGATTTCTACAACACCATTTATCAGTAGAGTTTGATGTGGTTCAGAGTTCCTTGATTCCCTTGTACATCGAGCATCCCTCTTTCAGGACCATGACCTTGGTACTGTGTCCATCCCACCTTTAGCGGATGGTGAGTCTCCACACACCATCGTCGGCGTGTGACATTTTTACGCAGCTGGATGTTAGCTTAGCAGCAAGCCTGGCTGTCTTTGGGCACCGACGTGCACAGTCAGACCACGTATGATTTTTTGGGTCATGTGGTGCATGTGTTTGAAAATGTAATAACCTCTTTCGGTAAGATGTCTTCAATAAATAACATTTCCTTTTAAAAATAAAAATAATCCTTTAAAACGTTTATTTTGTGCGGTGATGTATGTATAATATATGTATACTGTGGTGGATTGGCATCCCATTAAGGGCCTTGTGTGCTGTGCTGCTTAGGATGGACCCACCCCAGACCAGACCCCTCAAGACCCTGAACAGCATAAGCAGTTAGAAGACGGTGGATGGATGGGTGTGGTTGTGTATAAAATGTGCTTTGTGTGTCTTATTTGATAGCCAGTCACTGGTGAACAGTCCAGCATTAGAAGTGCGTAGCACTTAACAAATGTGCCCCCCTTTCACGTGCTTTCCCCACAATTAACCCGCTTCTCAGAAAGCCGTTGATCCGGCAGCAAGGTCTCACACCCTCCTGGGCCCGGCACTCAACGGGCGCGGTTCAGAGGACGACCAAAGAGGTGCCGGTAGTGACTATGACCCCGCCTTCCACTGACGGCGGCTTTTGATGCACAAATGAAAGAGGCAGGAAAATAAAAAGAGGTTACCGTACTTTTGGTACCATGTGACATTGGCCCACATCTGTCATCGGCGTTCTCTACGGGTCATCCAACGAGTCGCTCATCACCACTTCCCAGCATCCTGCCGCGTTTCATGAGTGGTAGCTGTTGGCAGCTGTCATTCTTTAGCCGCACAGTTTGGGCCTTTGCCATCATAAAAAGCTTTCGCCTGTTTCCCAGGCATCGCTGGGCCAAGCAATCGTCTGAGAATTCGCGGCATTGCATCGGTATTGATTCCAGGCGAATAGGTCGCTCGAGGTCTTTGGGCCGTTTTGACATTGCTGTTGTGTAGGAGGATCCTCTTGAGTCGTCGTTGTTGTTGTTGAAGGATGTCCAAGCAAAACGAATCAGCCTTTTAATGATGAAGCAGGCATACTTGCTGTAGTGAGTTTTACGTCTTTGTATGTCTTTTGCCTCTCTGGTTTATTTCTGCTGCTGGCCTTTTCTTTCAGTGTGAGAAGTTCATGAAACCCCTCATGACACCATGACAGAGTGAAATACGCAGTCTACTTAGTCTTCTTTCAGACCTCTTATAAAAACGGGAGTCTGACTGCAGCGATTCCTCGATGCACTTGCCGTTATTACAGTCATTGGTACCTGCCCATGTAGATATTTCCTTTAACGGAAGTTTCATGTGGTGCCTGTGTATTTGGGGCAGACGTGCCTCCGGTAAAGCACTTTGCCCCGTGCACACAGCGAGCCGCGCCTGCGTTAATCTACTGCGTTGACTGTGTCATCCTACTATGTAAATCTGGGGCCGTTTTGCTGATCCTCACTGATATTTTTTCCCTTTTAACCCATCTCTCAGTACTGCCTTTCTCCCTTTTAAGAAGTATATGCTCAGTCTGTTGCTATCCAAAAAAAAAAGGTGAAATTAGCCTTGCTTTGTGGGTGGGGGTTCGAAATGTTCGAGATCCAGAGAGAGGTCACGGGGATCACATACCCCCCCCTCCCCAAAAAGTCCCCATTCGTTTTAGGTGGCAGGTGCATCATACCCTCCATCTTCCGGCTGTCTTCTCCATCCGCATTAGCAGGAAGGGGAGGCCTAAGATGGAAGCCGAGCCTCACTGGAAGACAGTGATTGCTGTTTTCTTTTAAACTTGATTGAAGTCCTTTGAAGGGACTGGTTTTAATGTTCTCCATTTGGCCTCTGAAACACAGGGCCTTGTTGAAATGGCACAGCCCATCAGCGCCATCCTGTAAGCTCACCACAGTGCTCGCCACACCGTCTCCACGCCGCTCAGCCCACCCCTCCGCATCTGTACGGCTATTTATTGAGTGTATAATTGGTGGATGTCTCTATCACTTCGACTGGCAGCATGAAAGGAAGTCGTGTCATGTGTATGCGTGTGTGTCTGGTTCGTTTTTAAGCTCTGTGGAGTGTGGGAGGTGGGAAAATGCAAGGCACATGTTTGTAGGGTGCATTTCTGTGCCTCAGCAGCTGGGCCGGCCCAGAACCTCATTGAAGCTGAGTGGCTGTGCAAGAGGCACCCCTGCTGAGACAGTAATTGCACCATTGCAGTCAGCCAGGGAAATGGAGGCACAGGGGGCAGTCAGGCAGAAAGACCACCATGCCATCACCTTCCAAAGGAACCAGGTGGCCCTACTGCCACCACCTGGTTCGAAGCGCCGGGCTCTACTCGGGGCAGCTGCCCGCATCCTTGGTCTGGAAGGGGCAGCCTGTCAGCCTGTGCTGAATGGGTGGCAGTGGGTCACATGGCTCTGTGGGCGCTTTGTGGTGACCCCCTGCTGGACCTTCTTTCACATACAAATAGGAGCCTTTTCATAGAGGTGCAGTACAGCCAAACAATGCCAGTGTGGGGACAGAGTAATTCCATTCAGTTTGTCCAGAGAGGCCTGCCCGCAGTTACCCATAGTCGTCGTAAAGAACATTAAATTCACTGCTGTGTGTTGACAAATTGCCATGGTGATAACAATCATTTTTGGTATCTGGTTACCTTTTTTTGTGGTGTTTTAGTTTGCGTTTATATTTATATATTTCTTCTACTTGTGCTTTATTCAGCGTAGCTTTTCTGACCCTGCCAAAGGTTTTTCGTTTTCCATCTCAGTTGCCATTCTTCAGACTGCGTTTCATGAGATTCAGTTGAGGTAGAAGGCACCTTTTAGGCAGTGCCACGTTTTAAATGTTCCCTTGTCTCTTCAAGATGAGGATGAGGAAGAGGAGATTGCCCCCCTCACACCAGTACTGGAACCCCAGGAGGAAAAGCCTGTTCAGAAGGAGGAGGTGGAGGGTGAGGAAGGCTCCTGCAGTATGTTGGGCTGCAGTCGAGTGTTCTGAGTTGAAGCTGAGTCCTGCATGAAACTTCGTTTTACCGTGTGTGTGTGTGTGTGTGTGTGTGTGTGTGTGTGTGTGTGTGCGCGCGTGCGCGCTTCTCCAAACAGTGACTCCCCATGAGCTCACGGAGGAGGAGAAGCTGCAGATCCTGCACTCGGAGGAGTTCACGACCTTCTTCGACCACACTGCCCGCATCGTGGAACGCGCCCTGTCTGAGCATGTGGACGTCTTCTTTGACTACAGTGGGCGGGACCTGGAGGAGAAGGAGGGGTGAGGGATGCACCATGCACTCTTTAGGCATCCTGGTCCTTTGCTGTGCATGAATCAGAATAGGATCGGCGGGATTGGCTTCATGCTTTGTGGGTTGAGGGTTTCATTGCCTACCTCGGTGTGCCAAAATGAAACCCACACAAAAACGCAGTTAGCTGAACTGGTTTCTCTGAAATGCCCATGGTGTGTACGTGTTTGGGCATGTCAGTATGTGCCCTACAATGGACTGATATCCCATCCAGAGAATCTCCTGTTTTGTGTTCCATGCTGCCTGGAATAGATACACTGTAACCTGTACTGAAATATGGATGGAGGGATAGATGTGCTCTATTCAAGTCAAATAAAAATCTTGTTAGTACCTGCAATATTAATTGTTAAAGGTGTAACTATAATGTTCATTATGTTACTATTTTTTTGAGTAGTACAGTAGCTCAGTACACAGCGGCTTTGTAGTGGACATGGCCGTTGCTGCAGTATTCTGCAGTGTCCTCATCATCCTCCTCCTCCTCTTAGGGAGGTCCAAGCGGGTGCCAAGCTGTCCCTGAACAGGCAGTTTGCAGATGAACGCTGGTCCAAGCATCGCGTGGTTACCTGTCTGGATTGGTCCCCTCAGGTAAGCCACACCCAAGCCAAGATTCGACTGATCGGACATTGTAAAGCGCATGTTTCTGAGGACCAGGACCTTTAGTGTACGTAGATGTGAGGCAGGAGTCCTTTCTGTTAACGACGTCCTTTTCTTTGCCTGTCTGTTTATGGCGTCCCTCTTGTCTTTTCATCCATGCCCAGAGGGTTTTCCGATCTGCACATATGCAAAAATCATGCAAGCACCCCCGCCCCAAATAATGAAGCTTGGGTTTACAGCGTGAGGAACAGCAGATTTTAATGGCTAGTTTACGTCGTCTGGACTTCCAGGCTGTCTCTCGTTGTCAGTCGCCAGTGTTAAGGATAGAGCCAGGTTCAGCTGTTATCTGTAGACATCTGTAGTGTGTCATTTTTGTTTACTACAGGCTGCTTCTGTTGGTGGGCCGAAGGGGGGTAGGAGTTTCCCTGCAATAAATTCTAAAAAAAGCCTGAGGGCTTGACACAGACTCCTAAGAACTCAGACACCGCCAGCGGGACACGTCTCGTGCCGAGCCTCGCCAGTGTGACGGCGACTCCTCTCTTTCTATATATCACCAGTACCCAGAGCTGCTAGTGGCTTCCTACAACAACAATGAGGACACGCCCCACGAACCCGACGGCGTGGCCCTGGTGTGGAATATGAAGTACAAGAAGACCACACCGGAATACGTCTTCCACTGCCAGGTGCGTGCCAAGTCACCTTGCCTCCCACGTCCCATGCTGTCAGCCGGCTGGCACCGTTGTCACTGTCCACAGAGCGTGTTCTCTCCCCCGGCCCCTTTAAGGGCCAGCATTGTAAATGATTGGTTGAACGAAGCAAGTAATAAATCATTCTCCTTAAGCGTTGTAAACTCCATGGGGAGCCACTCCAGTGAGCTGAGGGGAAGGAGGGAGCTCTTGCTCCCCTTCGCAGCCCCTCGTCCTCGCCTCCTCGGAGTAAGCCCCAGCAAACAGCAGCTAAGTGGAAACGCGTGTTTGGCCTGGGTGGAGGTGTAGGCTGATGGGAACAGAAGTGCCAACTCCTCCTTTGGCCCTGAAATCTAGGCAGGAGGTGGATGGATGGAAATCTTTTTTAAATTGGTGCTCCTTCTCCAACATAAGAATCATCAGCATTGCTGTTTGTAGCACCCGATCATTCAGTGTGGAGTCCTTTCACGATGATGGCCACGGGAAATAGATGCCGCGACATGTAGCAACCTCGCAGCCAGGGTCTCTGTGGCGTCTTCAGGCGCTCACTCTCTCTCTCTCTCCTCCTCCCACTAGTCTGCTGTAATGTCCGCCGCCTTTGCTAAGTTCCACCCCAACCTGGTGCTGGGGGGGACCTACTCAGGCCAGATCGTCCTGTGGGACAACCGCAGCAACAAGAGGACGCCCGTGCAGAGGACCCCGCTGTCGGCTGCAGCGCACACGGTATGGTCATGTGGCACGGTCACATGAAACGCTATGGGAGGAGCAGTTATGTCACAAAATACAGTGACTTCTACACAACAAAAACCATTGATGAGAAGCTAAGGGTGGGCAGAATAAGAGACTTTACTAGTCCTTGTGGTAATGACACCGGCATTGAAGTACTTCACTTGGCTTGGTGTGGAGGCAAGGTCAGCTTGCTAACGTGTAAGGCCTGTTAGCTTCTGCATACAAAAATCCAGACCTGCTTATGCTTTGATTTATTACTTGTTTATTAACGCGTTACCACTAACCTCACCCTTCCAACTCCGTGTGTGTGGCATTTATGTATTCTTGGCATTTCCTCTGGGTTCTCTGATTTCCTCCCACAGTCCAAAAATATGCTGTGTGTGTGTGAGAGACACTGAGTGTAAGCCCTGCCGTGAACTAGCCTGACCTCCTTTGTGACCTGTGTATTACTATGATGGATGGATGGAAAACCTTCCCCATTGTTGACTGAGATTTGAGCCCTCCTACTGCTTCCCTGTGTTGTATGTTGTGGATGCCGATGAGAGGTTTTCGAAATGCACTTCATTAAACAAAAACTAGCAGAGCAAATTGAGCCGGCCGTCTACTGAAGCCCAGCTGTTTTTCTGTGTCTGTGTGGACCAGCATCCCGTGTACTGCGTCAATGTGGTGGGCACCCAGAACGCCCACAATCTGATCAGCATCTCCACAGATGGCAAGATGTGCTCCTGGAGCCTGGACATGCTCTCCCAGCCTCAGGTAGGAGCACGAGTCCTGCGCCTCTTGGAATGTTATGGCTGGGTTTGGCCCTTTTGGTTCTCTTAGAGGGAGTTTCCATGTGTTCCAGTCATTCTCCATACCCAATCTTGCTATTACGTAACGTGGTCGTTTATTACTCTTGTTCGTTCTGTCTGTGCTTTTTGCTAGAGATAAAACCCAAATGTATAAACTACCCCCCACCCCACTGTAGGACAGTCTAGAGCTGGTATTCAAGCAGTCCAAGGCTGTGGCGGTCACCTGCATGTCCTTCCCCCTCGGAGACGTCAATAACTTCGTGGTGGGCAGCGAGGATGGGTCCGTCTACATTGCCTGCCGTCATGGAAGGTATGTGGGCAGCAGTCACAGACTCTCAGCAGCCTGTCATCCCGTTCAGACACCCCAGCGGTCTGCATGCTGAGCCCTTTAACCTGTTCCTGTCCACCACCTTCTGCCCAGTTTTCTGCTTGCATCCTGTCACGGTTGCTCTCTATGCTCATGTGTCACATGTTCAGGTCACAGAACAGATGAAATGGAAAACATCCTCCTTCAGTGGCGTTCCCCATGAAGGCCTTTTATGGAAATGTATTTTGTATAATTAAAAAGAGACCCAGCAGCGTGTCTGTATCCATTCTTTTTATTATTATAAAAATATGTATTTCTTAGTCTTTATCTATACTGTGCTCTAAATGAGCACTTTTTTCTTCTTTACTGCTTATCATTCAGACATCCATCTATTTTTCAGACCGCTTAATCCTATTCAGGGTCACAGTGGGGCCCAGGCAGCCTTAGGGCATAAGGTGGGGGACACCCTGGATGGGCTTAGTGTTTACCATACTATTTTATGCTTAGCTATGTGATGAGTGCACATTTTTACACCACAGTGGTGCTGCCTGTATGAAGCGTCCTAATGCTTTTGCGAGTTTCCCCACAGTCCCTTTGGGGAAACGCTGACACAGCATCAGTGAGGGTGCAGGAGCTCGGTGTGTAGCATGGGGGCCGGGGGTGTCATCTCTTCTTACGGCGTCCTTTCGCTCCCTCGTGCAGCAAGGCAGGGATCAGCGAGATGTTTGAGGGCCACCACGGTCCCATCACTGGCATCCACTGCCACACAGCCACTGGCCCCATCGATTACTCCCACCTCTTCGTCACCTCGTCCTTCGACTGGACCGTCAAGTTGTGGAGCACCAAGGTACAGGAGCATGCAGCCCCCTGTCCTGTTTGACACTTCTAATTATTTAGCTAATGCTTTCATCCATAGTGCTGCACACTTTTCATTAAACTATAATTTTTTTTAAAAATCCATTTTATGAAGCTGGGTGATTTGCCAGAGCCATTCTGCCTCTAGGCCTGCTTCCCTACTTCAGAGCCCCTCTGTGGGGGCTCGACCTGGGCAGCCTTTGGATACACACCCATATACCCTCCCCCACCCCACACCAGTTAATTGTATTTTAGTCCAAGCAGTGTTGATATCAAGCCGATGTATTTAATCTTCAGATCAAGCCTCCGCTTGATCGTAACTTAATTGAAGTCCTAATTGTGAAGATCATTCATATCAGATCATTGCACATACCAAACTTTTTGTTAGTGTGCCCCCCCACATTTTAATAAATGAATCAGTTTGGTCAGTTGACTTTGGGTATGTGGATCTGCTAACATGATGCAACCCTTCCATGGCGCTTGTTTACCTCTACATCTCCCCTCCCTTTCCGTCAGAACAATAAGCCGCTGTATTCCTTCGAGGACAGTTCTGATTACGTGTACGACGTCATGTGGTCGCCCACCCACCCCGCCCTCTTTGCTTGCGTGGATGGGGTGGGCCACCTTGACCTGTGGAACCTCAACAATGACACTGAGGTAAAAACGGCATTCCGTGTGTTTGCCTCCACAAATGATTTATGCTTATCCATACTGGAGTTCTCTGTGCCTTGGAGGTGCCACCGTTATTATCAACCATATGACCTGATGCTGCAGGCCAGGAGTGGCTGCCGTGTCATCACCCACTGGGTGGAACTTGTTAGGAAGGAAAACAACAGACATTTTAATTGAGGGTTGAGTTGCATGTTGCAGGTTCCTACGGCCAGCATCTCCGTGGAGGGCAACCCGGCCCTGAACCGGGTTCGATGGGCCCAGTCCGGAAGGGAGATCGCCGTGGGTGACTCTGAGGGGAGGATTCTCATCTACGACATTGGGGAGGTAAGCTGGAGGTTGGAAGTTGCGCTGTTAATGTGTGAACATGCTTCATATGTTTTTAAGGCTGGGGTTACATTACACGATTTGTACCCCGATTTTACCTTTGATTCATGATCGTAGCAAGTCTGTATCAGTTACTCCTAGTCTGCTTTGGGGCAGTCGGAGTTGTTGGTTGACACAGACAATCATGTAGTGTATGATGGGCACAGACTGTAGTCTCTGGCCTCCTGATTGCGGTTCATGAGTTGAGTTACTTCAAATGTCTGAATTTAATGACTGGAGATAGAAACAAATCTGCTAATGCATACAGGTCAGCGACTCCAGTCTAGTCTGTGTGAATGATCCCAGTACGACAAGGTGTGAGTGACTTGTACCAATCATCATTTGTAACATTTCTCTAAAGCCAGACTTATCATCTGCCTAAAAACAAAATTCAATACCACATTGTAAACAGTACATTTCAAGACATGAAAAATAAGGACATGACACTGCTTAGTATGCAAAACTAGGACTGCCACAAGCAGCCTATGAAGTGTGCTCTTGTCATAAGCAAACAGCATAGTACAGTAAGCAGCAAACAGTAAACGTTCCTAAAATCCAATGTTGTTCAATTCCAGCGTCGCTCCTAATAGGTTTGTTTGCTAATTGATGATTGCTTGCTTATGTAATAATTTGCATCATTCTTGAAGAGCTTATCTTCCAGTTCTCTGTAGTCTTTCGTGAGAAATCTCGTGGTCTCCTCAAAGTTTCCCGCAGTCAGTAGAAATCAGTCGTGTAGTGTGTGATCCCCGGCACATCAAAAACCCATAGATCAGTCAAGTGTGAACCTACCAATCTTTTCATAACCTTACAAGATTTGAAATAATGTATATTGGAAAGGCTTCTTGTAGTGTGCAAAGGCATGCTCAGGTCAAGTGGGTGTTTCGTTATTTCAACCATGTACACAGTGAAACAAGACAGAGTTCCTCCAGGACCATAGTGCATTAGAAATACAGTGCAGATAGGACTACATAAAGTGTAACACAGAGCAGATATACAGTATCAACATATTACAGTATCAGCAGATATTATAATACTTGTAAGACAGTACAGCCTGAGGAGAAGTAGAGCAGTCCTAGAGTGATTTGAAGTAAATAGAGACAAAAGTGCAAGGTAAATTTATGGTGAGTGATTGTATTGCACACGATTATTGAGTAAATAGCAGCCGCATCATGTCAGGTTAGTACAATACAATGTTAGAGTATTTAACAGCATAGTATGGTAATAATTGCATGGATTTAAGAAATGGCAGGAGTAATATGAAATATGTAACAGAGTATAAATGGGGGGGGTGCTGGCAGTCAAGGTGTGAGGTATCAGGAAGGGTGCAGTCCTTGTTCTCGGGGTAGGTGTGTGTGTTTGTGTGTATACGTACGTACGGTCGGTCGTGTTTTACTGTTTGTTCATGAGTCTGATGGCCTGGGGGAAGAAAGCGTTTCCCATTCTGGAAGTGACAGCCTGTATGCTTTGGAACTTTCTACCAGATGGGATGAGGGAGAAGAGTCAGTGGGAGGAGTGTGTGGGGTCATCCACGATGCTGCTGGCTTTACGGATGCAATGCATGGTGTAAATGTCTGTGACAAAGGGGAGAGAGACTCCATTGATCATCTCAGCTGTCCTCACTATCCGCTATAGGGCCTTGCAATCCAAGATGGTGCAATTCCCGAACCAAGCTGTGATGACACTTCCTAGGATCCTCTCTATAGTCCCCCTGTAGAATTTGGTAAGGATGTGGGGAGGGAGGTGAGCTCTTCTCAGTCTCCAAAGGAAGTAGAGGTGCTGCTGGGCTTTCTTCGTGATGGAACTGGTGTTGAGGTTCGACATGAGGTTCTCCATAATGTGAACACCCAGGAATTTGGTGCTTTGGACGATCTCCACAGAGGAGCCGTTGATGACCAGCGGAGAATGTTCCCGGTGTGCCCTCCAGAAGTCAGCAACGATCTCTTTTGTCTACATTAAGAGGCAGGTTGTTGGTGGGTCATCAGTGTGAACAGCAGAGGGCTAAGCATGCAGCCTTGGGGGGCTCCAGTGCTCAGTGGGATGGTAATGGAGATCTTGTTCCTAATATGGACTGAGGTCTCCTTGTCAGGAAGTCCAGGATCCAGTTGCTGAGGGAGGTGTTTAATCCCAGCAGTCTCAGCTTTCCTGTCAGTTGTTGAGGAATGATGGTATTGAATGCTGAGCTGAAGTCTTTGAACAGCATTCTCAAGGAGGTGTGTTTTTTGTCCAGGTGTGTTAGGGCCAAGTGAAGGGTGGTGGTAAGGGCATCATCCGTTGAATGGTTTGGACGATATGCAAACTACAGGGGGTTTAATGAGATGGGCAGCAGAGTCTTTATGTGCCTAATGACACTCAAAGCACTTCACGATGATGAGTGTGAGTGCGCAGGGACGGTAGTCGTTGAGGCAGGACACTGAGGTCGTCTTTGGCATAGGGATGATGGTGGTTGTTTTGAAGCATGTTGGGATGACAGTAGTGCTCGGCCAGATATGTTGTCTGGTCCGGTGGCTTTCCGTGGGTTGACTCTGAGCAGAGTTCTCCTCACATCAGCGGTGGACAGGCAGAGCACCTGGTCAGTGGGGTGGGGTGTCCTTCCTTGCTGTCGTGTTGTTCTGTGCCTCAGATTGTGCGTAGAAGTCATTCAGTGCATCTGGAAGGGAGGCTTCAGCGTAACAGGCAGGTGAAGGTGATCTGTAGATGATGATAGCCTGTATGTCCTTCCACGAGAGCTGTGTGTCCTTGGTGTCCTGGAAGTGGTTGTGGATTTTCTGAGCGTGTGCTCGCTTTACTGCTCTGATGGCTCGAGGCAGGTTGGCCCTTGCTGTTCTCAGGGCTGCCTTGTCACCTGACTTGAAGGCGGTGTCTCTGGTTTTCAGTAGTGTGCACACTTCTGCAGTCATCCATGGCTTTTGGTTGGGGTGTGTAATGATGGCCTTGGAAACAGTAACGTCGTCGATACACTTGCTAATGCATCCAGTCACTGATGCTGTGTACTCCTAGGTCGGTAGTGTCGCCGTAGGTTGCAGCCTCCCTGAACATGTCCCAGTCAGTGTGCTCAAAGCAGTCCTGTAGTGCAGCAATGGCCCCAGGGGTCGAAGATTTTCTCTGCTTCAGAGCTGGCTTCTCACGTCTGACTTAGCTGTCTGTATGCTGAGGTTAGCATAACAGAGATCTGGTCAGAGTAGCCGAGGTGGGGGCGGAGCTCAGCTCAGTAAGCTCCAGCGACGTGTGTAAACACAGTCCGGCATGTTCACCCCCCCTTGTTGCGAAGTCCACATGTTGATGGAATTTAGAGAGTACTGACTTGAGATTTGCATGATTGAAATCTCCGATCTGGGTGAGAGTTTAAGAGCACAATGATGGCCCCATAGAGTTTGTCCAGCGCATTATCATTAGCACTGGGTGGAATATAAACACTGACTATAAATATGGTGTGAATTTGCATGGTAGATAGAATGGTCTAAATCTAACAGTCACGAACTCCACCAGCAATGAGCAGTATCTTGAGAGTAGCATGGCGTTCCTACATCATTCAGTGATGTAAACATATAGTTCTCCTCCACAAGTCTTAATGGAAAGAGCTGTGTTTCAGTCCACTTGGAAGGTGAGCAGCCCTGGCAGATGGATGCCGGAGTCTGGAATGCTGTCGCTGAGCCAGGTTTCCACAAAAACAGCTTTCGCTAACCTCATGCTGAGTAGTCTGCTGGAGTCGGATGTAATCCAGTTTGTTGTCCAGCGAGCAGACATTGGCAAACAAAATGGTTGGGACAGCCAGTCGGCAAGTGTTAGCTTTTAGCCTAGCACGGACCCCTGCCCGCTTGTCGCGCTTCTGCTTCCTCGCGTGCCATTTATGTCCCTTCCCCCAGCCAGTGGCATCAGGTGAGGTCTCGGTCTGAAGGCCTGGTCCTCGTACTCATAGTAAGCCTAGATTGCGTAGCATCGAGAGCAGTCCATCTGAGAGGTTGGTTTTCTTCTGATTTCTGAACTGTGGAAGACTTGGGTGATGGTAGATATGAGCACCAGCTGTACTGAGGTTCATTTGTGTAAGAATTTCTGCGAGGAAAAAGTCAGGCTACAACTAAAATTGTACTATGTTTAGGATTCAGAGTGGCTACTGCGTCATACCGTGCCACCATGCTCCTGAGTTGCCAGGAAAATTGTACATTTAAATTTGATCCCTTAATTTGTAGTGAAGAATCTCTATATGATTGGCATCTATATCAGTCTTGATTGATGGGGCAAAACAAAGCCCAAAATTAGCCACATTTTCACAAAAATGGAGGCTGGGGCTGTGCTTTTTCTCTCCCTACCCCAGTGAGAAGCACCCTCAGCTCCTGGTCAGAAACAGCCCTGAATCTCAGAGGTGGCTCAGTGTCTGTCAGTTTGCCCCCACCACACATGGAGTGATTGTACCCCCAAGTGTCACCCTCAGCTTGGGGGAGATGGAATCACACATGCCCTTGTTAAGGTTAGGTAGTGTTGATAGCCAGCTGAACACCCCCAAGTTTTGTATGGTAGGGATAACCCCCTGCTTATGTAAATTTAGGGGGGGAATCAGTGCAATGTCATTTTGACTACTCCTGCGTCTTTCCCCAGCAAATCGCTATTCCCCGTCATGACGAATGGACCCGCTTTGCCCGCACGCTGGCAGAGATCAACGACAACCGTGAGGATGCGGAGGAGCTGGCAGCCCAGCGGCTGTCTGCCTGACCGCCAGCTTTCCTGGGTCCCAGGGTGCAAAGGAGACCATAGTGGTGCTTCAGGGATTGATGTCTTCAGAAGTCAAGTAGCTAAAAATATGCAAACAATACTTATTTCTAAATCAGTTTGCACTGGAATACAGCTGTTTAACTCAAATGGTGCAAGTTTTTTTTCAGACCGTCAGCCTTAAATTGCATGTGTTAGATTAAATGTTACAATTCCAGTCATTGGCCTTCAGGTTCAACTGCTGCATCATGCTGTACTCTAGGGCAACTGACAGACAGAGGATGTGCTAATGACATCCCCCACCCTCAGGGTCCTGCAATGTCACAGTTCCTTTGAAGAGATGTATCTCATATGTGGAAGGTATAGTGTTGTCCTTAGCTTAACTGCAGTATTCATTTTGATAGTAATCTAGGTGCAAAGGTTTTTTTTTTTTATCTTACCCTAAAAGACATTCCCCTTAACAAATTCTTCCAGAATCAAAGCTCTTAATCATACAGGTGAAGATGGTGGACAGAAATCTTGGGCTGGAGGACCTTTATTTGATGTGGATAGAAAATAAGACATTTTACACCTGAAGCCAAACAAATTTGTATTATGAAAACTGCACAGTATCGGACCTGCTGATGAAGTAAACACAGACTTCTACCATTTTCTCCTCCCTCTAAGACTATACAGCCCCTGTCAAACATTTCACATCCCACTGTGTAATGAGCATCAAAATCTGATTTCCCAGCATAACTGTACTATTGATTTTTCAATAAAATGCATTTAAATGTACTAATATTCCACCCTTTTCTTGAATAAAACTTCAAACACCTGTACATAAGCCATTATACAGGACAACAGAGACACTGAACACCGAAGCAGCGTTGTGGATGGCGGCAGCGTCAGTCCATCCGATCCCATGTCTCCGTTCAGAGATGTACAATATGTACAGAATCGCATGTGCAATCTACACGGAGCACACAAGGAAAGCCTTATTCATGCAAAGGGTTAAAAAAAAAAAACTAATTCAAACGTGTCGGAATGAAGCCACGAGGATGAGCTTCGCCGCACCGATCCGTTTCAAAGGATTCATAGAAATGTTTTTACGAGGACGTCTGGCTCAAAGATCATGCAAACCATTAAGTGGCGCTGGGGGGTGGAGTCTCTAAGAGTCTCGCTGCTCCTTAGCTGAGGTTGGCTGGATGGTCACCACACCAGATGACTTGAACTTGGGTAGATGCAGACCAAATTTGTTCTCCACTCCTGCAAATGTGGCAGAGGCCAGCTTGTACCCACCCAGGTGGTCCGGGCTTGCCGGCGGGAGCTCCGAGATCCGGGACTTGGGGGTTGGTTCTGACCCAGTAGGTCGGCTGTAGGATAGCAAGGACAGGTGTAATTATATTTTCTGGGATGTTTACCAGTCCAGTAACTAATCTGGAGGGTATCTGATAACAAGCCAGAAAACACACCAGTACTTCTAACATTCTTTTAATGATCTGTCCTATTATACCGAGAAATACGTTTCACGCATTTCATAAACGTGTAGGTTGAAAACTTATGCATATAAATTTACCAAGCAACGTGCAAATTTCACTACTTGTATGCCATAATTCCTAAAAGTGCAGTGGCATTTTTTTGGTGCTGTGGTTAAGTGAATCAGAAACAATTGAGACTGAATGATGTGAGGCACTTGGCTGAAAGACTCCATGCACCTTAAGGTTTATATAACGTGCCACCTTAGCCAGCCGACACACCAAATCACAATTGTGCTGTATATAGTCCCATTTAACACTATAAAACTGAAGAAAACCAAATTACTTCTCGAAAAGACTACAGTGAAAAACATTTAAATTAAAACAGCGCTTAAACGTTTAGGTAAAATGAAGCCAAAAAGTTTACCTGCTAAAATGTTAGAGAGAAATCTGGTGGATTTCCTTGCTTACAGCTTATACGTAAAATTCCACCTTTGAATACAAACAGTAACCTGCTTGTCTCGTTGATCCCGTAAGCATTGTGCCACGTAAACCTATTTGCTCATTAGACTTTACCAAGCAGGTCCGTTTTGTTCGTTTTAGTTCCAGTTTCATGTCGGTGCTGAGGGTGCAGCCACTTACTGTCCTCCGAAATCGATGTAGAACCATCGCTGCAAGAGTTCATAGGTCACCAGGGTGACGCCGAACTGAGGGGAGGATCGGCAAACACGAGCTGAGGGGAATGGAGGTTTGAAGTCATTTCCACATTTCTCAGAGGCACCAAGCGACCCATTAGAGGCAGTGTGGCAGGATTCGGTAGAATAAAACTGGGCATTACTGACACCTACCTCCAGCTCCCTTCCACAGGGCCCTGAAGCCCTCCTCACGCAAGATCTTCCTGAAGCAGTCGATGACGCCGTTGTACGTTGTCTGGCCAGCGCGGGCCGCCACCTGAAGTCTTGTCTTGATGACATCGGCAGGAGTGACCAGGGAGGCAGCGGGGACACCTGACAGTGATTGGAAAAATTAGGCTTCAAAACCCATGGTGGGTGGGAGTATCCTGAACTAATCAACAAAACTGCAGCTAGTTTTGAAGCCTCATTTGTCCCATCGAGGGCTGAAACGATTCCTTGAGAAACTCGAGTAATTCGGTTACTAAAAATCATTGAAGCAAATTCTTTGCATCGAAGCTTCGTTTAGTCCATATACCAACACCTCAGCGAGCTCAGCGTGTTTTGCAACACTAAATTAAGTTGTGGATACATGATATGAAGACGTAATTTGAAAGTGTGGATTGCAAAATGGAGAAAGAAAATAGTGAGGGGCAAAGTGAAGACACAGGTCAGAGAATACGACACAGTGTCAAAAGTTTGGGATCATTTCAAGCCAAATAAAGAAAACGCTGTACAGTGTGTCTATTGTAAAACTCTAAAAGTTTCTTTAAAGGAGCATGTGCTGGTTGCAATAAAGGCTTACGCACACAAACACACACCATATCTACCACATCCAGGGCATACGATCGTGCCAGAATGTTTTTTTTTTTTTTTTTTAACCTCCTACAAATGCCAGCAAGCCTTCCAAGACGACAGTTAAGGCTTACATTATGCCTGAGCTGTAGTTAGGTTGAAAGTTGAAACTTGTAGATCTGAAAGTTAAATTGCACAACTTAAAGGCAACTTTTATTATCATAGATTTATGCCTTAGTTTTAGGCTGTATGTATACCTTTTTTTAAAGTACTTTGTTAAAGTACTTTGATATTATTTTTGCGTTTCAGACAATGTTTTCTTTTAAGCCCACAACGTAATATGGCACTTAAATGCACTAGATGGGTTTAGTTTTGACAAATAACTTTATTGCATGCCATTTAAGCAATAAAAATGTTTTTTTCTAAAAAGGAAATCGATTACCTATTAATTTTGAGATGTCATTTTCCTTTGTATATTTACTATTGCTCTTTAATAAAGCAAAAGTATTTCTTATCCGATTACTTTGATTAATCGAGGGAATAAATCGGTACAATACTCGATTACTTAATCGATTGCTGCAGCCCTAGTCCCATCACTAGCTGACAGATTGCTTAATGCCCTGAAAAAGAACAATCTGCATCCTGCAGCACAGGTCCACTGGAGACTACTGAACGCAGCGCTCTCCGGCTCTTGATTACATGTAAATCACTGAAGCAAATCTCCGATACCTGCCCAAGTTCCACCACATTACCGCTGGCTACCAGAATTAGTTGATTAGTCAGCATTCACTTTCGGCTGCTCCCATCAGAGGTCGCCACAGCAGATCAACATTCTCCATCTCCTCCTGTCCTCCACATCCCACTCTGTCACACCAACCACCTGCATGTCCTCTCTCACTACATCCATAAGCCTCCTCTTTGGCCTTCCTCTTTCTCTCTTGCCTGGCACATCCATCCTCAGCATCCTTCTCCCAATATACCCAGTATCTCTTTTCTGCACATGTCCAAACCAACGCAATCTCGCATCTCTGACTGTCTCCAAACCGTCCAACCTGAGCTGACCTTCTAATATACTCATTCCTAATCCTGTCCATCCTCATCACACCCAACGCAAATCTTAACATCTTTAACTCTGGCATCTCCAGCTCTACCTCCTGTCTTTTCATCAGGGCCACTGTCTCCAGCCCATATAACATAGCTGGCTTCACTACCGTCTTGTAGACCTTCCCTTTCACTCTTACTGGTACCTGTCTGTCACAAATCACTCCTGACACTCTTCTC
>JAACJT020000001.1:22593055-22635555 GCA_009936485.2 Gymnarchus niloticus
AGTGCTGGCCTGAGGAGGATGGGCTTCCCCTTTGAGTCTGGTTCCTCCCAAGGTTTCTTCCTCCTGAGGGAGTTTTTGCTTGCCACTGTCGCTTTTGGTTTACTCTCTGGGGACTGTGGGCCCGGGACTATGTAAATCGCTTTGTGACAGTGCTTCTTGTTAAAAGCGCTATATAAATAAAATTGAATTGAATAATACCTTAGTATTTAATTCTGGGATTCATGGATTCACGAAGGCTACCTCTGACATTTAAAAACTGTACGCAGGCAAAAGCCAAATCAGCAACAGCTTCAAAGCCAGCCAACACGTGCTCAGCCTGGCACGAGGACCGTGGGGATGCAGGGCACATTTTCGACATGCCTGTCTCTGGATCTCGGCAAGATGGTATGGCAGAGCTCCTTCCTCCAGCGGTGCTATCCGCTCGATGTCTGCCAGGTTCAGACGCCTTCAGGGAAAGACGTGGGAGACGGCTATGAGTGAGGTCACATTTTCCACAATCTTTTATGAGCATTTAGCTCACAGTTGCTGCCGCTTTAATGTGTACAAAGGCACAAAGTGCCAGGAAAGAGAGCCAAACTACTGCCGACACCCTCTCTCCCAAAGGAAGCCAGCCGAAATGAACCAGCACTGCTGGTACACGTTGCGAACACCCCGCCGGCTGGCTTCATGCACGCTTCTACTAACACATACAGCTGTAAAATGACAAGTCTTGGCTGACTATGCTGGGGGGGGGGGGGGGGGGCCCGTAAAGCTCCCCCGTTTTTCAGGAGCATCATGTAAAATTGTGCCCATAATATGAGGGGGGGGGGCGACATGGGTTTACCCAGAGTGTGAGTGGAGGCCAGAGAGCTGGTACAAGATGTCAATCTCCATCGGGGTGATCTGGCCAAACTTGTTGGCAGCGTTAACAAACTCCTCTGGTTTGAGAGAAAAGAAAGGGAGGATGAGGACCGACAGACCAGATGAAGACCAACACATTTTTAACTTTTCATTTTTTTTTTTTATTAATGAGAATTTCCCAGCATGCTTTGAGACTGGTGAAGATGGGCAGGGGGCACCGTAGAAATTGAGAGCTGAGACAATCAAACCAATCTGATTTTATGACAGAAGACGGCGCCGCCAGATTCGATTCTGCGTGCTCCTAAGGCACAAGGGTGCAGAGAGAAAGTAAACAGGGTCGAAAGCAAGATGTACCGAAGAAGACAGGATTATCCTGACACCCACCAAATAAGAAACCTGTCCTATCTGAAGCCATTTTGACCACCCACTATGACCCCAAGTTACCTTTAGTAACAAGTGTGTCCTTCCGTGAGCCGGCCAGGGTGCTGTAGATCTTGCGGATCAGCTCCATGTTGTTGAGCAGCGAGTTGAAGGCGTTGAAGTAGGAGAAGCTCACCAAGTGCGAGGTGCCACTCCCCGCGGCCTGAGAAAGGAGGAGCACACACTCAGGTACCTTCCAGGCCGGGTAACTCCAGACCCACCCCCCGCCAGGCACACGACTCACCGATACCAGGTTCTCCTCTACGAAGGGCGTGAGCATGTGGTGCCGAATGGTGACCATGATGTCGCTGAAGTCCAGGGCGGAGATGGTGCCGCTCTTGACCTTGTCCTTCTGGGCAAACGCCTGACGAGCGTGCTCCAGCTGCAGCTCCTGGGGGGGGCACAATATGAGGGTTAGAAACGGGTTTGGGCCACGGCGATAACGTAACCTGCGAGAGGGGCCGGCTAATGAGAAACAGACCGGGTGGAACCTGATCCCGGCACACGGCTCGGCGGAGGAAACAGGTGTGTCCGGCGCAGCTGGGAGGTAATTGGACAAGATTCCTTTGCAATCAGAAGGTGGCAGGGAGCAGGATCTGCCTGACCAGAGGTTGTGGGGGTGGGGTATTGCTATGGTCACAACAGAACATGCTGTGCTGGAGTGGCGCTAACTCACGGGTACATGACATTGTTGTGCTGGATGTACCAGAGCTTGAAATGGATGGGTCAGTTCTGGGGACCAGTAAGCACACTGACAGACGGCCTTGAGGGACCACAGCCCAAATCCAAATTGTGACGTCTGTGAATCTGAACCCCACGTCAGTGAAACACCCCCTGCTCAATCGCTTCATGACTCTGTTCGTCTGTTCCACATCATTCTTCCCCCTCTCTGCCTTCCAAACATGTAGTGCCAAAGGTGGCATGCAGAACTCAACAGAAATAGAATATTTAGTATATTATTTACAATCAGACTACTAATTTTGCGACCGTTTCAAGTCTCAACTGTTGTACAATATGAATGTTCAAATCCAAAAGTCAGTGTTTTCCTAGGGACAGAATTTCCCCAAAATCCAGGCCACACTCAACAACATAGACTGATAAGCCAAAACATTTCAGCCACCCTCTAGTAGAACAATTGGCTCTTTCGGGCTGCCAGATAGAGAACATTGTACACATTGGTGTACAAGATGCCATTTAGAACATGCCATACAGAGCATGGGGGAAGAAAAATATATACCAATATCCCAGACTCACCAGGGAATGCTAGTCCAGGCAATGCCTGCTGCAGTGCAGGTCATGTGATCTCAGGGAAACCGTGCATGTTCATCAATAACCCCAGTAGCAATGACAGTAATGTCTGGTTTGAGGTGCTGTCTTTCCTGAATGGACCAGTGAACGGGATGCATACCACAGGTATCACGACAGTTGCTTGCATCCTGCATCTACAATATATGCCTACTAGCTCATGCCCTGCACATATCCCATCAATCTTTGCAGGACAGATGAGACTGACACATTCCTAATAACAATCACACACTAGTATATGTGTGCGTGTACACACGCTGGCGTTTCTAATCCCGTTGCTTATCATCAACACCGAAGAACCTGGCATTCTTTTTTACGTATTTACGGATACAAATTAAAACCTAATCCCTTTAAAAAAATACCGGAATTCTTTTTCACTGTTTTTTTTTTTTTTTTTTTAAGTATCATCTTTGGGCATTACGTTTCTCCATGAAACTCTCAGTGTGGATGTAACATTTTGATGACCTGTTGAGGACTGGAACATCTGTATCTATTGAGAGACGGTCTGTATAGCATCAAGTACTCTAAAGAACGGTTTTCGTGAAACTAAGCAAGCATACTTTGACATACGGCCAACCCAACGATGACGATAGCGACAGATGAGCTTATGGCCACCGGGCCCCACCTGCAGAAACTGAGTGAACTCCAGGTAGCTAAGGAGCTTCTTCCTGTCGTGGCCAAAGTGCAGCCTGATGAACTCGCAGTCCCAGTTGAACGGGATGTGGTGGTGGACTGTGGTCTGGCTAAAGATGTCTCTGACATTTTCTGCAAAAACAAACAAAGGTTGGGAGATGGCTCCATGAATACAGGAACACCAAAAGCTGACACCTCCATGAGGGCATCTCAGCAGGGAAGCGGGTGACCCTCCAGCTCTGCTACCCAAGACAAACGGGATCGTGGGGGAAAATATGTCCTTCATAGGCTCTGGTGAGGTGCCCGCAGTCTGTCGCTCCTTACACATTTCGCTGCTTGAGCACAATCAGCACCCTCCTGTCGTAATGCTACCTCCCCCCCCCCCCCAGGAGCCAGCGGGCATCTTTGTTCGACTGCTCTTGGCCCGGGAGCCCCTATCATGCTTGTTTGTCCGGCCTCGGTGGAATCGACCCGAAAACATCAGCTGTGCCGCTTGGCAGGGGCAGCTGGAGGCAGGCTCTGCAGGGGAGCGGTGCTTCCGACTGCTGTACCGGTGCAAAGGCTGGCCTAATTCTCCTGGTGGCAGAATCGGGTATTAAACACTGTAAAATTATTATCAGAGGGGCAGAAGGCATCGGTGATGCTAAGACAAAACTGTTCAGTCAGTGCTAGAACACATCAGGAGAGCTTCATACCACAATACAACACCATGTGACATTTAAAAAAAAAAATGCCTGCTCAAACAGAAAAGGCCATTTATCAAGTATGTGTTCCGTATTATGATTACACTGCCATTAAACACACTTCTATTAAAAATTCCCCACTAAATATTAGTTTATTTATTTTTGCCTTCTTTCATCAGTCACACAGAGCCTATAGCAGGAAATACAACCCCGATGCAGGAGATGCCCAGGATGGAACCCCAGCCCCTCATGGTTTGAGAGATAAATTATGGTTTCTGAGTCCATATGACTGGAGTGTAGGTATGAGGCTAAACCACGGATATCCTTTTCTCAGATGTTAGGCACACAAAGACACTGGAAACAAGGTGAAGCTGTGAGGAGCCAGACAGACACACATTCACAATCAAAGCCTGCATGCTACAATAACAGCCAGAAACAAACAAGGCAGCCGCAGCAAGGGTACGAGGAACATACAGGGGGAAAAAAAAAAAAAAAAGATCATCATCATCATCATCATCATCATCTCAGGGTGGCACTGCTGCCTCACAACTCCACGGTGGGGGATTCTCAGTCCTGACTCTATGAAATAAAAATTTTATTTGCCAAATGCACCATATGCACAGTACATCTGAGTGTGTTTTTTTGTATATTCCATCTTTCTCTTCATGAGGACACACACACATACAGGCGAGAGTTTGGGGTCAGAGCACAAGGTCACCAATTTTATCCAGCACCACTGAACTTTACTCTGAGCACGTGGTGTTTGTATGTTCTGCTTGTGTTGTGCGGATTTCTGACACGCACTTCGGTCTCCTCCCACAAACTAAAGACGGGGAACACATAAAAAATACCTGTAGTGTGTGCCGGACTAGCATTTCATCCAGGGGGTCCACCAAACCTGCGCCCTACGCTGCCTGACACACACTACCAGCCCCCCCCCAGGATAAGAGGGTGGATGATGATGAATATGAAGTCCCCGTGACAAATGATTATGGAAGATAAATGGGCAGATAAATGATCTTGTCAAACAAACACCACTGCAATTAAAGCAGGATATAAATGAGGGAGGAGTACCCACTTACCAAACGAGACATTCCCTGTGCCAGTCTTGTCAAATAACTGAAAGGCTACAATAAACAGGGCATCCGGGAGGCACAGTATCGACTCAAAGGCGAGAAACTCCTGGAAAGAGATCAGTCTGGAGGAGAGAGGACTTCCTGTTAGTGCGGCTGGCTGGAGAGCTGCAGGTAAGCTAGAGAGACTCTGAGGCAAAGCAGGTAACACGCAGGTAAAGTTAAATCAGTAAGACTCTTCACAGAGGTGATTTTGCAAGTAAGCAAAGCCACACAAATATTTTTTAAAAATTTCTAAAAAAAAAATAAAGGATTCATGCAGCATTTTTTCTGAATTAGATATCATGCGTCCATAGGAATTTTGCATTCATAGACAAAAAAACTATTAAGTTCAAGATTGAAACGGAATACGAATTACGAGTTTAGCGTTGTCAAAATAGCTTGGAAAGCCATTACTTTCAAACAGAAGCTCTGAATGCAACAGGCGTTAGCGTCTGTCTCCTGAAAGAAACAATCGGACATAAACCAACACAAACAACATCCATCGCACATTTTGCAGGAATCATATATTCAATGAAAAACAGTCACTATCTAAGCCAATGAAGACCGGATGCAAGAACAGCTACCATAATTGTTTTTCAAAAGTTATACTAAGGCTTCAGGTATAGGCACAATCACACACGAGAGCAATAACTGAGTGTTTATGACTGATAACAGCTGCTAATGTTTAGCATAACTGATCTGGGTCGTCCTTTATCAGACACTACACCTGATAGCCATTTTATGACATTCCACCTTTCATTCATCGCTATATATCAATCTCCAGCTAAAGCTTTCCAAACTGACAGACCTGAACGACTATGTAGCGACCGCGACCACCCGTCATGGAAGAGGGCAGAGAATTATTGTAAAAGTCGACTTATTGTCGCATGACTGCTTCCACAGGGTGAGTCGAGCCCGGGTGTAAACAAACACGGGGTCGCTCGTTAGTTTGCATCAGCGAGAGCACGGCATCCCCCCCCCAACCCACCCGTCTTTAGTGGTGTCGGCCACACCAGCAATGAGTTGAACCGTCTTGGGGTTGTGGTGGGGCTGCGTGTGTAGGCCCAGGAACTTCTGGACGAAGTCCCCAGGGGTCATGTAATGCTCGCCATCCTTGTCTGAGACACTGGCATGCTGCAAACGGCAGGAGGGCTACTTAGTCACACCCAGCACGGAGATGTCAGTCTGAAAAAGCTGTACACACGAGGACTCGTCTCAAACGGTCAACCTGTCAAACACTTAACTAACTTCAATTATCACCTTATTTGTGAAAGCTCACCTTTAGGAACTCTGAGTAGAAAATCAAGAGCACAAAAGAGAAACTGCCCAGGTTTTTACAGTACTATTAAACACATATTTATTATTGAAATCTCAGGTATGTCATAACTGTAAACTATCATGAATACCCAAGTCTCCTGCCTAGCAATTAAGCTTCTTGTCCCACCTCTTCTGAATACATGGCAAGGTGTAAATAAACGTCAGCCAAATTAAAGCTTGTCAGATATGCACATAGCACAAGGACTGCTGCATGGAGCCCTGCTCTGAAATGCCAATTATGATAGTAGC
The DNA here is from genome assembly GCA_009936485.2 of Gymnarchus niloticus. NCBI lineage: Eukaryota > Metazoa > Chordata > Actinopteri > Osteoglossiformes > Gymnarchidae > Gymnarchus > Gymnarchus niloticus. The sequence goes on from JAACJT020000001.1 coordinate 22,599,618, forward strand.
CTGGTGCCACATGGAAAAATCTATTCCCTATATCTACTGGGACCTGCCTCTGTGCGGTCACTGGGACCTTGACGTGCTTCAAAAATGCAAACTAAGGACTGTGGCCTACAGAACTTCCAGAAAGACGACTCTGCATGGTCAGGCACTGCCAACAAAAGAAAAACACAGGCATGCTGACTTTAAGCAGAGGCCTCGTTTCTGTGCGTTTCACAAAGTTAGCTAAGCATCCCTGAAAGCACAACTTCCTTAAGCACTAGAGGACAGCAGCCTTCAGACGAGTTCACGTTTCAGCTGCCAGCGGAGAAGCAGTCAGGAAAAAGTCACCACAGTCATGTCCTACCTAAAAAGTAGCCACTGGGTGCCATGCCAGAGACAGAGACACTTGATCATTTCACACAAGTTCACATTTAACAACACCAAATAATCACTTAAAATGTGCCTATGTGTATACTTAAAATAATCACTTTTAAAAACCATATTAAAAAGAGTCCTTTACAACCTATTTACAAAATAATTTTACTCTGCAATAAAAAAAAGACATCTTGAACTATTTTTTTAATGTCCTACAAAAAAGAGCTGTCTGAAGGACTTTTGATTCTGGGTAACTGTATAATTAATGGCATGTACAGTGAGGAGACATCCATAAATAGAACCAAACAAAATAAGAATCTATCTCCCAATAGTAACTCTTTATATTAGCATTTCTCCCTGGGACCCCGGGCTGTGAGCCTATCACAGAGCTCCATACACCCATGCCTGCATGTCAATTCATAACTACATACAAGACTACCTGCATCAACTCAAGCAAAGCGTACCAAAGGCAGCCAATGGCATGCACTATTTATCCCGAGGAGTCCTTCTCAACAGTGACTTGGCAGTCGGCCTAGAACAAGATGGTTTCCCTGTCAAATCATGGGGCAGCAAACCCAGCACCTGAACTCCACCGCTGACCTGCTGCCTTACTGAGACAGAAGATGGATCTCGTAAATGTGATAAAGTAATTAATCACTAAGCGTGGAACGAGGGAGTGGTCAAGATTTCAAACAGGAACACTCATGACGTTTTTTGTGATTATCTGAACAGGAGTCATAACTCTGCATTCATATTCCAGGCACGTGGCCTTGGCTGGGTGAGGCTTACATGCAGAGTCAAAACAGGACAGTGAATATACTTCAATATATAGTCAGTTCTAATACAACTGATTACAAGCCCGTCTAATTTTTTACATTCACAAGCTGCATGGTATTCCATTTCATTAGCAAGCAAGCTCTTTAAATTACGTTACACATTTCCCTTTTAAGTACTGGAATAAATAGTAACTTTCTAAAAGAAAACATTATGATCCAAATTTCATTAAATGAACACCAGGTGTATGCATGGGTGAGCATAGAGAAGAGCGTCACGTAGCATTTGGAGGTGACTCTAAAGAGCAGTAACCCACCCCCAATAATGTTCACATAAAATCTTTGTGCGGCAAAGACAAGGATATCAAATATGCAAAGGTCAAAGGTACACAGAACTGAAAACCTTACAAGTAGGAACAAATACACTGAACCAAGTATGTATGCAAAATATGAGTTTATAAATGTGTCCTTCACAGAGTCCTGAAGACACAGTTGGACTGCAGTGACAGTCAGCTACTTGATAAATTTAGATACAGAAATGATACTTTACAGATATTCTTGTACGACAAAGAATACCACTGTAAAACTACCGGTAAAACACTCACCTTCAAGAAGACAGTCTTCAGCTCATTAGGATCAGCTCTCTTTGTCGATTGTACCTGTAAAAACACACTACAATTAGTTTGCCACCAGAAGCCAGATGACTATCAATGCATTGCTGTACACACGCGACTTTAATAATAATGGCTAATATTAGTGAATTAGGTGTGTTATGCATCTGCCAGCACAGGAGGAGATAGCGGTTATATCTGTCTTGATCGGATCCTCTCCTAAGAATCTGTAAGCTTTTACGTAAAAACCAGAATTATATTTCTGAAACGACCAGACTGAAGAGCAGGAACACCCAGGTGTAGCGCCACAGCATCAGCCGCCTTTACCGTTATATTACCCCGATTCCGTAACTTTACAACACGCCGGAGTTCGTTTAGACACGCTGTAGGCTGATAACACGCCACACACGCTGATTAATTAAGTAGGTCGATAACACACTAACATAACACCGCACGAGAAAAGGCACGTAAGCATCCAGCGTGATGCCGAGCAAGAGGCCGGGCTACTGGGAGATGCTAAAAACAATACGTGCATCACACTGGAAAACCCGAGCCCACTAGCTGACCATGTATACCCCAATACGCTGCATGCCTTTATATAAGAATATGAAAAACAGAGATTTTCTAAATAAAAGAGCGAGAGCAGCTCGTGATCAGTGCATTGGAGCCAGAGTCACCTTGACCGCCATGCTGGATGTAACGTCACGCGTAGTGGCGCAGGCGCCGGCACGAGGGATGTCGGGGGGAGCGCGACGGTGTCAGTCGGTGTGGGCGAGCTGGCGGTGCCCAGATAGAGTGAAATTCTTATTATTCTGATACCCTGTACGCGTGGGTCTGTTTGTTAAAATAAAATCGTCGAAATTTGTTTCACTGCCTGTCAAATTGCCAAAAAAAAGGGAAAAACTTCCTGTACCGCATACCGGGGTGTGTGCCTAATGCGCGAGCTGCGATTAATCGCGCTGGATGCAAGTCGACGATGTAAACCGGTTGAAAGAGTAACTTAAGGTTTAAGCATGTACCTTAAAAGCAGTCATTCATACTACACATTGGGGCCACTGCTAATGTACTACTTAATAAATATTACATCGAAACATAACGTAGATGAGGCTTGCGTGTGTTGTGTTGCGATATTACATTTGTGTATTTGCTGTCCGATACCCTGATCCTGCTTAATTACCAAGTACTTGATTTATCGTGTTTCACAAAAATAATGGTATTAACGACGAGCAAGATCAACAACTGGATCTTGTTCATTAAATCTCGTACACATAGTAGTAATCCCATTTAACACTGTCGTTGTTTGTTTTTCCTTTGGACTGTCTATAGTCACAATTTGCTAACCCTGCTCTCCGCTTTAACTGGATTTTAGTTCTAGTAATGGGCAACAGTACCATGGATACCAAATTTCTGCCAATGAATCTGTGGTTCGTAACACAGGCTGCATCCCGTTTCAGTTCAGAGCTGCCCGGAGAGTCTATGTGTTAGTAACTTGTCTAAAGTTTTATGAAATATTGCTGGAACTGAGCTGTAATTTCCTTCTTCCTAACGTGAATGTGATGGTATTGTTTTGCACACAAGAATCATGCGAATCTGGCAACGGAATTTTCCCAGGAATTACACACGCATAGAGGTAATTGCGAGCGGACGCTGATATACATTTACGAAGAAGTGAGATTTTGACTATGTAATTTTAACTGTATCCCTTGTTAAATTAAAAATTTCTCAGCAAATATGCAGTGATTGGTGTCAGATTCTTTTGTGTTTGTGTTACGTCCTACAATCCAGTTAAAAGCGGCCAAAATAGACTGAGCAATCTATCAGAGGATTGATTATAAACACAAGCATATATTTATTTTAGAGATAAGAGATAACACTCTGTGTGTTGCCCTGCACACTGTCAAAGTTCCAATGTACACTATAAAAATAGAAAGAGATGCAGTACTCTTTCTAGGGCACAGGTAAGTTTGTCTTGAGTTTAATATTAATGCGTACATGCAACTTCTGGATCAGCCACAATATGAAACATAATAATTTGTTTCATTTTGCCTAGGCTGTCTTGTAAAAAACAAGCCACAGGGCACTTTCTATACTTGATTATCTCAAGAGAGAGTCCCCTCATGAGCATTACATTGTCACAGTAGCACTGTTAGAGTTTCACAGATAGGATCAGGGATGTTCCCAGATAAGATAAGCAATTTAAATACTATTTTAAGATGCAATAATGGTTCGTAGCTTGGAAAAGGATTAATGATTGACCCATGGAATTTAAAATGGATTTTTAATAAAGTTTGTATAATTACATAAGTGTTTAGAATGTCCACAGCTTTGTATTTAGAAATAACTTTTAAGAGATGTATTTAATTTATTTGTTTCAATTGTTTTCATAAATGTTTCCAGATGAGTGCTGTTCTGGAAAATCGCAAAGCTGACTTCGTCTAGGGACTTCACCAGATTTGCTCTGGGTCAGCGTGGTCACAAAGATTGCCATATGGCACTTCCCTTTCTGACTGTTGTGCAAGTACAAGATAAGTGTCTTGCCTTGAAATCATCTGTTAGTAAATACCTCCGGTATTCTCCCCCAGTAAGCTTACTGCACACTTTTGCTAACACAGGATACACTAGCAGACCACATAAGGCAGGCACTTCTGTTGCTAAATCGTGCTAGGTTTGGACACTAAATGAAGAAATATGACATCTGTCTCTGTTGTGAAGAAAAGTGTTTATTATTGCATAAACTAAGAGAAACAGTACAACAAGCTGTTATAAATATATTTTCCTGATGAAATGATACTTCCTGACCATTTGTGAAGGTCATATGAATTATTTGGGTATTAGATATCCTGTCTAGCCACACACATACAGGTGACACCAAAACCTGGATTCAGAGTACAGAGACAACCATTTATGTGCGACCACAGAAGCTTTTTTGGGGGGTTAAGGCCCAACAGTAATATGGTCATTCTGCTGGCCACAAGATTCAAACTGGCTGCCTTCTGGACCCTGATACAGACTCCTAGACCACAGAGCCACACATCTCCCTCATCATCATCATTTCTTTCGGCTGCTCCCGTCAGGGGTCACCACAGCAGACCATCCATCTCCACCTCCTCTCCTCCGCATCCTGCTCTGTCACACCAACCACCTGCATGTCCTCTCTCATCACATCCATAAACCTCCTCTATGGCTTTCCTCTTTTCTTCTTGCCTGGCAGCTCCATCTTCAGCATCCTTCTCCCAATATACCCAGCATCTCTCCTCTGCACATGTCCAAACCAACGCAATCTTGTCTCTCTGGCTTTGGCTCCAAACCATCTAACCTGAGCTGACCCTCTAATATACTCATTCCTAATCCTGTCCATCCTCGTCACACCCAATGCAAATCTTAACATCTTTAACTCTGCCACCTCCAGCTCTACCTCCTGTCTTTTCATCAGTGCCACTGTCTCCAACCCATATAACTGGTCTCACTACCATCTTGTAGACCTTCCCTTTCACTCTTACTGGTACCTGTTTGTCACAACACACCTCCCTCAAGTGTGTCTTAAAGTTTAATTTTGTTGGATATTTAGAGTAAATGCAAGCTCGTTTGTTACACACAGTAATAAAACCACAAGTAATTAAACCTACACCCCTTCTTTCCCTCTTATTTCAGCAAACCAATGCCTCCCTGTAATTCTCTCTCCACGTGAGGAGTCTCACTGTACTTGTGTGTGGTCCCTCAATGCTGGAACGAGCTGCTCATCTACATCCCGTCAGCAAACTCCCTATCAGCCTTCAAGAAACGTCTCAGGAACACAAGACTGACCTTTCCTGTCACTGATTACTTGTTTATGCTCTTTTCTCAAAACGTTTTTGCACAAGTGTACTAGGACCTTAGTCATGGTCTTGCTTGTAAATCATTTCTGGTAGGTTTACCTTGCTATTAAAGATGTTGTACAGCTCTTGCACCTAGCCTGCGTTTGTGACTGGTCCCTCACTGGATGATCAGTCTGTAGTAGCCATTATACCTTAGGTAGGTCTTTAACTTCTATGTGTCTGCCTTGCTGTATGTTAGTTTGGACAAACGCATCTGCAAAAACAAAAAAATAAAATGTCTGCCTGTGATTATTTGGACAGATATTTACTGAGCAATTCACACAATAGCAACATTTCAGTCTCCAGGCGTGTTCCCGGGTTAATCTTCTACTTGTTAATTATGCTCGATCACACCGGTATAAAGTAAATATGGAATTTACATCTCTACGAATTAAAACAGGAAACGGGTGTTTTTGGAAGGGTAATCGAAGGTGCGCTTTTAGAAATGGCTTCACTTACATTTTGTTCACATGTAGATGTTAGTATTTTATTTTAGGTCATTATTTTGCTGGTATTTTTAGTGTAGCATTTTAAGTGTAAAAGGTGAAATAAAGAATTGATTACAGTTTACACTGGCATTGTATTCATGTCTGAAAAAGAATTAATAATAAATGAAAAAATTTGTGCTGCCGGATTATCCAGATTCATTCAACAGCTTAAATTAAATACTATATTAAATTCTCAGCTCAGAGTTGAACTAAGCAAAGTATATTGAGTGAAGATTGTAAAAGTGACACTGGGAACCTTTAACCACCATGCAATGTCTCCTTGGTTTACAACCAAATTTCACGAAGAGCTGATGCTTTAACTCTGTGCAATTTGCGCTGCTAAATTCTAGTAGGTGAAGGTTGGAAATCCCCAAATTGTTCTCATTAGATTAGTGAATTCCATCCCTAAAGGTTCTCAATTTGGCCTTAAGCCCAAATCCTACATTCCACTTCATACCAAAATAGTTTCTGTCAAGTTGAGGCTGACATTAAGCTTTGTTGTTTGCACTGTTCTGTTTGCATGTTTCACTTTTCACATTTGTTTCATGGCAGAACGTTGATTTCATTCACAGCGGACATCGCATATTTACCTTCCAAAACACATTTTTTCAGATCTTCTCACGAAATTTAAATCTTCTGATTGACGCTAGTTTGACAGAGGCAGGAATTTGTGCATCGGATGTCCCTTCAGACATCTAAGACATCTAACCTTTATAAGACGGTTCTGCTCCACATGGCTGATCAGTGACTTTGTCTACATGATCATCAGATGACCCAATGAGGAGATGCATCTTCAGAAGTGGGAAGGTGTTTATTTGTCAGACCAGGAGGGAAGATGCATCGTGGGATTGAGATGATCAGCAAGGCTGCAACTATAATAAATTTTCTCTATCGTCTTGTTGCCTTGAAGTCCGAGGTGATGACCGGACATGCACTGTTACAAAGAAATGTGTCTTACATTGTAAATACAATTATAAGCATTTTTATAAGTTTTGACGTGGAAACGAGTACCCACGTCATACCATAGACTACCATAGACTCCAAAAGAGGACCTGCTCATCTCAATAATGTTAGTTTTTATTTTGCTGAAGATAAGAATTTAGAAAAAATGATGGCACAGAGGCACAATCTTTTTTCTTAACAAGCTGACATTTCACGGAGGATCAATTGAGTTTATTAACAGAACTTAACTGAGCAGTAAATTGGAATGAAAATGCGTATGCACAGTGCTTACTGCTTACAATAAAACTACACAGCGACCACATGGTCAGTACAATGAGCTGGAGAAGTCCAGCAGGTGGAAGGCAGGATGGGGGGCTTCCAATCAAGAGTTCATTCAACAGCTGCTGCGCTTACAGAAGGTTCTGGAAGCTTGCAGCCCACGATCACCCAAATGTTTTGATAATGGACCCTTGTTTGAAGGACATGTGTGATTGTGCATGCATTTGTTTTTCACATACTCTCCCTTTCTGTTGTGGGGGGGTTAAATATTGGTTCAGAATGTTCTTCAGTGACCCATCATGCCCCCCCCCCCCCCCCCCACACACACACACAGCAGGTGAAGTTAAAAAAAATGAATGAAATTCATTTATTTTGCCAATGTCCCCATACATTGATGTTTTGGTGGTATATGTCTTGGTGTTCATTATGACCACTAAGTAATGATATTGCACTGATTATTGCACTGATAGACCAAGTGTACAAATACATGGAGGCTGCTGGTGTAGCATGACCACAACTGCAATGCTATCTGAAAATGTTTTGAATATTAGAACAGACAGGACGTGCAGACTGTGCAGAATATATAAGCAAAATGGCTTTAAAACTGGATTGTCTGTTACAGCACATACAGGAATACCATAGCAAGAAAACCATAAGGAAGTATCTTGAAATAAATGAATTTATTATCATTCAGAATGATCACAACCCTCACTAAGAAAAGCCATTTGAAGATGGATGGATGGATTGATGGATGGAAAAATGGATGATTTATTATTTCGTATATGATTTAATGTAATAATATAAGGCACACTCCATCAGTTCTTTTTTAGCTGAGATAATAATAATAAAAATAGTCAGTAATGCTGGATAACTACATGGTTTTCATGACCCTGTTAACTGTAGAGAAGCATGCTTTGTTCTTATAAACAGTCCATCCCAAAAGACACAACAGGCCTTGAGATTATGTCGCAAGCTCATCTAAACTGAGCAACGGATCCTCTTTTAAAGTGGGGGGAGGTCTTTGAAAGTGCCAAGCACCCTGACAATACGCCTCGTTGTCCCCCCTCCGGCTTCCATCAGCAACCCCCCCCCACCCCTCCTTCCCACAGTAACAGGCCCGAAAGCTGACAATAGGGAGTGGTTATCTGCTGCAGGTGCGTTTCTCCCAGCCGGACGTTTTGGTGGCGTCTGAATGGAGGGGAGCTGGCGGCGTGCCGTATTAGCCTTTTGAGACATGGCTCGCTCAGGCCATTTTAATTTCCCCGTTTTGAATGTCGGGACAACCGACAGTCGCCACGCGCTTAAATCGTGTCAAAGGGCTGCTTAGCAAGTTAATGCAAAGTGTTCTTATGTCAATCCTCGTGGAAATGGATACAATGCAAACAGTATAGGGGGAGGAGCCTCGCATTCTGCTAAGTTAAATTCTGGGGTGGTTTCAGCCTCTTTGATACATGAGGGCAAGTTAATTTGATTGAATTCAATGACAAGAATTAAGAGAGGGTGGGGACGTACCATGGCATGGGGGACTTCGTTAAGTTGGAATCAATTCATTAAATTTTATTGCTCCATGAGGAGTGGTTATAAATAATTGTTGGGAGTTCATCAAATATTCATGGTTTAGGATAAGATGTAAATGTATTCAATTAAGTGATTTATAGGCTTATTCACTACAGGATGGGGGGGAGATTTCAACTACACTCAGCTGACAGTCTTAATTACCTAATAGCTTTCCTTTTAATGTCAAATGCATGCATTTTTGTGAATTAATGTCTTTGGTTCTCTGTGAGACTGGCTTGAAGGATATATTGAGGAAAGAACGTTTTAACACCTCTGTTCATTCACCGTGTAAAAAATCTTTCATTATTACCACTGCATATCTGCTTTCCTGTGTGCTAAATGTTCATGTAGATTGGCAGGCTTAAGGTTATTAGAGTCCAACTGGCAGGATATGCATCAGTTAAAGGCTCTGAGGTGTATATGCTATAGACATTTTACTTATACCCTGTTTGGTTGTTTTGTGGAAGACAGAAATTCTGGATCCGTCTTTTTTTCTGTGTCTCTGTACAGTTCTATATAAGGGTTCTCAATGATTTTTGTCTTTTACAAAGGTGACAGTGTATTCTGCGGTGTCCCATAATATTCCCATGATACAGCAACTAAAATGACCATCTCTGCATCCCCCCTTTTGCTGGTCATTTAGCCTGATGACAGTGTCACATTCTGTGGCAGTATACTGTATTCATATGAACATATGAACACAAACATATGAAATAAGAAAAAAGAAACACACTGTCAGACTTACAAGACATTTGCCTCCTCGTTTATGTGTTAATCATATTTTTCATTTTTTTGTTACTGATTTCTTGTCTAGATGCCCAACGTGGGTCCACTGGGTCTCAGCTGTAGAGCCGTGACCATGGAGAGTACAAGCCCCTCAGGTCTGTCTCTCATTGTGCTACACAGGTCTGAAAGTGGCACCCTTTAGCCCACTGCAGAAGAACCAGGTCATATTTCTCTGCTGCAGAGTGATGAGTCTCTGGAGGCATATGACTGAGCTAAGACTCACATCACGGTTTAAGTTTTTGAAATCAGCTTTTGGGAAGATTGCATCTACAAGCTGACCAATTGCGGAGCCCTCTGGTGTAGCGAAATTGCTCGGTTGTAAGGGCCTAACAGTGTTTCAAGAGAGAACTTAACTCAATGTATTATGTAATTGAATTTTCCTTGTCCTTGCTGCTAACATTATCATTCCATCTTGTGCTCCATCTTTTCCTGGGAGCTCATACTAGTAAGCCGTTATGAGCTACTTCCATCACGGGCGTGTCAATTTGGACGCTTCCACCTCCTTTCTGTAGGTCATGTTCCTCATTCTATTTTACGATGACCCCCTGCTGGATCCCGGAATTTTTGGTTTTCCAAATGTACCACGGCCTCGATGCGCTCCGCCGAGAGGGGAGGCGAGGGTGTTTGGACTCAACTGATGGAGTACGAAGCGGCTGGACCTTTTCCTGTGTGACTGCTGTCCCCAAGTGCAGTAGTTGTTGTTTTACTGCACCTAATGTGCATCCCTTTCATGGGACTCCGACCAATTACTGAGCCGCATTAATTTTTTTCCCCCCTCTGGATAATACTGCATTGTCGATCTGGCAAGAGTTTTCTTTGTGATGTTCCCTCTTCTCGTTTTTTTTTCTGGGCAAGAGCTGTATTGAATACTGTTGTCTTTTGAAAGACTGAATAAAGGCTTAAACAGTAAAATGAGCCTCTGCCAATGTTTTTTTTAAGCTTGTCACCTATTCATCTGAATAATAGGCAAATGGACTGAAGTGATGTAAAGAGGTTGAATTCACCCGCCCCATCCCTGGTTGCAGCACGGCAATTAAGTGTTTCGTAAATTCAGGACGTAGCAGGTGTAGCAATGGGGTCCGTTCCCTGCAGCACGCCGGCGTGGAGGAAACGCAGACCGCGGGACCGGAATGGACGACGTGCGCAGCGTAGAGGAGCGTGCCTGTAATTGACCCGCTCGTCTGCATTTTCATGAGGAGATTTGGGATTTTCAAAGGGGGGTGGGGACTCCCTGCTTTTGTGACTGTTGGATACATGACAGTTTATAATTGCTATGTGTACCCAGACGAAACCCGTCTTTGTGCGACATAATTGTTAGGGTAAATCTAACCCAGCCTTTCTCCGACGGGGAAAAAAATTACACATCTCATTTTTACTTTCATAAATTAATGGCTTATGTATCCTAATGAAGTGGCTTCAATTTGGAGAATAGCGATCAAAATAGTTAAAACAATAGTGGGTGAGTAACGGACTGGTATTTCACACGATGACAGGGTAAACTTCAGTTTTCGCTGCTCTAATTATTTTTTATGCAGTAATATTATTGGATCTTCCATGACGATAATTCTAGGTGGCATAGATAATAAGCATACTGTTCTGAAACAGGACATCTCATGTTGGATGATGACTTCTTTTTCAAGTCAGTGTAGTTTTCCTCATTAGTTGTAGCATTAACCGCCAATGACTGTAGCTCATCAACCTGGTGATTATCACTGGTCATTCATGCCTTCCTGTGTCAGCCCCTTCAACCCCCCAAGGAAGGGTCTCAGGGGGCCAGGTTGCTAGGGGGTGATCTCTTACACACACCCCTTGAGCGTTACAGGTGTGCATTCTTGGCTTCTAGCATGCAAAGCGCCTGAATTACTTGGTGGGACAGGAATTCCACTGGTGGATGCCTTATCAATAATTTTTAATTGTCTACCTGGGTCCCAGGGGCTCAGTCCTCTATAGGAACTATTTTAAAGGATGCTGTTCCCCTGTGTAATTCCATTAATGTGGATACTGGCACTGAATTCTGTGTGTGGGAATAGGGAGGGTGGTGATAGCCTTGCCCTAAGTGGACGTTACGTGCCCTGGAACAAAACACTTTTTTTGCATGTGTTTAAAAAAATACTTGACTGCACTGGCTTCCCAGAGACAGAACCCAAATGAAAGCCGGATGTATGCAAATTAGTCACAGTATGAGCAGAAATGTGTTCGCCACATGCTACCGCAATCATATTCCAACAACGGCATAATTGCTCCCCTGTCTCAGGGCAGAGCGTAACTTGGATTACCTATTATTGAAACTGAAACAGTAGATGGATTCTGAATGGGCGATTTACAGCTATATCTGAGACTTATTCATTTACATTTGAAACAGCCTTTTTTTTTCTTTTTCATGGTTCACGTTGCTTAAATGTCATTTAATTTTTAATTCATGTAAATGTACACTGGAAATTGTAGCCATAGTGAGTTTTTAGCTGTGAAACAAAAAAACTTCTGTGTAAAGCTAAGTCCTTTTTAAAATATCAAAAATGGTTCAGGAAATGTTGCAAAGTTGAAAGTCTAAACCTTGGTCAACTCCCCCCACCCCCCATATGCCCCTTTGATTCAGGAAAGACTCACCCCGGAGGGCAAGGAGAGGTTACAAATAAACAAGGCAAATGACCCGACACTCTGAGTCCAGTTTCAGCTCTGATTAGCATATGGCTTTGGGGAACCTGTATTAATTTGCCCTTGAACTAGAGGCAAACATGTTTAACATCCATCCATCCATTTTCCAGACTGCTTAATCCTATTCAGGGTTGCAGGGGGCCTGGAGCCTATCCCAGGCAGCCTTAGGGCACAAGGCACCGGGGACCTTGGGTGGGGTGCCAACCCATCGCAGGGCACAGATACACATGCACTCGCACACCCAATCGCACACTACGGACAATTTGGCCAATTAGCCTACAACACGTCTTTAGACTGCGGAAGGAAATGGGAGTACATGTTTAACATGAAGGAGTTAAAATGATCAGCTTCCATGATCACAGCTGTTATGCAGAGAAATACTTGTTAAATAGTTCTGGTTTGGGAATTAAAATGTAGCATGCAACACCAGAATAAGCTCATAAAGTTAGCTGTAGATTTCAGTGAAAGTAAAATTCGTGTTTATTTACCACACTAGATTTCACAACACTGAAGAAACCTTAGAAACTTCACAGGAACTCAAACTTGCCAGACATCACAAACCTTCAGCCCTATGAGTTTCTGCATAGTTGAAAAAAGAATCACATGAGAGATTTTGAAATTTTGCATTTCTGAGTCACAGGATTGGCTAATGAGAGACTACACATGTTTTGGCATTTGGATGATACATTTGGCTTGCATAGGGCTATGGTTCCCAAACCATTAGAAACCATTCCAAACACCTCAGTGAAAGGAATCATCTGATCTTCTAGCCCATCGTTTTTGAATTAGTCATGTTGGAGGTGAAGTAAACATACATGGAATGGAGGGAGGGGAGTTTTCAAGGAAAGGTTTGGAGAATAAATGTAAGGATTTGTGAGAAATGGTGTAAGAATTGTACAATGGAAAGGCCTTAAGAAATAATAATTAAAATATATTCCTTTGACAACTACTTATCCAATACAGGGTTGCAGGGAGCCTATCTTGTGTTGCATATAGAACACCTCAGAAAGGGTACCAGTCAGGAGCGGTCCTAAGGTCAGGTAACATCCAGGGCACAGCCTGGAACACTGTGGATTGGTGCAAGCGGGGGGGGGTGTGGCGACAAGTAATTGTTTAAAGTCAATTGCGACTATGATCGCCCAATCACTGAAAAGAATTGGGGCTACGCAAAAAACGTTCAGGCATAGGCCCCCTTATCCCCTTAGCCCGACTCTAGTGCCTCCTGTGGGGTCAGTCCATCGCAGGGCACACCACACACATATTGACACAACATAGGCAATTGAGAGATGTCAGTTGGCCTAACCACATATTTTTTGCAAAGCAGGACGAAAAAGCAAACTCTACTGGAAGGGCAGGAGTGGAATTCAAATTGTTTTGCCCTGGAGATTTGACACAACATGTCTACCCAATGTGCCACTCTGACAGCAATAAAAGTGACTAATTAGTTAAAATCCAGGATTCTGTACATAAAATGTCTAAATTTTGCCATCAGTCATGAAGTCTCATTTTTGGGAATTTAATATTTTTGTCTAACAGCAAATCTTTTTTCCATCTTAAGAATGGAAATATATTTTAGGTATTGCAGCTAATCATAGTGTAGAGGTTTGTCACAAGGGCAGAGCAAAGGAACCTGACAAAGTTTACATAAACATGGCTGTAAGACAACTTACAATAACCCATGACAAATGTATCTGAGAAGACGGCATATTAAAACCCTAACCAGGTGAATAGTGCAATCAGGGTCAGCTTTATTTTCTTACCTGTTGCTTGCAGATTGTGGAGGGGCGGGTTGTGATTATTTGTTATGGAGCCTCAAATAATCACCCAAAGGCAGCTCTTTATTGTTGTTCAGTTCAGCCCACGGTATATATCTAATATCCCATGCTTCCATTATTGTGATGAATGAAGCTTTCTCTGGATGTTGTGTTGGGGAAAGAGTCAAATATCCGCAAAATATTTGTTTACATGTCGCTTAAGAAGATGCTTTGCTTGTCCTTACTGGCTGTTTATCAAGTGTTTAGGTAAGACCGTTGTTGTCCTGGTTAGTGAGGTGTATCCTGTCGGACCCCTCTCCCAGCTTAGTCTACCTGAATGACACAAAAGCCCAATTTATTTAATGCCCATAAACAGTGAGGTGCAGTACAGGAAGCATCACAATGACATTGTACTGATTATTTTCCAGTGATACTTTTGCTATTCTCAGGCACACCTGGTTATGAAGGGTAGCCTGTGGTGTGAAAGGTGGTAATGATTCTGGGGGGTCATAAGCTGGAAGGAAACCAGAAAATATGCTGCATGGCTGTAGATGTATGGGGGCCCAGGGCAATATTCCATTAGGGGGACCAGAATTCTTAGATACAACCCTCTTCTTAGCTCTCTGAAGGTAGAGGCCTGCTTCAGACAGATCAGGCCTACAGTGCACCATTTATTCCAGAGCAGTACACACAGCCTTTGTGTTCATAGGAACCTGAAGCTGGAAGGCTTCTTCTGCCCATCAGAATCTTCATTCCCACGATTATCTCTGTACTATAAAACTCTATTAGCCCTTAGATATTTGCTGATAACATTTGAGAATGTTCATTCACAGTTTTCCCCACACTTTGTATTTAACAATGTTTATTTTGCCACCATGCATTTAAGTCACTGCAACATTCATAAATGAAATATTACTCTCTCTTGAACATGGAGAACTCTGTGATCCATCCCACATCCTTAATTACTTATTCTGTGCAGGACTGCAGCAAGCCTGGATATTATTCTTCTGATTTTAAGCTGGCATATTATATTTTTTTTTCTCTAAATCTAATTTAAACATCTGGATGATAGCAGTAAGCTTCAGGTTAAGTATCTTTTCCAGGGAAGCGTGGGGTTTCATGGGTCATATGGGAGCTTGAATTGAGTGCATTTGGGTTACAATGATGTAGCCTTGACCTCAGCATGACCAAGTTCTGAATTTAATAATTAATTACACTTGGGACAGGCGTCTCGTCTGGGGTATACCACAGGCCTGTGCTCTACACTGCCTGGGATGGGCTCCAGGGGCTTCCCCCCCGGACCAGGATAAGCTGTTAGAAGATGGATGGATGAATGGATGGATGGATTACACTTGGATACAGCAATATGCGACAGTAGTTTAGCATAATTCAATATTTGTTTAATGGCATTATTTCAGGTTTATCACACTGAATTAAGTTCTAAGTATTCGGAGATAAAAACATATGATACATATTTATGGTTGGCTTTGTTTTATTGATATTATTTTATTGTACTAATAAAACCATTAAACATTAGTTTGTCAGCAGTGAATATGGATGTAAGTAAACGAAAACAGCATCTTGTGTCCTAATGCTTCTGTTGACAACCAACACTTTTCCCCCAGATGCCACCCATTAGAGCTTCATCCCCTGACAGCAGTATAACCACGACTCTGGGTGGGGGGGAATTCCTGAGAAAAGCGGGAAAAGGAGATCTGGGGACCAGATGTATGGCATCTCCTGGGACTTACTAGAGGCAGGGTTTAGTCAGGCACACCACTGCCTGGGATTTGCAAACAGAAAAAATGGTGGGTCTCTTTATTTCCCACTCTCATTATATAACAGGTATTCTCTGCCTGTGTCACTGCCACAGGCACTGAGACTGTGTGTGTTTCTGTGCACATCAGTCACCTTCAGTCATCCTCTGTCATACTCCTGAAGCAAGAGTCCTCAGTTCCGGTCGGAGTATGAGCAGTATTATATTCTACCTAAGCTCTTAAGCAAACAGTTGCACTAATTAATTCCATAATTAAGTGAGCGTAGCTTTCACTCTCTGATGGTATTGTTAGTGGTTTGAAGAGATCTGTGAAACCTACATGCATACACTGGCTCAGCAGAAGCAAAACTGGGAACATCTGACATGAAGGAAGGTCTTGGTCAACAGCCAGAGCGTTTGGACAATGTTATGCCAGCATAGCCTACCTTTATGCTGCATAATATTGAGTGTGGTGATAAAAAAAATTCTGCATAACTGTGGTAAGACAGTGGTAAGAGTTTACCGTAGGATTCAACACTTTCATCTTCAGAGTGCCTTTATTCACTACTGTTTCATTTTTATAGTCAAATTTGAATATCATAAAGCAGTAATGTTATAATCATAGACCAGCATCTTGAAAACTTGATGCCATTTGGAGGAGTTCTTTGAAGACAAAGACAATCAGCCAAAGGAAATATAAATTTTAAAAAGTTGAAGAACAGATTTTGTTTATGTGTAAAATGGTTCTCAGATTCAATTCCAGAATGCAACAATGTGCTGGACTGATGGAAAAGACCATTATAATTATTTAATCAGTACGATCGAATGTATAAACTTTTTCCAAATGAAAAACATATACCTGATAATTGCAGCATTGTTCGTCTTGTTCACAAAACACTCTATTGTAATTACTGTAAGCAATTCTGGAAAATTCGGGATAGAGTCATATACTATAAATGAGATACTAATTATGCCACAGAAATGGGTGTGAATTAAAAAGCAAACCATCAAACCAAACCTGGGTGTTCTGAGACCTCCTAGCGCAGCAGAATGTTGAAGAGAAGCAACTGAGAAAATGAAGTGGCTTGAGCTTGAAGAGGTGGCCTCTCTCATGGGTCACACAGCCTCTCAGCTGTAGTACAAAAAGCTTCAGAAGAGCTCTCCTGAACAAGAAGTGCTGTCACAGCCGTACAGAGGGTCCCTTGTGCGACATCATAAAGGGACCTCAAGGCCAAGGGAAGTGTCACTTGCCTGGGGAGTAAACATTCTCTATATTTATACATCTTGTTTTATAGTTAAATCTTCCACATGCTTCCTGAAAAGGCATGGGAATAAATTGTTCAATGATTTCCTCTCCCTCTTATCAATATAATTTCTGAGCTTGGAAGTGAAAAGTTTTCATTATATTTACCTAATTATTTATTTATCCTGGTACAACATTGTAACACTGCATCTCCATACACAAAGCAAAACCTCCCCCGTCCCACCCACAGCTGCATGTTATTCGGTTGCAGTATGTTATTTGTCTTTATTATGTTATTGTGCACTGTCATTTGTTGAAGAATTCCAATGTCTATGTGTACCATGTACTAATACCCGTGGCAAATAAATCTCTATGAGCTCTATTTTAATCACTGGTCATTTAAGTCATACATGTGTGACATTATAGATACATTTCCCCTTGTCTGGCCTTACTGGCTTACTGGTGCTACTGCGTAAGCATCGTACTGCCAAAGGTTCATAATATTAGTGGCACTTTCATCTTTAACCCAGGTTAGGCTTACTGAATCTCTCATAATTATGTCTTCCCTACTAGGGAGTCCATTTGTTGAGATTGCATCAAATATGAGACAACAGGGGCATTTTTCGTCTTCGGCAAGGCATGTTTACTGGTGATTTGCAGCTTAGTGTGTGAGTGTGTCTGAATTATGGTAACCTAGCTGACTTGTACACTTCCTGTGATTCGTTCTAAATCATGAAAATTAATGGATGGCATTAAAGTATTGTTGCCCAGAACCAAACTGACATTATCTCACGGTTCCAGGGTAGCACATATTCTGAACTGTAGACAAATAGTTAATCGGTATAATCAAATTCCCATAGTTAAAGATCGATACCGTACAGACCAAATTGTGTCCATATAGGTGAGTGCTTCGTTTCAATCCTCTCAAGCTGCAGAATAATTTTAACACTAAAATAAAGAGAGTCGATATCCCAGCCCAGTATTTCATACTTAATTTTTTTTTTTTACAAAAACATTTTGTAATTTAAGTGCTGCATGCCCTCGCGCAAACACACGGTATATCCACTCATGCATTTTAATAAATCCCTACCAGTTTAATATCTCAAGGATCTATATATGGAGTTATCCCAACTTTTCGTTCCTTTAAAAATACTGGGCATTAAAATAATTTTATTTGTTGAAAACATTTGCAAATATTAGTATATCCAAATGGTGATTAAGAGCTATGCATAACGTTGCTGACATTTCTATGGCATTGTTATAGTCTATTTGTAAATTTATACCAAACATTTTTTATTTTTACGTTGAAAATGTCTACATTCTGAGTTTTTTTTTTTTTTTTTAAATCAAACCCTGCTGGATAATTAAGTCAGTATAAAGGCAAATGACCGCGATTGCCATGTGGTTCTCCGGTGTAAACAATATGGCGGCGCCCTGTGCTATGAAGCGTGCCACAAGAGCAGGTAGCAGGCTTTTGATTTGTGCTCGTTTAGTTTGCAGTTTATAACATTAAAGATTCTCTTTGTACGTGGCATTTGTTCACTGTACCTATTCCCCTTTTCACTTTATTTGATATAAATCGTCACCGATTCCGACCTTGTTGCTAAACAATTTACTAGCTAGCCGGTCAAATAGCGGACATATTCCTCTTTTGCAAAATAGCTTTTGGCACACTGATCTCGCTGGTTCAGCGTTGCTCTAACATACATAGCTCTGGTAATAGAGACGCCATGCATGCTCTTGAAAACGACAAGTAGCTGCTAAAAATAGAGCTGCGATCGAATTATTAAACTGATCTAAGCTAAGTAAAAGACTCAGCAGCCCTCTGCATGGCTTAATCAACAACCCTTTGCTTTTCAAAGCACCCAGTTAATATATACATCGATATTATATACCTGTTAATTTACTCTTGTAATAATTGCTTGTTTGGTTTAGTAATTGAACTGATTGGTTATTGAACATTAATCCGTGTTTTTTTTCGGAGATTTGGGTAATTCCCTTTAAAATGAAACAACTTTAATGTTGCCCCATAAAGATGTTCGCCTTTAATCTCGTTATATATAAAACAGTACTTGAT
Source organism: Gymnarchus niloticus (assembly GCA_009936485.2). NCBI lineage: Eukaryota > Metazoa > Chordata > Actinopteri > Osteoglossiformes > Gymnarchidae > Gymnarchus > Gymnarchus niloticus. The sequence continues at coordinate 22,618,744 of JAACJT020000001.1, forward strand.
TCAAATTTAAACGCTCAATAATAAGACTTTGAACTAAATCCTTAAACAGATCGAACGTATCACCTATAAATGCAAGCACTCTTTATAATGTACGTCGTTATGATGTATAGCGTAAGTCATTAGGTCGTGTTTGGCATAGTCAATGGTCATTAAGGAAAGTACGCTGAATGTACACATTATGACCTGGGAAATCTACTTTTGCTATTTTTAGTTAATCCTTATACTTTCCTAATCATGTTAAATTAACTGTTTTCCTTGGAGGGTTGACAAAAGCATCAGTGTAAAGGGGCTACAGGATATATATATAAAGGCATCAAGTTAAATGCTGTCCTGAATAATGATCTCAGCTGGAACCGATTCAAGCTCAAACTGATTCTTGTACACTGACATTAGTGTGAAAATCTTAATATTTAAATCTATATATTTATTACTATTAAACATTGTTGCAGGACAAGTTCAATATGAAGGACAATGATTGTGATCATTACAACTACAGATGTGTATTTTAAAGGCAGAATGGAAATTAATGCTACCAACCTGACTTTAAGACCCAATAAACGGTAACATTCTGCATGTTGATTACATAAATGGTGAACAACTTAAGCAACAGTTTACTTTAAACAGTCTATGGCGGCTGATGAGATTGAGAGGAGCCACCTTCGGCTGTAAGGGAGTGAGATGTGAAATGTTTTCAGTGAGAGGAAGCTGGCATTCATGTCCAGCAAAAAGAATAAAATGTATGTGACGTTTAAGCAGTTATTTAGACAGGGAAACCACTGTCCAAGCAACAGCTTTATCTGGTAAAGTACTTAGCATAGTCATCACAGTGGCTTAGAAAGCAGTCTGGCTTTGAATTTATCCCAAGGTCTTTATGTGTGGTTAGCATGTTCTCCTTGTGTTCATATGGGTTTAATCTAGATGCCATGGTCACTTCCCACTGTCTGGCAGCATGCTTTTCTGGAGGGCTGAGTACAGATATTTGTTTTTCAGTGTGTGCACGTGGGTGTACGCACAGGGTGTACCCTGCCTCAGGCCCTGGGATGGGGAACAGGTCTTCGCTGTCCCAGATTGCGTAAGCGCTTCCCGACCGTTGACGGATGGATGGACATTCTGGAACTAGCTTGGTCAACGTGGTGATGCGTTGCTATCCCACCAGATTGACACCCTGCCCTTCTGAGAGAGCTGGATGTCTGAGTGTCTCAGATCCAAACAAGGACATCACATCCATGTCTGATCAGATGAAGGTGGAGATCCCTGTCGGCTCCCTCTTGTGGCTGGTGCTGTGATCACAAATGTCATCGATGTGGCATGGAGACTAATGAGCAATGCCTTGACTCTTAATCGCAGCAAAGTCCCACCAATGTGTGCGTTTTGTTTGCCGTCTCCGTGCGTGATGGTTGCTGCACATATCATTTTACAAAGGGTCCTGGGGTTAATTTTAATACTTCCTCCCTTGCCAAATGTACAGTAAAAAAGTTAGCCAGCTCTGTTTTGCATTAATCAGGCTCGTTCCTGTGGTTCTCATTATGAAACAGTTTGGGGTCACATCCTGCAGTTCTGGATTGTGAGAAATGCTCTCTATGCCACAAGTGCAAATGGGAGCTGGATCTTTGTACCTTTTGCTGTTATGTAAATTGTGCTATGACCTGGCAAAGCCCTTGTGCGATAGCCAAATTTCCAGGTGAAGAACATGCATGATCTCGACTGGCTCCCTTTCGTAAGGAGATCCATAAAAGGGCGTGTGTTTTTTTTTTTTTTTGTGAGCACAGAGTGTTCGGAGTACTAAGCGTGAGTCTGTTGTTAACCATGTGGGTCACATGACCTGTGGTCTCCCCTTGGCTTAGTTCTTGTATGAGTGCTCCACATGCCTAGTACTCTGATTTAAAGATACTCAATGATAAGACTGACTTTGGACTAAATTCTGGACTATAACACTGCCAAGTGTGTGTGGGTGCGTGTGTGTGTGTGTGGGTGCATGTGTGTGTTTCAGTGGTGGTGGGGGGGGGGGGTATTTAAGAGTTCTCTGCCCCAGTTCATGTGGAATAGGGCTGTCCTTCAACATCTGAGTCCTTCTGCGGTGAAAATTAGCAAGTGGACAGAAAATCTATATCATGCGAGATGAAGGGAGTGTTGCAGTGTAGTCATTTTTGTGCAGCATGACAGCGCTCCTACGTGAAATGTAAAGACCAGGACCTGTCAATGTGTGCCTGCGCTTTCCGCTGCAGCAGGTTCATTGCCTTTCGTGGTTTTATTTGCGGTGCTGCAATCGAAAAAAACTGTCTTTCCTGCACCCTGCACAGTGTCCCAGAGCAGGTGATAGAGCAGAAACGTTTATGAATGAAGAGTCCTGCAGCCCACAGACTGAAGGGTAACATTGCACAGTGCCTGCCCCCCCACCCAAAATTTCCGTGGTTGTTCATCCATGCCAACCTGAGCAACCGAGTGAGGATGACAGGCTTTAACCGTGGTTGTCTCCATATCTGCCAGCACCTCCTTGGCCTCGCCGAGATGGATTTATCTCTGCCATTCAGCCAGTATAGGGACTGACAGAGGCTGTGGGAGGGTGGAGGAGGGTGGAATTACAGGCATTCTTTTTCTCCAGTGTTAGGCGGTCAGGGTTTTGGGGGGATGTGTCATTTTGAGTCTCTTTTTTTTGTGTTCAGCTCGTACAGCCCTATTATTTTCCTCTTCACTGGATTTGATGACAAATACATGGCTTTGTTGCACTGTTTATGTGGCTCAATATATATTTATAGATGTATAGCACAAATAAAAATAACAGAACACAGTGTAGGAAGGGCAGAAGTGCTTGGATTATTTTATAGCAGTCCTAAAAATGAATTGGAAGTTTTGATGTCAGCAGACAGGACTAAGGTTTAAGCCTAGAAGTGGGGTTGTGGTTACACTGCCCGATGTGGCCTTCTTCCCCACCTGGTGGCGCCGACCCCTCCTGCAGCGCAGACAGCAGCTATGGAGAAAGTGGTTAACGCGATATGGGTGTTGAGGATTCCGTGCGTCTTAATGGCTGGCTTCCCTGGTCAGTGAAATGCACTCGATTCGAGAGCCCAGCAGCCCCTCCTGTACTGGCACTCCTGTCTGTGGCTGTTTGTGTTAATTTAATCATCATATAACCCTGATCCTTGGCCCTCTCTCCCTCCCTCCATGAAGCCTTTTCAAGTAAAGTTTGATACCACAGTAGACAAAAGCACTGGTTATGAGATAAACTTGATATTTTTTAGTAACCACTAAGCTGCTGTCATTCATCAAAATGTATTGTCTGGGCCATCCCATAAATTAGGGGCTGGGTGGCCTGCTGTATTGATGCCTGTTTTTGGTCTCTCTAACCGCTTCAGTGTTTTGTAAAGCCGCTCGACTGCGCATCAACGTGCAGTGAAGCTGATTAAAATTGTTTCTGTTTGGTTTGGATTCTACCACGTCAAAGTTACGATTACTGTTATAGGTGTGACATTATCCCTGTGCTGTGAAACAAACAAGTTAACAATACTGAGAGCTTCGTGTCACAGTGAGGCCCTAATAGCAGTCCAGCTGGGAGGCGTGTTTGTCATTCTTTGGATGCTCTGCACGTGTCCGTTGTCAGTCAGGTGCCTGCAAGTTGATTGGTCACCTGCGGTGAGTTTCATGGGGTTCCTCCAATCAGATCTTGGGCCCTCCTACTCTCCCCCAGCTGGTTTGTGGTTTGAGAACAGGGTCGGGATATCAGCTAGTGTGTGGTGCACCTCATCTGAATGTGGACACCCAGACACAATGTGGAGATAGAATTTAAGCTATGATGATGTATTTTAAACCAACCTGAAGTATGTAAGGAAGGCAAGTAATGTAGAGAGAAGTGACTCAGTTTGAAATGGCTCGTCGCTTGCTGTGTGAACGTACCATAAGAGTCACAGTCAGAGTACTCAACTAGTTGGTTGAAACAAAATCCTTGTCTGGATTTGTACTTTCTGATCCTGAATTTTCCAACTCTGTGCCTTGTGATGAGGTCACCTCATCCAGGTTGTCCCTCATCTTATGTTTGAGGCGGCCTGGGATTGGCTCCTGGGATAGGTTAGACCCATCACATAAATTTTATGGCGTCTTCTCACATTAATTCAGTTAATGATTCATAACTCCACACTAACAATATGTCTGTTTTGACATTTTTATTTTCTTGTAGAAAGTTGTAAAAAAAAAAAAATCTTGTTTTTCAGGAATTACTTTACAGCTGACATTTTCTCTAAATCCATTCCCACGAAAAACCCAATACTTAGAATGTCACGCTAGATTTTATAAGGCCTCACCTTACTTCCATGGTAACATATTAAACACCCTCTTCAGATTTTTTTAATTAAGTTATGTTGATTCAACGTAGGGGTGTACCAAAATTTAATCTTCTCAGATGCAGTGGACTCTTCATCTTGTAAACAACCATGGGAAAGAGAGAGGGGTGTGACATGTCATTTTTAGTATTTTTGAACAGAATTTTTTTTTCCCCCTTCCCGCTGGCTGAGTCGATTGTGGTTTCTTTTTTTTTTTTTTTTTCCCCCAGCTGAGTCTGAGCTTCGTATGTAAACAGGAATGCCTGGAGCTCGGCATGAAGACGTGCTAAAGTTTGCCAGACATTGCACGCTGGTCGGTGGCCCAGACTTCTCCGGGTGCTTGGCTGCATGAGAAACCAAACGTGCGCTGGGCCGATCCACTGCACTTGTCTTGGATGGTGCCTGGAGTGTTTGTGTGTCAGACAACGTGTGGTATTTGGCCTCGAACCCGACAATATACCGCCAAGGGAGCTGGGAAATGCATTTCTTCACATGCAGCCAGCCGGTCTTGTCCGGTGCTTCATGGGAATCGAGCGTGGAGATTTCTAGAGCTAATCTAGGGCTAATCAATCCTCTGAGTTGAAGTTCATCCTCGTTTGGGGGATGTCCTTGTCGAGGTATCTCACCAGCATTCCTCTGAAGCCGTTTGCATGTTAATGTGATTTGAAGAAAGTGAGGACTGGGCCAAGAACCTCTTTAGCTGCTGAGGTTTCTTAAACCACACTTTACTGATCTGGTCTACAGCTTTGTGCTGGTTTATTCATGGTTAAGGAACTTACCTCTAATCCAAAGCTCCGTTTTCCATTTTTAAGGTTATGTATGCAAACCTCGTAAAAGCAGCTGCGATCATTGTGAACCCAGAACTTTATTGTAGGTCAGAGGAAATGGTCTTTCTTGCTGGAGTTTTGACACCACCCCCCCCCCGTTCTGAGGTGTCTTGAAGCCCACCCACCCACTGCTCCATCAGCGTTGTGTCTGCATGATGTGTGGGACCCGTGCAGTGGCAGTTTGAACAAAGGTGGAACGCACGGTGGTGCCCTGAGAGAGCCGGCAGAACATAGTCATGGTAAAGCAGGCTTATTCATAACGCTGCCAGTAATCGTGGCGGATGACTGCGAGGTCGCGTAGAAATCAGCAGGAACTGAAGCGGTAAGGAAAAGGTGCAGTCAACGGACACTAAGGCTGATTAGTTCAAGCTCTTGGGCCACAAGAGCCGCGGTGGAACTTTAACCGCGTGCCGGAGAGAGAATATGTTCCCGGCGAAGTCGCATAGCAACCGGAAAAAAAGACAGCCACAAATTACAGGGCTGCTGGTGAAAAGTGGCGCCTTTTTGCAATGTCGTCCCTCTGCGCTGTGCCGTCTTGGAGTTATTTAAAGCCCAAAAGCTAGAAAATGGTGGTGAGGAGCTGCAAACGAATGGACTATAACCTGTGCTGTAAGATTTCACCCCACAGACATAACAGATCAGCCATTAAGCAGATCGACTCGTCTGGAACGTCTGTGAGAGTTGTACAAAAAGCAAGCGTGCTGATGTGTTAAGGTGTGGGCCTAGCTGCAGGAGTGGGGCACTGACGATGAGGAGGGCAGGAAGTGACAGGAGACCTCTGTTGCCCCCCCCCCCCAGCCTACCAACAGTGGTCCCTTTGGCCTGTTGCTCTGAGCAATTGGGATTCAGTCCAGCTTTCAGTGCAGGAACGGGGTTAGGTCATTCTCCACCCTGACCCAGGCCCTGTGTGGTGAATGTTGTTATTATTAGCATGCTGTACCCCCACCCCTTTGACGGAAGGGGCCAGCAGGTTCTGGAGAGGCTCTGGAGCTGGTGAACAGCTGTGTCGTGTGTGAGAAGGGGGTTGGAAGCCCCCCCCCCCCCCATTGCTGCTCTCACAGCTCCCCCAGGGGGCATAGGCAGAGAAGCAAGGGAACCGCAGAACCCCGTATTTGTACTCGAACCCTGTCTCAACACACTGGGCCAGGTTGACACATCAAAGCAGCTTCCCCTCACAGCTACAGATTGCTCCCTGGGCTGCCGACTGATTTCCAAATGTTTGCTTCCTCACGCTGTTAGTTGTTTTTTTGTGTTGAAATAAGCTTGTTGCACATCTGCACTTTTTTTGTAAGCTGACAGACTCTACAGACAGACCAGACGGATTGTTTTCCTTGGTGTCTCGTGTTTCTGAAACTCTAACATGGTAACACTGACTCCAAGACTAACGTTAATGCTAAGAGTATAACCAGCTATCACCCATTCAAATGCTGTAATACTAACACTCTAACCCTGTTCTTAATTCAGTACGTTATTACAAACACTAACAAATTCTAACATTAACACAAATGCTGTAGCTCTACCACCAATATTAACACAAATGCTGTAGCTCTACCACCAATACAAACACCAATGCTAACGCTGTAACGCTACCACCAATACAAACACCAATGCTAACGCTGTAACGCTACCACCAATACAAACACCAATGCTAATGCTGTAACGCTACCACCAATACAAACACCAATGCTAACGCTGTAGCTCTACCACCAATACAAACACCAATGCTAACGCTGTAACTCTACCACCAATACAAACACCAATGCTAACGCTGTAACACTACCACCAATACAAACACCAATGCTAACGCTGTAGCTCTACCACCAATACAAACACCAATGCTAACGCTGTAACACTACCACCAATACAAACACCAATGCTAACGCTGTAACTGTGTCACCAGTTCACATTAAAACTAATGTTAATGTCAACAGCAGTGCTAACACTGAAACACTAGCTGCAGCACTAGCACTGATTCTATCTTTAACCTTCTTGCTAATACTAACACCAATGCTTATAGCCAACACTGTACTACTGACACAGGAAGTGACTTGCGTAATATTTGCACTGGCAGGTATCTCTAGGTCTTGTGTGGCATTGTTATCAATGTGTGATACAAAAATATTATTCATAGTTACTGCATCACCATGTAAAATGAGCATGTGGTTCTTTAAGACCCTACAAATAAGGTTAGTCTGATGTAATAATGATGTTAAATGTTATTGATAATATAGAAACACCACAGCCTTAATAGAGAGACAGCGGATGCAGAGGGAGTTTGTCAAATAGCAGTATTTATAAAAGTCCCCTTCATATCTGAAGCCCTGATTTGTGATGCTTGTCCAAAAAACCCACAGTAATCCACCAGGGTTTGGGTGTGGGGGGATGAAAGTACCATTGTTCACACATCCCCCCCCCCCCATCCCAGCTCAAGTCTGTGTTCTTGTAGGTTCTCCTGGGGGTCAGCGAGGACCTTCTCAGCTATGCAAATGGCTCTGGAAATTGCCGGTGCCCTTTGCTGGTCTCTGTAATTGCAGGGATCTTGTGACGTTTTGCTTGGCAGCCGGAGTGGTTAACCCCTGATTGCTGGAGGCTTGGGATGCAGCCTTCAACCAACCAAGACCTCCTTTAGATCGGTGCTTCTTATTTTAGTGTTGTGCTTCTTATTGCGGGGTACTTTATAAAGCAAGTAGTATGAGAGGGAATAAATAATAGGGAATATGGGAAACAATTAAATTTGGACAAGGAGAGGTCTCTCAAAGCCTCCAAGGAGTAAGCAAGGGTAAAAAGCCCAGTGACGTTGCTGAGAATAAAGAGTCCTTAGGCCAGAAGAAATCGGACCTTGCTGGGTGGTATGGTTATTCCCGTTCTGCTGGTGGAATAGGCCATCAAAAGGGTTTTTTTTTTTTAAAAAAGTGGTTAATCGTTCCATAACACTCTAGGGTCCCTCGCTTAGAGCTCTGTGGAAGAGTACAGTTTGTTTTTTTTGTTTTATTCACTGGTGGGGTGGTCCTCAACCTGATCAATCAGCACTGAGCCATTTCTGCTCACCTGAGCGAGGCTTAGCAACTTGGAGTGAAAAATGCAACAAGGAGATGCTGCTTTTTTTGAGCTATCGCAATATCCTCACCACATGTGGACACTTGTTGGTCTTCGTACAGTGGTGAAACACTGAAGTTTCAGTGCTGAGCAGTTATGTTTATTTTGTGGTTTCTTTAGATGAAGAAATCTGTACATTTGACGTCCTCCATCCCACTTGTGCGGAGGATTTAACGCTCAGATTGAGGGAAGGGGGTGGAGGCGTGGAAGGGCTGGAGGCTCAGTCATCCAAGCTCCCTGCTGTGGTTAGCAGTGCGGCGCTGAATGATACAACCCATGAGGAGGACGCCCTTGAGCTGGAACGGGTTCTTTAGTGAGATTATGGCAAAGAGGCAGCAGGTTTGGCTTCATTTCCGCATTCCCTTCTTTCCACGTTTAGCTTCTCTCTCAGCTACTGGGTCTATAACCGCCCTTTGGCCTTTAATGTTTCAGGGAGGAAACTAAACTTTAGTTCATTAAAAAAGTAAATATATTCAAAGAATAAAGATTTTTAAAGTTTGTGAACCGTGTACTTTATATTTGTCTGAAATATAGCACACTCTTCTTTCACATTACTGGAACTCACATGAAATATCTGAAATGCCAGATAGCACCGCTCAGATATTTAATGAACAAATTGATCCAACATCCGCTGTATTTGGGGGAAAAAATAATTCAAATTTGTATAATAATTGTTCAATGTGGAGGGAATTTCAGTCAGATGATCCAGTCAAAAAGACCTTCTTGGGGTTTTCCCTATATGAAAAACATACAGACATAAAGAGCAGATTCTGATGATGAATTATGACACGGGTTTGTGGAGATGAATCGTACCCTGATGCTGGTCAGATTGGAACAGGTTAGCAAAGCAACCTCTAAAGACTCTGGCATTCATGATTCTGTGCTTGAGCAGGTTGTGTGCAAGCTGAAAAAGAATTGACTCCGATATTACTCATCCTTGGAAGGGCCGTAAAATAACAATGGTCACAAAAGCCAGGCCTGCTTGTATAGGAGGTCACAAAGGATTCCAGGGTAATGACCATGCAGTTCTGCGAGATCTCCGGAATGGCCCAAAGTACCAGGAAACTGATGTGTCGGATTGATTAATGGGTATAGGAAATGTTTCATTAAAGTCACTGCTGCTGAAGGGGGTATTTATGCTTAAAACTCTTAGTTTTGCTGCCCTTTATCCAGTCAATGTGAGACAACTGTCTTTGTTCAATAAAGACACATAAAGTGTGATTATTTGTCTGTTATTTGCTTAATGAAATGATCATGGCATTGGGACTTGGATGAAGATTCAAATCACATTTTAGGGCAAAGTGAGGCAGAAATGCTGGTGGTCATGAGTCATGCTGAAGCTTCCTGTCCTCATTGTCAGTTGTGTTGACTGTTCTGTCATGGGAATGACTGACAGAACGAGAGCACAGCCAGTCTAGATGCAGGTGCAGACCATCCTCCAGAGAAAACTTGGTTCTGTCTTTGAATTATGTGTCAGATTCACTCCATTCCTATTGACACACATCAATGCTGGACAGTGTTGGTTTCTCCCAGTATAAGAGACAGCCATTGCCTCCTGTTGGGTGTCGTTATTGATGGGCGTGGAGCAGAGAGGTCATTGCCATAACGTCTTCCATCCAGCCACCTCGTTTATTGTAGCAGAGTTCTGAGCTCCTGTAGATCCTATAGCTGTTTATTCAGGAGATCATTGTGATCTAGCTGAGTGTCTGTAGGCTTCAAGTGAGGAGCAGTGTAACACGGAGCCCAAACTGGCCCCTCGTTATTTTCAAGTCCTGCAGTCCCATTGTTCTATAATCAGTTGTCGAGGCACCTGTGAAACTTGAAGGATGGTGGATTCTGTTTCAGTAGTGGGGCTACATCAGTCTTTTGAAGTACGAGATGTACATGGCTGGATGGGTAAGGTGCCGTCTCCCTTAGTGAAGACTCCATGATTGTGATCCTCAGAATAGGAGTGCAGTCATGTTCTTTAGCTTACAGCACGCCTCACTAACACCCCCCCCCCCCCAAGAGAAACTGGATACCGGTGAGGCAAGGAAAAGAGGGGGTACTGCCATGTGATTGGATCACAGTAACAAGGTGAAAGACGTTAGATGTTGGAGGAAGCTGGTGATGAAGGAGTTAAGTAGCTGGCCTGGAAGTTGGGCCTGCACAGTGTCTAGAATGTCCCTGCTCCATTAAGCCATTGGGGCCCCTGGTTGCCCCTGTGAGATCACAGGTCTCCACCCCCAATCCCTGAGGTCACTCTCCCCACATAGTCATTGCTGATTACTCACCCCCCCCCACCGGGAGTACCAGCACCCCACTCTGCAGCTGGACTTCATTTTAGAGTCACATGAGGGGAGATGATACAACAGCAGGCATGGAGGCCTCAGGCCTGACTCTCTTCATTCTCTTTAGGCATGGTGTACCTTCTAGCTGATACAGGTGTCCTCTGTAGGACATGGCAGAGGGGTTAGAAAGCCCTGTCTGGGTGGCCTCTGAGCAACAGGGATGAGCCTCGAGTGACTTTCAGAGCATATGCTAACTTTGTGCCTTGTTGTGTCAGTTCTGTTGTTATGTTGTGTTTATGAACCAAGTGTCATAAAACCAGTACCTGACTAATATGGACATGTTTGCCCACATTCCCCATTCTCCAGGATGGGTGGCTCTGTCCCAGAGGAGCCCCAGGGTGAGAGAGGGATGGTTGACCCGTCGCCACCCATGTTGGGTAACGCCGACCCAGCCACGGTGCCCCTTCTTCTGGATGATCTGGCCAAGATCCTACAGAGTGGTAAGACCAGCGGAGGTGCACCCCCCCTACCCCGTCCCCAAGGTGAGAATAAGCAGCATGCTTTCCTCCCACCCCCAGCTGTAGTCAATCACAAAAGGGTGTCATATTCCGCCAAGGCAACGTCATCCTCAGGTTGTTGTTAACGCCCTCTTTTAATTGTCCATCTTACTTCATGATGAGACTATAAATTGGCCTTGAAATGTGTCTGTCAGGAAGACCTACACTTCCTGATTGGGAGGAATCATGTTTGCATAAATTTTTCATTTATTTGTTTGGCTGGGACTTTTGTTGAAAGAAACATACAAGTGAGGCAGATATTACAAAGCAAGCATTCAAAGGTCAGGTAGCCAGCTTAGATACAGGTAGTCATGGGACAAATGAAGCTTCAAAACCTGTGGGGGGTGTGAGAATCTCAAATTAACCAATCAGTGCAGGTGTTAAATGTGGCTGGAAAACATATGATGGGTGGGAGTATCCTAAACTAACCAATCAATGCTGGTGTTAAATGATGCTTCATAACCTGTGGTGGGTTTTGAAGCCTCATTTGTTCCATCACTTGGTACAGGTGCTGCTAAGATGAGCTTCCAATGAGTGACCAGCAACAAGTGTAAGATAGTTGTGGGGGAAAGTACAACACTTTATAACCGATCTAACTCTGTTTAAGCTTGAGAAAGAGCTTAACACAGCATGAAGGTCAATGCATATAAAACCAGAATGCACCACTTTTTAAGGACCAGATTTCATGAAGAAAATATAATGGTGAAAATGCACACAGAATTTTGATACTTCAAGTACTACATTTTTTTGAGTCATATTTGCTATATGCTTTAAGTTTAGGAATATTTTATCTATCTGCTGATGCTGTTTTCTGTCCTGCAAGTACTGCCGCAAAAAAATAGTGAAATGTCAGCATGTTGGCAGCTGGGTTGGACTGTACTAAAATGTGACATTCCGTCAAAGGGCTGCCATTTTCCTGCACAGCGATCTCTGAATCGTGCTCAGCGGGGCCTCAGGACGCCGTAGCAGGTGGCAACAACAGGCCCGGATTTATCAAATTCATCCTTGAGGTGCTGACAGAAATCTTTGCTGTGGGTCAGAGCACTTTAGTCCTGGAGGGGGCACCCCTACCTAGAAGAAAAAACGATTATCAGGATAGCATGAACCAGGGGCTTTTTCCCAGAGTGCCGTTTCAGCAGAAGGCGTACATCCGTCGTTGTAGTTGTGGACATCGGTGTCACTTTTTACACATCTCCCAAATAATAGTGGCCAGTCAGCTTTAGACAGCAGACTGAAGATGTTGGAATCATTTTGTGGCATCTAATTCTACTGGGCAGGAAAATTTTAATGGAAAATCCTGAAGCATGATTTAAAGGAAATGCTGACTTGGAATGAAAGAAAAAAAAAAAAAAAAACAGGAAGAATGTTGATTGTATAAGTATTTTGACCTGTCAGATTCTCTCTGATGTAGAAGCAACTTTGGCATTGGTTACAGTCACAGGTCTCAGCTTGGTTCTTCAGTTGCTTGCTGGTCTGGAAATACACCTGAACCTTTTTTTTGAGTTACTTATGGGCATCAATTCAAGTCTTGCCAAATATCCTGAATAGGATTTAAGTTAGATTTCCCCCCCCCCTTTTTTTGGTTTTGGGTTAGTTTTTACCAGATCCCTTAAGGACATTACAGAATTTCATTCCCCACTCCGGCCTTGGTGCCATCATTTTAATCTTATCAAAGTGAACTTTTGCAAATTTTTAAGTCTACTTGACTGACAGTAGATTTTCTTCCTTCTGGTGTTTGGTTTCTCATGTCCATGGTGACGAGATTGTGTGAAGAACGTTCAAGGCTGTCAGGGACTCTCATTACATTGTGATTTTTGTAAAATCCAGAACTGATACACCGGGGTTTGGCATAGCCATTATTTAGATAATTTGAGGTTTGCAATTAAAATAATTCCACCCTTTCCTCTTCCGCGAGTGCTTATCCAGTACAGGGTCATTGTGAATCTGCAGCATATCCCAGGAGGCACTGGGCACAAAGCAATGGGTATCCTTGATGGGAAAGCAGTTCTAAAATGTAACTTGCGATGTAAACGATGTTAGCGTTTTCTATAAAATTCTTGTCCTGTGAAATAATTTGCATTTGTAACTCTATTCAAAAAGTTTTAGGTTAGAGCTCCAGATTTACTGAAAACCGATGCAAAATGCGAGCGCAGGTCTGATGTCCTGAGGGAATGAATCAGTCTGTTGGGTCTGGCTCCAACCTAATGATCAGAACTTGCACCGAAAAGTTCCAAATCAGTCTCACCTCAACGACTTCGGCCACGTTTTTTGCTGGATTGCTATTTGTTGCAAGCGCCGTGTGGTCTTTGAGGTGCCTTATTTCTAGTAATAGCTTTCTTCCTGCTCCCTTGATATACGTGGTCCCACCTCCCCATCAGACGTTAAAGCCCTCAGCTCTTTTCACCTTGCATTTTGAACACTTTTATTCTTGGCTGGTTCTTCTTGGTTTGCAGGGACGGTGTGACCCAGGCAGCGTCTGGGTGGTGCGGCACACCTTCCCTGATTCGGTGACTAACTGCTCTTTTTTGTGCCTTTAAAATTCCTCCCTGACTTTCTCTGAAAGCTGTTAGGTCTTCATTGTTGTGACTTTGCTTTAAATTCAGTCCCTGTCCGAAGAAGCTTACAAAGGGCTGGGTTTTATTCAGAAAATCCCTCGTGACTCATTATCTCACCTTGCCGAAATGAAGGCCTTACATGCAAATGATCAGTACGTGTACACACACACACACATTGTGGTATATATACATATTGATGTATGCATATTTGCATATTGAGGCAGGCTCTCCTGTGTGCAGAGGGGGGTCCGCCAGGGCTGGCTGTCCTGCAGACTCTTCCTGTCACTTTTGGCCAGGGACACAGAAGGCCATGAATGGTGGGACCCCCACCCATATAAAAGATCCTATTGTGAGAGTGGGTGTGGCCTCATGTTCATGCACCGTCTCTCCCCTTTCTCCCCAGCACATAATGAGGCCAGACTACGTGACGACAGGCTCTGTACCGGACTGGGGGGACAGCCTAGAAATTAAAGATGGAGATCAGGTGGAGGGTCTGCGACGGGCCTGTCGGCTGGCGAGACGCATCCTGCTTCTGGCTGGGGAGAGTCTGAAGGTGCTGAGGTCTGGGGGTGTAGGACTGAGTGGCTGTGTGTATGTGGCTCTCTGGGTGAGTGGGTGCGAGACGCTTTGGGTGTATGAGTGTGTGTACATGTCATTATGGTGTTGTGGGTAAACAATGTCCCCTGCAGGAAGGAAAACCTGTTACCTTTTGCCTCATCGGGACATTTGTTATGTCCCCACAAGGGAAGCTCGATTTAATAAAACTCTGTAAATGCAAACAAAAAACTTAATTTGGCAAAAGTCTTGTATTTTGCTGAGTTACGTATGGTTAAGGTTAGGGCTGGGTAAGGGTTAGGGTTGTCATAATTAGGATTAGGCCACAGTGTTATCAATGCACAACTGTACTTGTGTATGCATGAGTCCATGTGTGTGGTTTTGGGGGTCTGTGTGTATTTGGGTGTGTGAGAGATGGGTGGGTATGTGTGCGCCTGTATGGTTGGGTGTGCGTGTAGGTGTTTTGCACGTGTGTGCCTATCGCTGCGTTGACAGCTACCCCTTGTATCAGTTGACCTGCCCACAGTTATGGATTAATGTTGTGCATGGGCCTGTTTCTGTAATACATTTCATGCAAATACTTCATTCACGGTCCAAGCGGAGCGAAAGCCTATCGTAGCGGACGCGTGCAAATGCATCGTCGTGTGAGAGTCAACTGGCTCTCCGAACCATGAACACAGACATTCCCAGAGTCTTCGAAACTTTGTTTTCCTTGTCTTATCGCTTTCTATCTTTGTCTGCTGATGATGAATATTTACCATATCTTTTGTGTTGTACCTGTCTCACTCTTTCGTTATCGCTCTCTCTCTCACTCTCCCTTTCTCTCTCCCCCAGGTCGGCATGACAACTGATGAAATCGACTTTATTGTTCATACAGAAGCTATCAGAAACAATGCCTACCCCTCTCCCTTGCATTATGGAGGATTTCCAAAATCAGTCTGCACCTCTGTGAACAATGTGGCATGTCACGGTATACCTGACAGGTATTCACCTACTTCCCCTTCCCCCCCCTGTATTCAGCAATCTGCCTTTCTGGCTGGGAATCTCCTCCCGCAATTATGGTGGCACAATTACGGGCTGAAAGACGTTAGCCGCGGTAGCCGGTGGCACAGTTGCGGGGAGGAAACAAAGCAGCCTGGCAATTAATGCAACGCTTTGTGCTGTTGACACACTTTGATGGGCATGGAAAATAAATCTCCCCCCCACCGATGAAAAATATGAATATCTCAGAATAATTTACCACAGTTTAGCTCTCTGACGTACCGTCGTGTACGACACAGATTTTCCATGTACACTTTATGCAGGGGCAGGGGGTGTGCTGTACGAGAGCGACATGGATGGGGTATGACTTCAAGAGTACAATTTACTGGAAATTGCTGTGTACATTGCTGCCGAATGGCGTTATAATTCTAATTTAGAAATCTTAGGTGTTTGTGTCTGATCTGTATGAATGAGCCTTATTTATTATGATGTTTTTGAAGTTTTTTCCTGTGTAATTAAAGAACCAGAAATACCTTCTATGGCTTCCTGGTCTTAGAGATACAATCAGGTTTGTTGTTTATTTTTTGCCTTTTAATTTGGTTACAGGGAGCATACAGATCTGACGATAAGCTCCCTGGGTCTCAGAGGACAGTCAAATGTGAATTTGTTCAAATGGCTGCTAATTTTAAGCTGTCTGCCGCATTCTGTGTTTATGTTGCGGGGGTTTTTTGGGAAACGCCCTCTCAGCGCTGCTTTTTGTTTTCGCATGACCACCGGGTTCTCAGTCGACCCCTTCAAGATGGAGATATCATCAACATTGACGTTACTGTGAGTGCTCGCCTGTCCAGCTCTTTTGCACATGGTCACACGCTCAGTTGTAGGTTTATGAATATCCAGCGCATTAAAAAAAAAAAAAACAAAAAAAACGTTGCTTGCAGTGCCAGTAGAAGCAGGAAAACCAGCAGACTGCCTGTGTGGTACAGCCATGCTGTTTGCACATGTGCCCACCGTGGGCGGTAACCGTCCCACCCCCATCCGCTCCTCTTCCGGCCAGACCGCCCAAGGCCGGTGGCAGGCCTAAGATCTGTGGGGAGTTGGACCAGGCTAGGGGGTATCTTTGGACCGCCCTCCCACTATGCCAGAGGCGGCGGTGATGGCCATCGACCGGTTGATGTCCCCTCCCTCTGCAGATTGATCTTCCTCCGCCCGCTGGTTCCTGCTGGGGTCGGCCGTTATTCCATGCTGTCATTATAGCCTCCATCGACGGCTGCCACTGTTCCGCGTCTCTGGATCTTTAAAGCTGTCGATGGTTGCTGCCATTTTTAACCCCTTAGCACCTGGCTCCCAGCTTCCGAGCCATAAATGTTGAGGACTCTGAGTTATCAATGAGGAGCGGAGCAGAAATGCAGAATTTACCAGTCATTTAATTTCTCTCTGGCTCACCAAATGACCCCTCAGTTTAGGAAGGGGTCATGAGCCTCCTCTTTTGAGCCTCCTTAATGAACAGACGCTTGCCCTAACCATACATTGGAGAATATGCCATGTGTACTGTTAACGAATTGTGAAGATTCAGGTTCAGCTAATTAATTCTTAAGAACACTGCAGCCATGTCCCATTCAGGGCGTTCCCCACACTGCTTTTTAGGAGGGGCTTTAGGT
>JAACJT020000001.1:22640378-22696235 GCA_009936485.2 Gymnarchus niloticus
CCGTTTGGCGCCCCCCCACCCCTCGGGGCTTGGGAGGGAGACGGGAATGGTATTCCTGAGGGTTCTTAGCAGTGGCTCTTGGTTCTCCGGGGATTTCCTGGGTTCCCCCCCCCCCCCCCTCAAGTTTTTCTGTCACTACCACTCCCCCCAGCTCTCACAAATTTTGTGGTTTATACATCTTGCTATTTTATACTGGTTTTTTAATTGTGATCTTTTGAGTGAAGCTAGGTTGACGTGTGGTAACAGTTGCATCTTTCCCCAACTGCTCCACCATCGCTACGCCTGTCTGACACATTCTCATGGCAGCTTATATGTGTATGTTGTGTTTCAGTATCTCTAGTGAATGAAGACCGTAAGACACAGTGCTACAGTCACGTCAAGTATCACCTAAAAAGCCATATCTCATCTTTTGACGATTGACTGAAATATATTTTGCTTATATTCATGTTGCTTAAATGTAGATGTCCTATGCGAACTTTGAAATTCAAGGCTTAAAATGTAACAGAATACTGCAGCAACAGTATAAGACAGAAAGACTCGATCATTGACTGAGGGAATGACCCGTTAAGTTGTAGCCACTTATCCCAAGCCAGTGGGTAATCATGGGAACTTTCATGGAATTCTCATGGTGGTCCACCCAGATCACCCTGTAAGGTCACCCTGGAGCACTAGGATGGGGGGGGTTGCTATATGACCATATTTGTAGACTGTATGCATGCATGTTATGTATAATCCCAGGGATCAGTTAAATGACATTTCCTAATGAACGGGACCAACTACCTGCAAATATGTAATAAAAATAGATAATCTGTTTTTCATTTTGAAGGAAAATGTGAAGGAGTCTTTGATGTATTAGTCATAGTTTTTCTATGCATGAAGACAATAATGACCACAGAACTGCAAAATTGTAATTTTTATTAACCCACATTGGTATGGAAGACTTTGGTTTGTCCTTATTTCTTCCAGTCTGTATGGACCAGTAACGGCTTTCTTTTCAAATTACAGCCAGATTGCTGACTCCTGTGGGTTCCGGGTTTGTCCCGACTTCATCGGACATGGAATTGGGTCCTACTTCCATGGTCACCCAGAAATCTGGCATCATGGTAAAGACGCTGCTGGGATCACATGCAATTTTCTTCGTTTTTATATACATTTTTTTTTTTTTTTGCATCAAGTGTTTTTTATGAGAAAAATCAGTGCTGTCTTTGTCGTTGCTTCGTCTCTGGTTCAGTACATTCGCCAAACAAAGCTTTCTGGAGATTCTGTTGCCATAGTCCAAATTTCCCTCCCTGTAAACACTGCAGTATTTACAGCATGTGATCGCACCTGGGCCTTAAAGCTGGCTTTCTGTTCGGGGCTTGCCCTGCATGATTGGCGTGGGATTCAGGGCCGCTGACAGGAAGCCTTGCGTGATTGGTGATGGACTCTGGAGGCCCAAATGGAAGTCCGTGAGACAGATTGCCTGCTGTCTGTGTGATGTCAGAAGTGGAACCCCAGCTGACCTCTGGACATTGGGCCTTGTCTCACTTGGATGGAACTGGCTAGTCTTGGCTACAAACTGCCTTTTATCCTTCCTTTTTTATGTGTGCAGATGGTCTTCTGTTCAGCTCAGGAGAACACACACTGTCAGATCTGAATTTCCGTAAGGAAGGAACTTCCAACCATCAGATTAGCCATTAGGCCTCAATATTAACATTTCCCTCCTCTTTAATAGGAAATGGTCCATTTAGACAGAGTTCAAGAGTTGATCTGTTGAAGGTGGTGTTTATTCTGGAAATTTCCCCACTGGCTGTGCTGTGGGGGGGAAAAAAACACTCCAGGAAGTGTCCAGATCTGACTGTAATTGCGCAAGAATGTTCTCAACATGAGAACTTTTAATGTGTGTCCAGAGCCGAAAATGTCTATTTTTTTTGTCCAGTTTCCCAATCCCACCTGTAAAATATTTTACAGAAGACTCGGATGAATACTTTTCATCCATCCGTCTTCCAGCTATTTATCCTGGACTGGTTTCAGGATCCTAAGCCATGAGGGTATAGGGCATGAGTGCATTGCAGGGCACACACAAACTCTCACTCTGTGGGCAATTTAGAGATGCCAGTTAGCGTAAGTATGTGTCTGAGGAAATCAGAGTACCCGTGGGGAACCCATGTAACACAAGGGGAACATGCAAACATCATACATCCAGAGTGGAGGCAGGGTTCAAACTCAATGCTCGGGTTGTGAGGCAGGGGAGGGAACCACTGAGCCCCAGTGCTGCCCAAGAATGCTTATACCTTTATTAAAAAAAAAAAAAAAGTCCTCTTTTAAAGCTTTTTCTTTTTTTCTAACAGCCAACGACAACAAAATGCTGATGGAGGAGGGGATGGCTTTCACAATAGGTCAGTGGCACAAGCCTTCAGTTTTATCCACACTTTAGTTCAATTGCATAGTGATCAGATTATAAATGGGGGAAAAAATATAAAAAGCCCCTCTGCCATTTTCTGAAGTGTAATTAATGGGAAGTCAAGAAACATACAAAGCGTTCGCCGGCTTGATGGCGAGAAAAATGGCTGTAGGTCTGGTCCGAATCTGTTGAGCCTCCGTCAGTTCAGCCTCTCAGCCTGCAATTTGCCAGCCTGCTCAACAGACTTGATGTCAGATTTTATTTGAAATTCAGTCGGGCCCCTTAGCATTTAAATTCCACCGTTTGCTTGGCATATCAAAAGCAACTGGAAAATGGCACGGTAATAAATTGGGGGGGGGGGGGCAATAAAGGTCAAAACAACAACAAAACTACACACACTTACACTTATGAAGCATTGAGTTGTTGGGCATAGATACTACTGTAGGTGTTATTAGATGATTCTGAGAGTAGCCTGAGAGAAGTATCAGTTTTTGTGTTTTTTTCTTTTCTTAGTTATTCATGTTTTACTTCTTGAAGTCGTTGCATTTTCCTGTTTTCTAAAAATGATGGGATTCATAAACAACAGGAGCTGTTCAGTATGTGAAATAAAATGATTGCCTATTTAAGTTCATTATAAAACCTTTGGTGGGTTCCAGAAAGTTAGAGACTGTGGTAATTTACCCGTCAGGAATGTTGACATTACAATTGAGTTAATGCCTTTTTAAACGGCTACACTTAGGGGCGATTCATTCAATCCAAATACTTCAGTAAGACCAATCAATTTGTGGGGGCTTTCTGTGTTTATTTAGCGTACTTCTAAACCGTGCAACCTTATCTGCTGTTTTCTGTTGTGTCCCTTGGTTTTTACTGTGCAATCAGCTTTTATTTGTGACATTTCATGTGTGTATTTTTTTTTTTATTTCCTCTGTTCCGGATTGTTCTGGGGTTAAAATAATGCAGAACCCATCCTAATGGAAGGACTGGCCGAGTTTAAAATCCTAAAGGATAAATGGACTGCAATTTCAGTCGACGACAAAAGGTAGGCATTTTTTTTTCCCCACTCTGCTGTCAGCAAATCTTTGAACTGCCTGACTCAGCTGGATCGTGATCTGCTTCGCCTTCCACTGTTCTGTCAACCAAACCTGCTGGGTTTTTTTTTTTTATTATTACCTCAGCTGATGGCGAGCTCACGATGTTTTGCACTGCCCATTATTTAGGTGTGCCTGGCCGACAAACTGCATTGTGGTTCAGGGAACAAAGTTCTGTGGGCTCATGCCGTCTGATTTGATCAAGCCATATAGCTGTTTTTCTTAAAAATGTCCAGAATAGGATCAACTCTAGCCTATGGATTATTTATCTAGTACAAGGAAACAAACACATTCAAAAAACGAGTCTGCTAGAAAAGTCGAATCCTTGTCACCACTGAGTAAAATCTTTGTAGGGTTTTTGAGCATTTTCCTCCACTAAAAGCGATCAGCCTGGAATCCATGCACCTCACAGAGCAATTGCAAATTGTTCCAGCCTCTGCATGCTGTATTTTGATTGTATGATGAAGAATGCAGGTTTCCTTTGAGCACAGAGCTGGCAGACAGTCCGCCATTGTTTTTTGATATTTAATTAAAGGCTTCACTTCTTTCAGGCTGAAGGTCCTGTCTTTGTAGCCGCTGGTTTAAGTAGCTGGCATGTTCTAAGCTGTTCTGGTGTCCCGCTGTGAAAACTGCAGAGTATCTCCGTGACTCCCGGATGTCGGCAACACTGTGTCCAACAGCAGGGTCAGATTAGCAAGTCCAGCCCAGGAGATGGTGTGACATTCTGTCTTTGGCTAGTAGGAACGCACACGACTAGAAACATGAATGGATGTTAGAGGCAGTTTTCTATTTGATGGATGGTTTAATAAATTAGTACAAATCTTTTGTCAAGACAAGTCTTGAGAGATTTTTAAATTCTTATCAGAAAAAAATATCTGGAATAAATCATTTTACCCAAGTTCATTGTGTAGACCTGATGGTTAAGTCATTTGGGTTGAAACATGAGGAAACCATGAACTGGATTTTAGAGGTCCAACTTAGCCTTTACCAGTGAAGCAGAAAACGGTGTTTGACTAGCTTATGCCATCATTTACGATGCTCAGTCACTGACATTTCCTGACATTTTATTCTGGAACATTCTGCAAGTGTGTGGCAGTAGGAGACCCTGCAGAAGCTCAGCCACTGATGGAAAGGTTAGTTCATGAGACGCATTTTTTCCCAAGGCCGCTGAAATGTAATTCTCGGTTTCCAAAAGAATTGCAGTGTGCCTTAGCAGCTGCAAAGCATTTTCCATTAGCGATCTGACACCAAAAGCGGCTTTCCCTGCTTTGGCGTCCTCTTCTCGTTCATCTCCGCCTATAGTGCTCCTATGCGCCAGAAAGTCGTAACAGGTGTTAAAACAGCGGTAAGGTGTATAAACCACCCCCACCACCCGACTTGATGGCCGGTTGTTGCGGTTTCGCTTTTCAGGTCGGCCCAGTTCGAGCACACGGTCGTGATCACAGCCGACGGCGCGGAGGTTCTGACAATGTTACCGCATGAACACTGACTGAAAACGGGCCACGCAGGGGGCAGAAGTGAAGTGAAGTGAACTTTGGGAGTCTTCGTGCTGACATCGACCCAGAAAAAAAAAAAAAACAAAGATTTAACAATAAAACTCGTCGATCATTTAAACACACATTTTAGCGGAGCTTTTGATTATTATTTTTTTCCAGTTTTCTCGCCTTTGTTGTAAAAATGTGATAGCAGTGGTACAAAACGAGAGAGCGTAACTCGCACATTACCTTTTTCTGTGGAATGTAAAAAGGATGAAAGCATATTATATTCTAACCGCAATAAATGTGTAAATAATTTAAAAGGCTCATAAACCTGTTTATTTAACGAAATCCATCGTTGCGAATATATATTTTAATAAGAACAAAAACTAAATATATTAATGTTAACTTTTCTTTTGTCGGAATCTTGTTTTCAAAGTCGGGGTGGCTTTGATTAGTAATGGCTTAAAAGCAATTTGAAATGCTAATGCAACCAGTAAGCTTAAAAAGTTGAAATATTGTTTTACAGAATAATTTGTTTACTTTATGCCTATAGTAGGCCTGTGCTGGATGTAATGGTAAGAATTACTTTTCATTATAATATTGGTGGTCTTCTGCTTTTGACAACATTTGAACAACTATCTAATATCGAAATATAATTTCTAGTTCAAATCGCTTGAAATTGTATATTTAAAAAGACCTGTGGAAAGTTATGTTGCTTTTACGGTTGTTGTTCTGATCTTTGAAATACCCAAAACACTGATCACCTTTAACTGATTTACAGTACATAAGCAAAATATATTATACATCATGTCATTGGTAGCATTTCCTGAACATGTCGGAAAGTTGTTTGTTCTGCGTCTTTGAGTTCGATTATGCAATTAGACTGGTAATCACAGTGACGGAATTTAACTGCCTTTAATTTGTTATTCATGTGGAGAGTTTGAACAACCGGTGGATAGAGCAAGTGAATTAGTATTTGTTTCATCCAAGCGAACTACGAGAGCCATACGAGGAATGAACCGAACGTCCAGGACCTGTAAGGTAGCACCATCACTTGTGCAAGGAGCTAAGGACCAGGATTAGTGGTTTGTTCGGTTTTTTTTTTTCCATTGCCGGTAGTAAGATTTGTCATTTAAATTATTTATCTGCCATTCAGTTATTTAAATGTGTTATTTATAAATTTATTTAAATGTGTTAACTATGAATATAAAGTATCACAACCCAGAAGACAACTTGCATGATATGCTTATTATACACTGATTACATATTATTCTATGCCAAATGAAGCTATTTTAAGAATGACGTATTGTAATAATCGTAATTCTGTCGTGCTTTTAAAAATGTTTTATTAAATCCTGTTTTATGATCATGTTTGAGACCAGTGATTTAAACTATTGCATTTTCAGCATAGTACTTTTTAACATTGATTGATTTCATAGTGAAATCAGAAGTATTTTGCATATTCCGTGCGGTTTTAAATCCTTTAGTTATGACCGATTAATAATATTAGAATTGTTTGCATTACCCGCTCCTGCATGCATAAGGGGATGTCCGCAGTGAAATTTTCTTTATGGAGTTATATCTACAACTGAGCTGAAGCACAAATTTCCAATAAGGTAGAAAGATTTCGTTCAATAAAGGCTGCGTTGATTTGCTGTTTATACACTTCATTTACAATCTGTTGTACCTATTAAACAAAGCAGATCATTCAATCGCTCTTCAGCGTTAGCCAACGAATATCATTCTTTTTCAGATAAGTCTGTAATTGTTTTTTATTTCATGTTTTATTTTGTGAAATTACAACTTTGAACTACAACTTGAATTACAACTATTCATTTAAAATAATTTTAAATGCATGGTTTCATTGCATGCGTGTGATAACATAAATCATTTCTCTTAATATTGTTAAAGCGAAATTGCTATTTACTAAATTATTACTAAATTATGTGCTGTCATGAACAGGATTCTTTATTGTTAGACCTGGGTTTAACTATTGCAATATGGTACTTTTTCTCAAGGCGTCATATTACTTCACCTGTGAGCACAAGTTCTTCATTCATATGTAACCACAAATATTTCAAATAATATTTTCAGATTAATTAGTCAGCTGAGACGTAGGACAATCATGATCTCCATGTCAGCTAATATATGGGATACTTGGGTGCATGTATAGGACAAAGACTTTTTCAGAAACGAGTGGTGCTGTTAACGCCGGTGGCTCTTACGTGAAGAAAAGATGTGAAGCACATTAATAATAAAAGACCACGTATTTCATTTAAAATGTTTTAAAAATTATTAAATCGTCAGCCGTTGCATTTTTGCATGCGTGATGTCGAACTCCTCCTGACAGCGCCAGAAGCCAAGGATCAACCCCAGGTACACATCCACTGGCTGCTGAATGGTAAACGAAGACCACATGTTGCTGGGAGTGTTAAATACATGGCTAATTATGCGTATGAAAATTAAACATCAGTGTTATGCTAATATGACTGGCCTCAGCTGTGAGTCAGCGCACTCGAGTCTAGCATTTAATCAAACGAATCGGTAAGTAATAGCCTGCACGTGTTAACCCTCCCAGACCAAGAAAGAGTTAATAGCATTTCCCGGCTTTTATCATGGTTGTTATTGCTTTGATTTGTTTTTATCGTCATCAAATTTTTAAACTACACATTAAAGGAAGTTGTTGATTTGCATCATTTTCGCACATTATCGTTGTATTGGCCTTAATGTATGTAATCGTAATCTTCCGATTTTTAAATGACATGAAATGTAGTGTAATTAATTAGTTGTATTTATTGTGGTGTGCATTTGCAACATATGACTGAAAATGATTACCCTAAAATCAGGTCTTTAAAGACTGTATTTGTTTAAATGTATTGTTTAAGCAATACTGTTGCTGTGCTGACAGTCTATCATTATTATTATTATAATTAGTATTATTATTATTATAGTTGTATTTGTGGTCGTTGGTATTGACAATAACGACAATAATACAAAAATCATCTATACTGTTTTGTATAGTAATAATGATCACGTAGGATAAATACACTTTCAGTGTTTATTCTTTCATGTGTTTAGGGCAGGAAAATTTTATTAAATTTTTGGTGTCCTATAGCATGTACATATTTACCTTAGAATCTCATTAAAAAGTTTTAATTTTATGAACAAATAAATTATGAAAGTGTCTTTGTCTAAACTATGATGAGTCAATGCCCATACATGTCATTCTCATCAAATATGTAAGTCTAATCTAAAGAGTATGACGGCTGTTTGCAGGTATACAATGTTGCCGCCAAGAATGGCTTCGGATTTAAGTTAATTCAGACTGGCCCGTTGCCATGTCTTTGTAACACGTATCCAATGTATTTCATTATTGAAAGATCAGACTTGGCTCTCATCTACGCCGCATTTCTTGAGTTTCTCAGGACCACCGGACCCAACCCAGGATCGCCAATCGGAGCCACTCTTGGAGCGAGTGGACCAATCAGCGCAAGCTTTTAATGAATATTCATAAGTACCTAGTTCAAACCTTTGAGGCGAGTTTCTGTAGATTCACAGCATCATGCTTAGACTTTTCTCGGAGACAAACTGAATTTTCTTATGAATGGATAGTGAAAAAATCAGATCACCTTATATTTGGACCCATCCTTTACTGAGATCATAGAGGAAAATAAAAAGGAAAGGAGGGGATCCGCTTGAAGAGATGACAATGACCACAGTGCCAGAAGGTCTTAATAACCCTGTCTCAGGAAAGACCGTTTTTATGGAATTTGGGCCGCCAAGTCAACAAATGTCGCCGTCCTCTTTGTCTCACGGACACTACTCCATGCACTGTTTACATTCGTCCGGACATTCTCAACACGAAAGCTCCTACAACACCGCCTCACCATTCCCTAGATCTCTAGGTTATCCGTATGTTAATTCAGTCGGGAGTCATTCATCAAGTCCATATATCAGTACAGTGCAATCCTACCAACACAACACAGCATTAACGCAGACACGGTTAGACGACACAGGTAAGAGCGAAATTATTTTTAGTATTTAGTATTTTTGACAGCTCTCAGGTGATGAAAATATAAGGTTTTCCTCGATCCACCCAATCTGCGTTGTATTGTCCAGAAGCTCGCGTATTAGTGCTGGTAATTATTTATTGCGTAATGCTACAAACAATGTATGTAATTAGGGGTAATTATACCTAAAGTACAGCTTGCACGACTTGCACTCCAATGTTCTTCGCTTTGAAGCAACATCCACTGGGATGTTTTCTGAGATGTTTTTCCTTTCCTTTTAACTTCAGCACCAGACGCAGAGAAAAACACAGTCGTGGAAGGAGGTGAAGTACGCTTCAATGGAAAAGGAAAAAAGATCCGCAAACCCAGAACTATATATTCTAGTTTGCAACTACAAGCTCTGAACAGAAGATTTCAACAGACTCAATACTTGGCATTGCCAGAGAGAGCGGAACTTGCAGCTTCGTTGGGACTGACACAAACGCAGGCAAGTCAATTTCAGTCTAAATCTTCAACATTTTTGGGGGCGCATGTCAATTTTCTAATTTGTCGCTTGAAAATTAAACGATCAAGCTTGTTTTTTAAAGAGCCCCGTTTCCATAAAATGTGCGTTTCCAAAGGGACTAGGCTATTTTTGGTTATTTTTACAACATGTAGGTGCATCACGTTTGCTATGCGAGTGTATGTCGGGATATAACTTGCTTAGTGATGCATTTTATTAAACGTTATTCTCGTGCAATTCCAATGTGTCGTGTACTGCTTTTTAACAGTTCAACAGTGTATTTCATAGTTGCTGTTAATGTGGAAACTGTGTGCGCTGTTTACCCTTTCAAAAACTGTCATCACCGGCAAATACGTATTCAAATTTACAACGTATTTTTTTTCTCTTAAAAGTTCGGCCTGTTATGTACAATATCATATCGGATTCCACAGGCTTGTTATGTAGAAATCTTTTTGCACTGTTTCCATATAATGACACTGGTTTATTTCTGTAGGTAAAAATTTGGTTTCAGAACAAACGATCCAAGTTCAAGAAACTCATGAAACAAGGTGGGGGTAGCATTGATACAAGCACGCTGGTCAATGGCCGAGGACTCTCCACCGGTTCTCCATCCGTGACACCAGTATGGAACGCTTCGTCTACTATGAAAACGTCGGCCGGCACCCCGGGCTCTTACATTCCCGGTTACACATGGTATCCCACTGCTCAAGACACTATGCAGCAGCCACAGCTCATGTGAACACCGCCCCGCCCCCTGTGGAGTCTTGGATTGTCCAGATCTTTGGAGCCTGCATGGACCGTCAGCGGTCCTGCACCGTGGGCCGTTGGAAGCCAAATACAAATGCGGAGCTTGTTTCCAACGTTGACTAATAAAGCCTAATAACGCTGACAGAGCAGTCAGGGAATACTGGTATTAGACAGTGAACAAACCCCGCGTCAATGGATGAACTGTCCATAAAAATAGTGTTAATACATTGTAACGAAATACTTAAAGCTGCTTTATGTTTTTTTCTTTTTTTTTTGTAAAAGTAGCTATGAAATTATATATAATCAGCGAGGGCATATTTTGACCAGAAATAGAATTGTTTTGGTACACGGTTTTCAGCGTTAAACGTGCAGTAAAAAATAGGCTAACTATATTGATCAGCAGGTCTGTGTCATAAATTTTAACGTGGAAATGTGTGGAATAAGGACGCTTCCGTATTACTCAGAATTGCGGATTCCTTTGAATTAAATATGGGGTCTACGAATCTTTCAGCCTTCGTAAGATACAGGCAGACATTAACAGGAATATTCATGTTGCTAAATTCTGTCTTTGTTTTGTCTATTGATATTTTAATTTAAATTATTTTGAATGAAAAGTCCTGAGTCTTTGTATGTTTATATTATTTATAATAAAGCGTGAATGTTCCCGAATTCACACAGTCGCTAACGTCTTCACCAATCCAACAGTGATGCAAGAAACCCTGACCAGTGTTTTTTTTTGTTTTTTTTTTTTTATGACAACCATAGTATACTTTGAAAATATGTTGTATCTTGAAGATTTTCCCGCCATGAATATCGGTAACACGGCTGTGGGATGTTCTAGCAACCTGGAGCCGCGTGATAAACATACAAAGGGCTTTTTTATCGTCTGTGGCTGTACACTCCCTGCTTAGTGAAATGGGATTTGACCTTTTGGTCGGAATGTGTTGACTATGACAAATGTGTTTAGCGTCCGATTAAGCAAAGTTTAGTTTTATATTGCTCAGATTAATTTATTATTTTCTTTTAGTATTTACTGTGTACATAATGTGTAAAATTTAGAGACAGTGACATTTTTATTTTGCAATGGCACTACCAAGAGGTCGCGGTGAAAAGTCTACGTCGTACATTGATCTGAATGGCTATTTAGTAAGTCTTACTGTTGTTATTGTTATTAGGCGATTTATTATATTTCTACTTGGACAATAAAATATATACCTTGTATAACATTAGTTCAATGTATACGTCGTTTAATTAAGGACAACAATCCGAAAAATAAAATCCTATACTGTTCTGGAATTTTGTTTACAAAAATAAGAGTGATTCCCCTATACCTCATATTTTGTTTAACACAATGAAATATCATTTTTAAATTGTGTAAATATTAATCGATTATTATATCTGTTTCATAACCTGTCTTTTATCCGCTGTCTGGGTATGGGCAACCCGTCAACTCATTCAGTCAGCTGCCTTCACTAAACCTTACGATGTGTATAACATTGTATTTCCTACAACAGTCAAATTGCAAGGCTTCTCTTCAATTTCATTTATCCGCTACAAACTCCTTTCTCTTTTGGCTTCCAGGAGCTCTGTTTTCATCGCTGAATGCTAGAGAGAGCTCTACTGTGTGTTAAGCGAATAATTGGATGATAAGCAGGTGCTGCAAAGAAAGACAGTGGTTTGTGTGTGAGGGGGGAGGTAAAATTTAGATCAGTAAAAGTGAGAAGTTCAAAGGGGCTCTTGTTAACTAGGCTTTTTTCTCTAAATATACTATGGGACGAAATCAGATGGGGCACGTGCAAACTCAGTGACTAATGCAGAATCTTACAGAAAGCAGTTACTGCAGAGACGGTTCTGCGTTCAATGACCACGTAAACGTACGCTAGTCAACATGTGTGGGTATGGCAATTCGAAAAAACGAATTTATTTTCCTCTTCGGGGAGTTATTAGAGCTTAAAATTCATTTATACATAGCCTACAGAGATTTTGGCCTGTAGTTTTCAATGACAACAAAAGCAAATAATATGAAAGCAGTAGTACTAGTTGGTGGGTTAAAATTTCAAAACGATTTTCCTCTTCAGGTTGTGGGAGGAGTTCCTGGATGTGCTCGACTGTATCACTTGGCTTAACAGGCAAAATAATTCACATATTTTCTTAAACAATAATGCTCATACGCCAAACTCGGCCATAAAATACGATACTTTGTTTTTCTGTTCTTGTTTGTTTTTTGTTGTTAATGCATATATGTCCGGCGCTGCGTAGTTCTGACCCATTTTGGCACGCATCTTGTGTGGTCAGCGAAGATTTTCATTTTCTGGCTCACAATATCAACCGGAAATGCAGCAACATGTTCTGGAGAAAACCGCTAGCAATCAGTGCGGCTGACTGTGGTCACCAATTACCTACAGGCACCAGAAATGGACAGTTCACTTTTCTATTTTGCAGAGATACAAGTATTTAAAAAATAAATTGACTTGTGCCTGTCATGAGCATCGACTCAAATCTTTATTAGCGAAATAATTCTGCCGATGTGCGAAGGATTACAGGCTCCTTTCAAGAGCATATAACATTGAGTGTAACTGCAACCCGCAAGAGCAATATTAGAGAAAATATTAAATAAATGCAATTGGTTTTTTGATTTTTTTTATTGGTTTATGATTTTTAAATTTATTTTTTCATTAAATTGCGATTTTTTAAATGCCGGGAATTTTTCTTTAATTGTCTTTGTTTTAATTTAAATTTACCCCTGCCTAACAAAATACTTAAATCCCAGGATATTGGTAATATTTGGTGTAACACTATTACATTTCGGCATATGTCTAAATTCTGATATAATAATAATACTTTAAAATATGAGTCATTAAAGTTTTTCTTTTGGTCCTTATCTTGATATCGCAAAGATATTTATAATATGAATTAAAGCTAAGTAATAAATTCTGTTTGATATTTAATCAGAGCATTATTTACCTTGTGGTTACGAACCCTTAGCTCCTGGTAGTATATGAAAGAGGAAAACAGAAGGCTTAAGCCACTCGTTAGCGGTCTTAAAATTGGGCCTAATTTTAGGATTAACCTGTAAATAAAAATCTATTTTCCCGGTCTCTTAAAAAGATATCACACGGGTCTTAATAAAAGAAAAAAAAAAGACAAATTACACGGCTCTCCCGCCTGCGCTCCAAAGTGCGCGTGCAGCTGCACACCCGAGAGGGTCACCGTTATTTCACTGTATTCTCCTCTTGATTACAAGCCGAGCCCATCAAACGCAACATAATTACAGTAATTTTGGCATTATTTATTCTAATGCAGTTACCCATCTCTGGGATAATTATGAGCAATTTTTCCTTCGCGCAGGGAATCTTTTTGCATTAACAAAAGAGATAGCGCAGTGAAAGGCAAAATTTGCTGTGCATTGAAAAAAAAAGAAGTGAAATAGGTGATCTGCCATCTCTTCGCTGTTCCCTTATATTTATGTCCCGGCAAATTGCTTGCAGGTGTATTCCGTAGAATTGTCAATAGGAAGAGGGTTCAAAATTAGCAAAAGCACAATGTTAGAATGATGAAGGTAGCGCTGAGAAAATTGCGGAACAAGAGAAGCCTTATTTTCTACTCCCTTACTTCCATTTCCATTCTGCAAAAATCCTTTCAGTGCTTTTAATCTAAAATCAAAGACAGTCCTTACATATCCTCTAGGATAATTGCTTAGTAGTCGCCTAAAATTATATTTTCTTATCAGAACCTCAGCATCTCGTCATAATGAAAATGTCAGCATAGGACTATATAGGAGCATTTTTTCTCGCAAATATGACAGTCACATACCTACATTTATTAATGTATTTGACATATGTTTTACGCCATCTAATTAACTAAACATAATTTTACACATACAGACAAACGCACAAATATAAATACTGCCACACTCCCTCAGCATGTGGTATGTAGATATGTTTGTATATATAAAAACAGTGACGACAACCTTCCCTAGTCAAACATCAAACAGGTCACTTACGGTCTTCAGCAATTAACAGAATCGGTATGCTTACCTCATTCACTGCTACACGGTTACAACAAATCTCGAAGTATTTCTTAGCTCGGAGAAATTCGAAGCACATTGTGCACAAATTGAAGAAACAGATCATCCGAAAACATAGTTTCAAAACGGGACTAGATTCCCATAAACTCTCTTCCCTTGCAGTGCCATGTGTCAGAACGACACTCTTCAGAATATGACTGAACATTTCGGCTATATTGCCTCTCTTTATAGCTGATGGAAAAAATTGCAGATTATTAGCATAAATGTTTACTCTTCATTACGTTGATGACATTGTGCACTCGAGATCTTGGTAATCTTTGGGAAAATTATGAGTAATTTTTAAAAAAATTAAAGCAGTTACTATGCAATTCAGGGTAATTCTGCGTAGGCTCCAAACGGATATAATTATCGAGGAGTCAAGATGTTATGCTAAAAAGTATGCATTGATATTCCCATTTATTATGTACATACAACTTTGACAATGTTGATGCTTGAAATAGCTGAAAATTGTCTTGCGTAGAAATTACGGTCCATATTAGGACATCTGAAATTGCGAGGAATTATATTGTAATTGCAGGTTTTCAGATTTGAAAGCCAAAATGCTCAAACTGGAGCAAATGTGGATGAAATTACAGATCAGACTATAAATTAGAGAAAGGCGTCTGGCATTTTCCAAAAGCGTATAAGGACACATCAAGGCTAACCTGTTTAGAGGGGGATGTACGGAGAAGCAGCAGTCCAACCAAGGAAAATAAAATATAATACGAAATATTAAGATTATCAACATTTCACAGTTTAAGAAATATAATATTTTAATGTTTTATCCGAATTAAAAACCTAGTCATTCTTTCATTTCCATGAACTTCAAAGTAATGGGGAAAAATAGGCCTAGAAAAACATGCAAAGAGATCAACAGGAAAGAAGTAGTATAGCGGCACCATCCTGGTTGATATATATATAGAATTATGTCGTAAGGTCAAGATAATAACAGCGAGTTATAGAGTGTGTTGAGGTCAGCGGGATCTGCGAAACTCAAAGTGGCACAGGCATATATTGAAGGCCGGCTCTTATTCCGCATAGAAACCGTTGCTGAACGCTCTCCGAAGGAGACGAAACCCAATCCGTTTCATTAAAACTTCGATGACAGCGACAATGGTCTTGATTTATTACACTCGATTTCGGCGTGTATTACAATACGATATTAATGAAAAGCTTTATATTGAAGCTTTAATGGTAAAGCTAATTAGATGGTAGACTGTGTACTCAGTGTATTTTATATTTTTGAATGTTGAGCGTTTTTGTTGTTCTGTGGTTCAGTTCAGGAATTCGCACCTCCCGATGACAGGCTGAGTGACTTACACGGGAAAATTCAGCTCTGTCATACACATTTGTCTTACTCTTATCTCGGCAATGAGTGTGTTTTCCTCACTGGACGTCGCGTTGGACAAAATCGCCTGCTAAATAAATGACAGGTAAACATGTAAATTCATCACCTAAAGACAGCAAAGTACAAAAAGCAGCACGGA
The DNA here is from genome assembly GCA_009936485.2 of Gymnarchus niloticus. Lineage (NCBI taxonomy): Eukaryota > Metazoa > Chordata > Actinopteri > Osteoglossiformes > Gymnarchidae > Gymnarchus > Gymnarchus niloticus. The sequence continues at coordinate 22,656,140 of JAACJT020000001.1, forward strand.
CAAATAAACTTCACAGGATTAACAATACCTTGGTATTATATTTATGAAATTTATATTTATAAACCTGACCTAACTTAAAGCTTATATCATAAGTATTGATAAAATCCGAGTGTTCGGTGTTTGTTTTATTGTTATTTTACGTCACATGGTAGAAAGCTGTATCTGTGTTCTAAGACGCCGATCAGGCGGGTCTTATTATATGCGAGTCAGCTGGAAGTTGTGAGAAATGTTTCCATCATGGTTTGCTCGGGGCGGTTTTAGACATACTTTTTGGCTGCGGATAGTTAATAAAAATTCTGAGGAGAGGCGTGGTGACTCCAGAGAGTCTGAAGGGCCGGGCCCTGCCAAACGCCCTCGTCTGCTTGCACACAAGCCAAGGCGTGTTGCGTTCTTTCAACAGCGCTCTCTCACATTGTGTTCGAAGGACTGTGTCGCGGGTCTGTTGATCATCTTTATCTTGATCGTTTTCTGCAAATTTCAGCCACATACACTAACGCGTATTTAAAGACGATCGAACTTCAGAAAACACTGTCAGCAATGTAAAAGGCTGAATTCTCCAGATTCTGATTCCCACAAAAAACGGAGACGATCGTTTAAAAACAACCAGTATATTTTAGTGTTTTTTCGTGTCTCAGTTTTACATAAATATTGTAATAAACATGTAGTCCATATCTTAAACACTTAAGAACTGGGAAAATGTCAGAACAATTCAACTGGCGCCAGCGCACAAAGGCAGTCAGCCAAAAACCTTCCTCTTCCTTGGTACGTTTATAACGCAAAAATAGTAGGCTGCATTCTGACCTCATTTCAGTACACAGTAAATGATAAACAGTCAAGTAAAACCAGCCACTACTGTAAGTATATGCTTAGTGTTGCCGAGTGAACAAGCTGGCTTTCATTGCAACTCATCGTGAAACCTAGCATTTTCAAATATATATATATAAATGCGCATATACATATAGATAAACACAAATATATTCGACAAGTATGTTTGTTTCGTGAACGGAATCATCCCTTTAATTAGACACAAAATGAAAACTTCACCAACGCATATAAACGCGACATTCTAGAAAAACCAGCAATTCCGGATATAAAAGAATGAACTTTTAAAAAAATCCAAATTTATACACATTCGATACAAACCATTTCCAATATATTCCACTTACCTTATATACAAATATATAAAGTATAGATAAGAAAAACAGCTCCGGTAGCCAAACATCGGCCTACAAAAACATTTCTGTTTGACAAAATTTGAGGTCATTTTCGAAAGGCACCTATACAATTTAACGTATGCTACATTTAGATTTATTGATTGTGTTTCTGGTGCAAAACTATTTTGCTTGAAATATGAATGAAATATTTCCACCCGTGAAATACACAAGTACTTTGGCTATTAGTGGTCTATAAATGTGCTTCTGTTTTACTGTTTTCGTCCTCAAAAGAAGTACAATAAATAAACACACAAAAATATAATAAAAATGTCCCCATTTCGCCAAAAGACATCACAAGCCATTTTCAGTAATATTTTTATATGGTGAGATTCGACAAAGAAACTGGCACCTATACCAGGACATCGCTCGGCGTTCCATTCATTCATTCTTTCTTTTTTCACTTCTGTCCATGAATATTCAGTTATGGGTTTGATATCCAGATTGAAAAGTTTATTTTTTTTTCTGGCGTTCTTACAGTCACTGAGCCGTTTTAAAATATCGGCCCCGGGTTCACTGCAGTGCTGTGATGGTGCTGTAATATAGGGTTAGGCTGCAGCTGCGTGGAGTTCGTCGATGAGTACCAGGAATAGTTTGCTAAGAACGAAGGGGACGTCGTACTGCCATTACTCGGGGCCATACTCGAGTTTACATTGTTCATTCGTTGATCTTGAGGAAAGTCCCAGGCCACCGAGGACGTCGGCGAGGTGCTGGGGGGCGAGTCGCTGGAAGCCACATGTTGCTCCGGAGGAATTTCTCCACTTTTCCATAACTTCTTGAATTTTGAACGGCGGTTCTGAAACCAGATTTTTACCTATGAAAAAAAAGAAGAATAACTACAGTTATACATGTGCACGGAAACTGAACACACAGAGTTCCAAATGTGAAATGTGATGATTTGTTCATATGATTTCTCAGCGCGTAACCGAAGGGTCGGCTGTAAGACAAAAGCACGCTGAGTAATGATATGACATCCCAAGTAAATAACATCAGTGTATATTCTGAGATGTTCTGGCATTACTACCTGAGTCTGTGTGAGGCCAAGCGAAGCTGCAAGCTCGGCTCTTTCAGGTAAAGCCAGATACTGCGTCTTTTGGAACCGTCTTTGAAGAGCAGCCAGCTGGAAGCTCGAATAAATCGTTCGAGGCTTCCTGACTTTCTTTGGTTTTCCATTGACCATTCGTATTTCTGGTTCGCGTTCTTTCACTGCAGAAAAAAAATGGCAAATGACATCAAATACGCGTTTCAAATCCAAACTGAACTTCCCAGACAGCAAACGAATTTGCGAACCTGAATAACACATTAATTACCGACACCGAAAAATGGTATTTACCTGAATCCGTAGGTGGTGGCGAAGAGTTGGAACCATAGGAACCGTACGTATTATAGGATGCACTAAAAGCGGCGTCGTACGATTTGGTGTTGTATATAACGTTGTTTATGCCACTGTTGTGATACTGATAAGAACCAAGTTGTCCATAAGGCGGTACTCCGCAGTGTCCGGGCTCTTGGTTGTTGTAGTAGCTGCTGTCCGTCGCCGTAGACACTGGTAGAGTTGGTGATTCCTGCGATTTATGCAAGCTGTGGTAGTTATTTGAGGTAATGTGGTTGGAATGCATATCTGGACCTAGACTATCAAAAACCCCAGTCATCGTAGGCAATTTTTAAAAAGTTGTACAAATAATATGTAACACACGTCAACGAAAGCACAGTGCGATCAAATGCCTAAATGTCGTGGAAAAAAACATCTACATCAACAAATTGCTTATCGACGGGAACCGTTAAATTGCTTGAATAGCATCCTCATGCCCATTAACGAAAAAGACGAGACAATGTCTTCGAACAAGACCCGTGATTGTCTGCTGCCAAAGATGCTGGCAGGCGGGCATTTATCCAAGGTCACGTGGGAGGCAGAGCTTTGTCGACGCGCAGCAGCCAATGAAGAATGTTACGTAGCAGTTCCGCGGGCGACATTCATTTGTCTGTATTACCTTCATATCTACTTCTACCTCTGTCGTCATCCCGATTTATAACGCCACACAATGACAACATTTTAATTATTCATTCAATAGTGCTGGTGAAAACATTACCCAATAATCTTTGATTTGTCATGAAACGCATTTTCTTGTCTAGCCCTGTTCATGGTATTAAAGCTACCAACATTAATCTTGTCTGTGAATAATATGCATATTTGCTAAGCTAATTTAATAGCCCAACGTTGCTTTTTGTTCGTATGAATGTTTGCATAAATAAACCCTTAAATATTTTAGAAATAGCATAGTGACAACGGAAGTATGGATGCATGTGTGCGCCATCTGTCGGCGTCAAGCAGGCGTTTATCTCGTAGCAGACACAGACTAATCACCGACGGCGCCAGCCCTTCCAAGCCTAAAGGTGAGCAAAACAGCAATTAAGACCCACAAAAATGCCAGCGTCTGAATACCTACCTGAAGTTGAACGACTTTTGTCACACAACATACACTCTGGTCAAATAAAACTGGACAGAAATACTTCATTTTCTAAAAATAAAACATTAACAACAGTACTGTTAATGGAAAAATAAACTAATAATTGCTTTATATTATAGTGTTATGTTCACATTGTACTATGAGTTCTACGCAAAATAGACATTTAGTTGGTTTTTAGCAAGTAATTGTAGGCCCTATGTATATATGATGTATAGCCTATGCATTTATTTTTAGCATATAAATATAAAAATGCTGTAAAGTGAGGATGCTTTCAAAAACAATGCTACAAATAGTTTCTACTAATAATATGTAAAGTGCATGAACAGGAAAAAAACCTAAAGTAAATCAACATTTGGTCTGACTACTCTTTGCCTTCAAAACAGCACCAATTCTCCTAGGTACACTTGTGCATAGTTTAAAGAACTTGTCAGGTCGGTTGTTCCAAACATCAGGGAGAGCTCCCCACAGTTTTTCTGACGTGAAATCTTCATTTGCCATTCGTACCAGGCTACACTGGGATGTATTTTTCACATAATCCCATCTGGCTCTTCATGATGACCCACACACGGAGCTGAGTGTAGGCTTGGGGTCAGAGGACAGGCTCAGCCATTTACCTGGCTTCTCAGGAACAGTTTTGTAGAGAAGGGAAAAGGGCCATCTTCAAGGGCCCAACGGTAATATGGATGCTTTTTTCCAGCTCTGGGAGTTGAACCAGCAGCCATCCACTTACAAGCACAGACACCTAATCCGCAGCAGCTCACACCACCCTAAACCTGTGGGTTTAGGCTGTCTTAGTTGCTTCTGTCTCTTCATGTTATCCCAGACTGACTTAATGATAATGAGAACAGGGCTCTGAGGGGGCCATACCATCTCTTCCAGGACTCCTTGTTCTTCTTTTTGGTGAAAATAGTTCTGTATGACTCGCCATATGTTTGGGGTCGTTGTCATGCTACAGAATGCATTTGACCCTAGTCAGATGCCTCCCAGATGTTTATTGTATGATGGAGCAGTATCTGCTTGTACTTGTCAGCATTGAGTTGACAGTTAATTCTGATCAGATCCCCAACTCCATTTGTAGAATTTCAGCCCCAAACCAGCAAGAGACCATCATCAAGCTTCACTGTTGCTTGCAGACACTCATCCTTGTCTTGGTCTTCAGCCCATTGGCAACTGGTAACTGCTTTCTGTTACAGCCACATATTTGAAATTTTAACTTGTCAGTCCAGAGCATCTGCTGCCATATTTGTGCACCCCAGTTCTCGTGCTCTCATACATAGGTGAGTTACTTGGCCACGCTTGAGCCGATGGCGCTGCTGGGCATCTTCCAATTGCTAAGGGAAGACAGCATGATGTGTCTTTCATTCGCCACGTTGTTTCTTTGGCCGACCACTGCATTTTCAGTCCATAACGTTTCTTTGTGCTTCAACAGAAGAACTTGGACAGAACTTCTGAAAACACTGTCTGCCTTGAAATGTCTGCCTTTGAGTTATCTGGCTGATGCTTCAAGACCATGTGTCTTCTTGCTTTGCTCAGTTTTGCAAGGTGTAAGATTTAATACAATAAACAGTCTTCAGCAAGCCCTCCTTAATTATTGGTAGAGCAAGGCTTTTCCTCAGCTGGTTTAATTTCTCCTACACAGCTATTTCAGCTTCAGTTAATGATTGTGATTCACCCTACATATTATATTGTTGACCATTAGCATCTGATTGCTATACTTGTTTAATCCTACACTGGACAAAATCGTTAACTGTGTGCATGCGTACCTAGGAGAATGGATGCTGTTTTATAGGCAAAGGATGGCTGCACCGAATATCCCAAAGTGCTTTAAAAATAAAATTATTACCCTGTCTAAAAGATAAATGATGAAAGTCTAAGATGCCTAAGTATAAGGAGACACTTTTACATACGGCATGAATAAGAATTGGCATTTAGGATTTTTATAATTTCGATTCAAGAGCTATGGACATATGTGAATACACAGAATGATCTCATTATCAGTCACTGTTTTCTGCGTTTGAAATCAACTGCCACTTTACACAAGTATGAAGATTCTCTTTTGTATTATTATTCCCTGCGGTACTTAGCGCCATCTAGTGGTCCACAAAAATACCCACGAGCGTCATAACAAACATCGTAGCGACACGACTGTTTACCAGACTTGCTTGCCTCGTGATCCGTTTCATCAGGCTTTTAAAAAATTCAAAAACACACTCGGCGCAATTCTGTAGATGAAGATGCGATTACGTATTCCGATTTTTTATAATTTAATTTATTGAGTTAGTGAATGACCCTGTCAAGGAGAAGCGGGTGAGAAGACGGATGGATGGAACTTAGTGAATCAAGCGTACAAACATTATTGACCTTGTTGACCACAAAGATCACTTTACGAGGAAGTAAGCATGATGAATATTTAATGCGCTGATTCTCAATATTTTTTTTTTACATGTATAACTTAAAATTTATATTATTCCCATTATCCAGCGAAACGCTTTCATTTAGGACTGTTATTGGACTCACCAGAAGATGTCATTGTTGTTCAGTTTATCTAAAAGTGCCCCCTACTTTTCGAAATGAAATCTTTATTTACCATATGTACCATTTCACACAGTACACTTGTATGTGTTTTTTTGCACACCTTACTCTCCATGAGAACACATACCGTACACTCACAACTTGAGAGCAAGCTTGGGGCCAGAGCATCATTTATCCAGCACCCCTGGAGCAGTTTTGGGGTTAAGGGGCTTGCTCAATGGATACTTTCTTCTTTTGCCTGTTACTGGATATGAACCTTCTCGTCATGAGCATAGACACCTAACCAGCAGAGTGACACATGCCCTCAAAGCTAATTAATTATGACTCAAACACACAACCTTCTGATCGGGAGTCAGACACACTACCATTGCACCACAAGGTCTAGCACAGCTTAGTTCTATCCATCCAGCTTCAAATCACATCAAATCATCTTCACTGTACTTTTCATATCATGGTGATTTTTTATCACAAGGTTAGAGGTACTGGAAATGTTATATGACATCTATTAGAATATAGTAACATTTCAGAGAACTGTGAAAATTCTTTATTGTTTTACTGCTTACATGTCTGAATATTAAATCTAGTTCATTTTCTGAGCAAATATACACTTACTGCCCTGATTAATAGCAATAAAACATTTTCTTCATCTGCCTTCATATCAAAATATTTTGCTCAAGCTTTTTGAAGAATGAAAGCTTGTCAGTCTGAGACAGCAGGATCTCACATAGACTGCTAGACTACAAGTACCTAAGTGATGTTGTTTAGGTCGGCTATCCTGGTATTTCAGGATACACCAGCACTGTCTTTGCTGGGACTTATAATTCTAATAGTCTATATACAGTACCATGATATTAGGTGTAAGGTATATATTTAAACACAACCTACTCTCTTTAAATAGGACACGTAATATCAGTGCCACATATTGAACTTTAATCAGCTAAGTAATACTGTGAGAAGATCTTGGACAAGGTTTCCCACAAGATGTTTTTATATTACTAATACATTTGAGGGCAAAGGTTTCATACACGTGGGCTAAAGACTTTTAAACTCCACACATCATGTTGCCATAAATTTCCTGTGTAAAGTCAATCAGGGTATCTACTTTATTTCCTTAAGAGGTAATGTCAAAATAGTAATTAAGAGAAAGATAGTGGGTCAAAAGTTTACATTCACTTTGTTAGTATTTGGTGGCATTGCCTTTTGATTACTTAACTTGAAGTAAACATTTAGAGTGACCTTCTACAAGCTGCTCACAATATGCAGCCAGAATTGTTGGCTACTCCATTCCACCTGACAGAACTGGTGTAAGTCATTCAGGACTGTGGTTGTCTTTACTCAGGCAAGATTGTTTTAGTTCAGTCTACAAATTTTCAATGGGATTCAACTCAGAGCTTTGTAATGGCCATTCAAATACTTTCACTTTGTTGTCTTTAAGCTATTCTATTCCAACTTTAGAAGTATGCTTTCCATCATTGTCCTGCTGGAAGACAAAGTAGCGACTAAGTTTTAACTCTCAGACTAACTTCAACAGGTATTGCTTCAGAGTTTCTAGATAATTCTCCTTCCTCATGATGCCATTTATTTTCTGAAGTACACCAGTCGCTCTACCAGCAAAACACGATGATGCTGCCACCCCCATACTTCACAGTCTGATGATGTTCTTTGGCTTAAAAGTCTCACTTTCCTTCCTTCATACAAAAAATTATCAAAATGGCCAAACAGTTCAAGTTTTGTTTCATCTGACCATAGAACACTCCTCCAAAAGGCTTGGTCTTTGTTCTGGTGATCACCTGCAAACTTCAGTCAAGCTTCTTTATGTTAGTCTTGGAGTAGGGTCTTCCTTCCTTGCATGTGAGCCTTTCGGGCTACGATGATGAAAGGCTCTATTAACTGTGAATATAGATACTTGGTACCTGATGCCTTCAACAACTCCTATTGTTGTTGTTTTGAGGTTCAACTGAACCTTTCAAAATAAAGTTCATTCATCTGTTGAAATTAATTTGTGCCTTCTTCCTGAACGATGCAGTGTGTGTGAGATTGCCATCGATATTTGTATTTGCGTACTAGTCTAGAAATGAGCATCTTACAATGTGACATAAGGCTTTGTTTCAGCAACCTGTGGCTTCGTTGGAAAGGGATCTGTGCTGGGGTCTGGAAGGTTGTGGGTTTGAAACCTGTGGCCAGTAGAGTAATCATACAACCACTCAACCCTTAAGGCCTTTGACCTTGACTGCTTCAAAGGTGCTGGCAGCTGTGCTCTAACCTAAAAAAATGTTTTTCTCTTATGGACAGCAAATGGGTTATGCGAAAACCATGGTTTCATGTACTTCATGTAATCCAAATAATGGATTTCTTATCTACTACATGATTCTTGCTGACTGTTGTCATATTAGGATCATGTTCTTGTTCCTACTTCCTGTCAAAACCTGTTAATTAATGGCACGATACTAATTAATTACTATGGCAGTTATATTGTTATACCTCAGTGCAGCCAAGTGAGTTCATTTTGTGTTGTACCGTCTCAGTATTTGCTATTTAATTTGGTTGTAGAGATGAAGACATAAGGAGTTCTCCTCCCTTCCTATAGGGGCCAGTAACTGTGTGTTCTATGCACACTGCATACAGAAAGGCACCCTAGAGCGGCATGCTAACAGGGGAAACGAGTATTTTGGCAAACCTAAAAAAGGTGCAAAAATTTACAAATATTTCTTTGTGAATTAAAGTGATGTCGAGGGAGACCCATGCCATGTAGGAATGTGTATTAATACTGAGTGGTTAAAGCATTTCAGGCACGCACAGTTGCACACCCACCGTGCCATAGAACACAGCAGGATTTGTGAGGTGCCGAAGGTATGCTGAATATTAGTTAATATGCTAGGCACCTTGTTAGCAAGCTCAGGTCAGTTTTGCTGTACCTAATATTTGGATGCAGGGTTGACTGCACAACCTGATGGGTCCTGATCAGTACTCAATGTAAATTATTTACGTTCTGCACAATGCGTTTTCAAGGAAAAAATGCATTTAGAATGTTCTGTTATGACTATCGATTAAAAGCCGAACAATCACAGCATGTTACAAGCGGGTTCAATTAACATGTGGAAAAGACGTGGTTCGAAAATCTTGAATGATTTCATATTTCTGTCGCTCAATTATAAGATGAGCTAGGTGATGCATAACAAAAGAGAAAGAAGACAACACTAGACGCTTTCAGTTTCAAGATCTGGCTGCCAGACTGCTAAAAATAAAGCGTCAGACGAGATTTCGTTTTTGCAGCAGTTACTGGACTCAGAATTGTGTTCTTAGGGACTGCAAAGTATGACATGCTGGCCCAATTAAAAAGGGAGAACTCTGGTTAAAAATGCATGGGGGCATCTTTCTGATGTTTTCACATCAGTGTTCACCTTATTTGTTTGTTTGCTTGTGTGTTACTCGTAACATCAAATTACACGTAATGAAAATTAATTTAAAAACGTCTTCCTAAGTTAGAATAGCGTCCAGTCCTTCCTTCTTTGTTATATGACTTTCGAGTATCGATGCCTACTGAATTACGAAAAAAAAAAAATGTAGAAAAAGTTACGTAAAAAAGCTGTTAGGTAAAGTTTCTGCAATGCGTAATGTATTTGGGTAAAAGTATTTTGTTTTTCTTCAAGTCACGTATTAGCATGTCATTGCACTTTTAATGTGCGCATTTAGCTATTAGTAACAACAATGATCTATATAACAAAAATGAGAATGCAACGAGCAGGTGTACAGTTATATCTATGTGTATATATATATATATATATATATATTATTTTACATGTCCTATAGTCTCTGGGTTTTCCCTTCCTCAAAATGTCAACTTGCTATAACAGATGTACAATTTTAAGGAAAAACGAGACATCAGTAGACTAGTATCTCGTACGGGGTTTCCCCCTGTATTATACCATTAGTGTTATAGGATGTACGTTGAAGGCTCACCCTGACCTTATTACACTGGATGAGTGGTAAATTTATTTAATTATAAATGCAAATAACTTAAAATCTCTGCTAGTTTATCAATCAAGCAAACTAAAACAGGCTTATATTTTCTTCAGTGGTTTCACATGTTTATACTGTCTGATCGTTTTACACCTAAATCTGAATTACTAATTAAGTGTGGTATAATGTTAAAAAAACGGTCGAGGTTGTGTGGAAAAGGGCCCACCAGGGTGTTGTGAGATGCATTGTGGGGAATGATATCGGCGACATCATATTGTCCGGTTCCCTTATGAAGTTTGCAGAACTGTCTGGTTGTGCTGCTCTGTAAGTGTGAATTCCTCTTTTTTAAAAAAGCAAATTATCTGAGAAACATGACTTGTTAGACTAGGCTAACTTTTACTTTGCTCTCTCTTTTTGTGGAAAACCATTGTAAAAGTAAGCTTGCAATGCTTGGATTTCTATTAATAAATTTAAATCCAGAGCCCATGACCCTGAATAGGATTAAGTGGTGTGGAAAATGGATGGATGGATAAATCCACGTCTTGCTTACAATTGCTCTCATGAAAGGGAATGTCATATTGCATGTGAAGTAACATTAGGCTTATATACAGTTTTGCTTAGTATATGTAACGCATTGTGATAACCCAGCCACTGGGGAATGTGTTATGTGTTTCTTTGTGCTAGTACCAAGCCTGGATAAATGGAGAGGGTTACGTCAGGAAGGGCATCCGGTGTAAAATTTTTGCCAAATAAAATATGCAGACAACAACACAGATTTCCATATCGGACTGGTTGAGGCCCGGGTTAACAATGACCCCCACTAGCGTTGTCAGCCAACAGGGTGCTGGTGGAAAGTGGGCTGCTGTTGCAGCCTGAGAGCAGGTCACCAAAAAGGTTCTTGCTGTTACATACGGTTTTTCTGGATCGCTGCAAATCTTAGCCTCGTCACAAGTACTGAAGGAATATGAACTATGGAGTGTTGGACTCCATTGTTCCGCAGGCAGTTTAACACGCCAACTGGCTGTGTCCTGTCTTTTTCTTTCTCACCCTTTAATTCTGTACAGAGCAGCTAGAGTTTTGGACCCGTTTTGTGTTCGTCCTGCTGAGGCTGTGGAATGGAGACGGCGTACAGGTGACTGCCTCTTTCAGCATCCTTCCATTCTTTTCTGACCCGTTTTTTCTCAGACCCTTCCCCCCTCCCATGGAATCAATAACTTCTCTTTTGTCATTTATTTATGGTTCTTTTATTCAGTGGTCAGCAGTGCAATATGAACATGTCCAATTATATTGCAGGCAATAGAAAGACATGCAGTTTCCAAACAATGCAATGTCTCAGAATTTCTGGCCTTCTGGGTTTTGCTCTTATAGCGGAGTTGTTTGCAACAAATTTAAACATTGTAGTCGTACTTAGCGGAAGTAAATATAGCTATAATGAGCTGGTCAGGTAGTGAAAATGAAACTATTTTAGCCATTTTAAAGGTTTTGACATACATGCAAGCCAATATAGTGATATGTTGTAGTTACGCGTAATGAAATGCCTTTTCATTTCATATGGGCTAATGGATGAGTGAGGCAAGAAAGGCATTATTAGACTCTTAAGCAGCCTATTTTGACAGAAATAAATATCTGCATTCAGTGTGCAGAGGGGCTACAGTTACTTTGAAACTGGTGAATTATCTGTCTTGATGCATTTTGCTTTGGAGAAAAGTATGTGCTAAATAAGTAATATGTAATATAATGTGAAAATTGTGTATACAGTCATGGCTGTGTTTCAACAACAAGCATTAAGACATTCATTAAAAAACTGAAAAACCCTGACTTTTCAGCTGGAAATGTTTCTGCTTATATAGCCTAGTTCATAGCCTATGAATCAGTGCAGAATTTAAATTTAATGTCTTTGAGATTAATCTTGAATCCTTTAAAAATCACATTATTTTCCAGAATTGTGATTTCTCCTACACACATGTGGGTGTTCTACAAAGCAAATTTTGCATACCCAGAGTTAATTCAAGTGAGCTGGCTTAACTAACGCTGATTGCCGCAGTCAGCAGTGAATGGCACTTCAATTGTGAGCTGTGATTTAGTACCCAAAACTCAGAAGTAAGCCTCAAGAAACCTCGCTAAGCCAGTGAACTCGGTTCGTAGTACACCCCAATGGTGTCGTCAAAAATCATTAACAGCCTTTGGCCTTTTGCAAATCCCTAGTTAATATTAACGTATTCTCAAGTTTTGTTTTCATTTTGAATTGTAATAGGATCTCCATGCACAATTGTCTTTTTGCTGGCGTCTGATCCAAGGTATTCCCTGACCTCCCGACCTCAGCTTCTGGAGACAGCCTCTAGGGTCGCCGCATCTGCCTAGGTGGCTATGTAAGCTTCAGGGTTTTTGTCTTGGTATGGGATTTAAATATGGCTATTTAAAGAGTGAGAGATCTGGTACCTGTTTGAAATATGCTTGGGAAAATCCACATGATGGTATACATAGAATACCTGCTTTGGCTGATGTCTGATGACTGTTCTCTGAAGAGTAGCAGTAGCAGAAACTCAGGAAATGAATTAAATCACCCTCCACCCCCCCCACACGCGCCGCCCCCCCCCCCCCCCCCCCTCCCCCCCCCCCCCCCCCACACTCACACACCCTAGTGGAATGTGCTTTACAAAGTTGCCATGGTCCCGCCTCATTTGCATGTAAAAGCCACAGTCTTGCAACATTTCCAGAGGTTACGACTACCCTCCTCGGAGCCATGCAGTATGCCGGTCACAATCTGGCTGCTTGCATCAGTCAGTTGGTCCAGGTAGGCCTTTGAGCAGTTAGCGCCACACCCAAAGGCTCAGGTTCAATTCCTGGGACTATTCTCACATCTCAGCTCCTCCCCCTAACAATGAAACAGTGGAGCTGAAACACAGCAGCCACTATTAATTTATTTACAATTGCAGTGTCACACCCATCTAAATTTCAGATGAGGGACCATATACGTTTCCTGCTACTACATGACCATATGAGTCCTTTGCTTATATAGTACAATTATCTCTTAAAGTAACTGCAAAAACTTGGATACTTAATGGAAATCAATGAGTTGAAGATGCCCATTAAAGCTGAACTGTAACAGAAGTCTCATTTCCCGCTGCTTCACAACACTCTGCGGATGGTAACCAAAGACATGACTGATTGCTTAGACACTGCCTGTTTAACGCTGCATCCTAGCACACATTACTGGGCTGACTGATCGGAGCTGCTAAACGTACTACCATAATGACCGGCGATAGAGTGATGAGAAAAAGTCTTTAGCAAAAGTAGGAGCTGCAGATGGCACTCATTAAATCATGCTTATGGAAGCTGGCGGTTCCCTGACAGCTGCCCACCACCCTTTTGTCTGTGTAGTTATACAGGATATACTCACAGACATTATGAATGACTCTATTGCATTTCAGAGTTTTGCAGTTCTATTGTGGCATTTACTGTGGTCCTTTCTAAAATGGAGTCACCTGTTTCATTTTTACCCACTCTGTCATAACAACAATATTGGATCCTGATTTGGGACCCTTTGGTTGCCCAGAAGTCCTGGGTGTCAGTTTTCGAAACAGGGCAGATGATCTATAATTTCCAGTTAAATTAATGAATCAAAACAGAAAGAACTGAGTAAGTCTGTTTGCAGAGGGAAAGCCTTCAATGGACATTCTAGTCTGTGTATTTGAAAGCTAGAAGTCAGCATCAAAAGAGTTATTCATTAATTATACCACAGAAGCCAACAGAATCCAGTTTTTTTGTTTTCTGGTCATTGTTCAAGATTTGCAAACTATAATTATTTAGGGTAGCTACTAAAAACAGTTGGGATTTCTATGGCAGTTCCATGCAAGATTGATGAAGAAACTTTCGTGTCTCAACGTTTGTACAACGTAAGTTCAACCTCTACTTTCACCACGTCTTCTCAGATGACGCTCCTGTCTTCAACAGTCTATGGGGGATGGACGGCATTGTTGAGAAGTCAGAGGCGAGGCTTGGGGCACGGGAGCAATCCTCCCAATAGGCATTAGTCATGGGGGTCGACAGGTACAGCTTTGGCTGAGTAATCCAAGAAGAGTTGTGAGCAGACCGATGTAGACCTGTCTGGCATTCATCATCTCCGTCTCCTGTCGCGGGAGTGGCCTGCGGTGCGGCGCATGTCCTGAGAATGCAGGCCCTGAGAATCGCGAAGCACGTCCCAAGCGATTTATGACCTTTCTGTCTTTATGATGTCAAATGGTCAGTATCCATCATAAACAACCCTGTGAACCCAAACTGTGGCTGTGAGTAAATGGGTTTGGTTAACAAAGAGATACTTCACAGCAAGTCAGAATTACAAAGTCATTACACAGCTGGCAAACCGTAGGATGATTTCAGTGCCGTATGATTGCTATCTATTTTATATCACTCGGGTATGTCTGTCTTGATTTTAAAATGTCTTGTTGCATTTGCCAGATCTACATTAGGGAGCCATTTCCCACTAAATAATTCACTTATATCTTAGAACAACTGCAATATCATGCCAAATGAATGCAGCCAGTGGCTGGTGATAGACATATTTTAAAATTTGATTCATGCAAATAGAAAACAGTGGAAAAAATAGACAATTCGAGGAGTAAGCAGTCTGAAATAACATATTCCTTACATGTTAGATGTAACTGTATATTGAGAGCGGGAGTGACTGATGCTTCATGTTCCCCGTTTATGTGAGTTCTTGTTAGTGTGGATCTGTGTGAAATCGTAAAGCTGGGATCTCCATCATGTGAGAACACACCTTTTATTGTAGCTGTAAATTATAAGCCAGACAGTTGGGTAGCAGTAACAGGATCAGAAGGCCCAGCTTTACTTTATTTTCACCAGTCAGTCACAGAAACATCAACAATTTTACACTTCATCTGTTTGTATAGTAAAGCAAGGGCTTTCAAAATCACTTAAAACCGAGTGCACCAAATGGAAACAGGCCGGAGCCAGGGGCACCCTACTAATGATTTGTGATTTTATGAAGAACTAAGAGCTAAAGAGGGTGCCTTAGTAGTCAGCACTGCTGCCTCAGTCACCCTGGTTGGAGTTGACTCCCTCCTCTGCTTTGGATGTTCTCACGGGGTCTTGTTAACCCCCCCCCCCCCACACACACACAGTTACTTGATGACAGGTTGACGCTCCACAGTCTTTATGCCACTAACGTCACTAGGAGGCGCTTCTGCAACATTCGGCTGGCATAACATCCTAGCCTTAAATATTGGCATAATATCCCTTATGGGAACTATAAGGAAATCCAAGCTAAACCTGCCAGAGCCACAAAAATATAGGAACATCAATATCTAGTGTGAAACCATGTAGTATTGAAGAGGAATGACAAGCTAGTTGGCCTGCCTTTGATTGTCATTGCATGCAGGATGACTTTTTAATGTATTCTGGTAAAAAGATGGAGAAACTGGGCTGCATTTAACCTTCCAGATGCTAGCAAGCCCCACTGCTGAAAACTAAAATCCACCTTCAGATTGACGCCAGATGGGTTATGGATCAACATCAGTCATGGCCACTGCAGTGAAATACATGAATAAATGAAGTGGGTCATGAAAGCTCAAAATCTTTTTACAATTTGCTCTTATTCAAAACTAGAAACTAATATGTAGACAATTAGATGCCTGGGATAGTATAATATCATTTATGAATAATATCAATTAATCTCTTAATATAGTCTTTGATAAAACTAATTGCTAAAATAACAACTTCAGAATGGGGTGTTGTCCTTAGGCCCCAGGTACTCCTGTAAACCTGAGCAGGGTCAGCGGTGGATGATTGCTATTCTCTCTTTAATAAGAATCGTAAAGATATATTCTTTTGCATCGTATTTCTAGAGTGGCGTATCAGTTCGCTGGCACCTGAGAAAATTGAGAGTTTCTATTTGGTTTTCGCCCACATGTTTTAATTTAAGGTTTTAATTAGGGGCTTCTTCAAAGGTAGTTAGCTCTCAGTCACGACTCCTTGTCGCAGGAAAAGAAAGACTGGATCAGGTTTGCTCAGTCTCCTTCTGATTTGATTAGGCGGAGCTTGATAGTGGATTTCCTGAGGGGTAGTCATGTTTATTACCCGCGGTTGACAAAATCTTCTTTTCTGTCTGAAACACATGACCCATAGAATGATCTGTGGAAAGGAGATGAGTGACCAGAAGGTCTTCACAGAAAATTCCATAATGGTTCTTTAGGGAAAGTGAAGGGTGGAATCTGCATTGTGTTGCTAATCAGGTGTGGACTACCCTGCTGTGTGGGTAGAGCGGCCCTCCTGTTGTCAACGTCAACACAATCCAGTACAGGCTGCCATGTCAAAAGGCTCCATAAATCTGAAGGAGGATGTGAAAGGATAATCCCTTCTCTGTAAGCCCATGAGAGGAACAAAAACCCCAAGAATCTGGTGGTGATTACCCACCACACAAGCCTTAGAAACTGCAATGGTGGTTTAAATGGAAAAAGTGGGATTATTTCATGGACGTGTGCCCATGGTGGCTATTTTCCAAGTGCTGGCTTAGTGGGATTGGGGTTGAAGGTAAAATTGATCACCTAGGTGACCTCTTGTAGGGCAGCATGGTGGCTGAGTGGTTAGCACATCTGCCTCACAGCAAGAAGGTTCCAGGTCCGATTCTCAGCTGGAGCCTTTCTGCGTGGAGTTTGCATGTTCTCCCCATGTCTGTGTGGGTTTCCTCCGACCGTCCAAGGACATGTGTTCTAGGCTGATTGGTTGCACTGCAAAATTGCCCATTGTGTGTGAGTGTCAGGCTGGCAACCCATCCTTGTATGATGACCGCTGTGGAAACAACAGGCACTCAAGGAGCACGCTTGTTGCCCTATATGCCAGTTGTGCCATGGGAAGGATCTAAGTACAGTGACCTCTTCCTTGCTGTCTGCATAAAGCTTGTGGGTAAACTTTGTCAGGCATGCCTTAGCAATGCCACATGCTGCTCTAATACGGTATATTCCTCCATCTCCTATAGTACTTATACTGTACAGGACTGCAAAGGTTACTGTATTTCAATTAAATGAAATTGTACAATATAACATAGAAATATCAAATAAACTTAACAT
Source organism: Gymnarchus niloticus (assembly GCA_009936485.2). Lineage (NCBI taxonomy): Eukaryota > Metazoa > Chordata > Actinopteri > Osteoglossiformes > Gymnarchidae > Gymnarchus > Gymnarchus niloticus. The sequence continues at coordinate 22,673,396 of JAACJT020000001.1, forward strand.
TAGACACCCTAACACAATATAGAGTGTTATTATTAGTATTAGTTAGTATATTATTAGTATATTATTTTTCTGTAATACTGCTCTATTATCTAAACTTGGTTTTACTCTTTTCATAAAGGAGGTTATTTGAAGTAACCATGCTGGCACAGAATATATCCTACTCCTCAAAACTATTTAACTGTTACGAATTTGCTTTTGAATGTGTTTAAAGTTATGTTTTGGGGACCGCTCTACAAAATTGTTTTGTATTGTTGAGGAAGAAACATCATCTCATTTGTTTCTTATAAACTGTAGAAGTTTGTGAAGGTTGGAACTGTATAAAGATGTATGTAAAAGACAAAAATATGTATATCCCGAACTATTTAATAAGAAGATCTTTGTATTTTCATAACTACATAACCTAAAACAGACTGAATCCAGCTTTGCTACAGCCAGATTAATCTGAGGGTTACAATGGTCATATTGTTCGAAAACATACTGAGGCACACTCAGCCTGAGAAATGAGAATGTTTATTTGAGTAGCTTAAAGTCTTAACAGAATCTTTACTCAGCACATAAAACCTGACTTGTAAGATGTATGTATTGTTTGTATCAGTACCACTTGTAGCATGTTGTACATATTCACTAACAAAGCCTATAGCTTTGCTCTATAGCTGCTGCATCAAACATGAACCCGAGCGCTTTGATGGCAGTAATTAAGGTGGAATGGCAGGCAGATTACCTGGCGGGCAGGGATGTAAGACTGCTTGGTCTCAACATGTGACCAGAGACCACCAGTGACATTTTCGGGGGTGAGTGTCCTTTCTCGTCACACATACTGCATTTCTCTTTCTAGATAAAATCTCCGTGCTACCAGATCTACTCTGGAAATTGTTTATTGTGCTGTTGGAATAGCTCCTGTGCCACCTGCTGAACTGACATGTCTTTATGAAGCCGTCTGTGCTGATGTGGAGTTTGGTTCTGATTTAGCAGAATTTGGTCATTGATAAAGCATTAATGGTTGAGCTTTTCCCAGAACCACAGAAAGCATTGTTTGGTTCAGCTCCATCAAAAACCCATAGAGACTGTTTAGGTAAAATTTAGGAAATATTTAAATAAGCAACTTGTCAGACAGCAGATCATATTAGTGATTATGAGTTGTGTAACAGTTAACTTATTGTTTTGATTATAATATTTAAACATTTAATCTTTAATTTTTAAACTTGCCAGCAATCCCTCTCAGTTAAAAAAAAAAATGCACTTAAAAATTCAGATTTAAGTTGAACAAGCACAACAGGACTGCTTGAACTGGTCCTTCCAGCTGCTTATTTGTAGGGTGGAGGCCCTGCAGTCTGTCCCAGGCAGTACAAGACAAGGGAACACCCTAGACAGGGTGCCAGTCCATCGCAGGGCACACACACCCTCATACACTACAGGCAGTGTAGAGACACCATGTCACAGAACTGCAGGTGGGAAAAAGCTACAATACCTTCAGAAGAGCTGTTGAACATGGAATGAACATGTAAACTCCACACAGCGGGGTGGGTTTGGAACCTCTGAACATGTGAGGCAATAGAGCTACTCACAGAGCCACCGTGGTGCCCTTGTTTGAACTGTCTTATCTTCATAAAACACAGAATCCCGGCACAGTTCTCAAGTTGTCAATGGCAACAAAAGGAAAATCCCAGAAGCCTTTGCAACAAGTGCTGGACCTGCCTGGGAAAGAATGTGGTGAGTCCTGCAAGGTCCGACGCCCTCATTGTTTATTCAGGAGTCCACCCTCCCTAAAGCCGTAAAAGGAAGCCCATTTTGTGGGGTGCAGGGGGTAGGGGGCAGGGAAGGAGGGGAAAGGAACGAGTGGCTACATGGGTGTTGCTCTCAACAAAGGCTCTTGCTTTGTCACATCAGGGTCAGATGTGTAGCCACTTCCTTTGACTCAGCGTAATTTAATACCCTTCCTGACAAAGCGACTGAAGCCGGCAAAATGAGTCACAGTCCAGTTTGCTGGCAAGAATGATGCTTAACTGCTAGATTTCAGATGTCATGATTCTTCATTAAATCTGAAAGGTCGGGTGGAATCAAGGCTTTTCTGACATATACTGTCTGCTTTATCTGTCCCGCTAGGTTAGGAATAGCAGCTGTTAGTGGATTTATGCATTATGCCCTGTAAATCACCACAACATTCAGAGCTTACTGTAAAACTCAATGGGAGATTTTTTAAAAGAAAATTTCTTTAATTAGTGTGCTTCAGATGATAAAACTTCCTGCTTTAAAAGGTTTGTGAGACTTAACTTTAAGTGGTATATTGTGGCACGCCCAAAAGAATAGTCTGAGTTTAAGATCTGTATTTTCAGATGAAGAGTTTTCAAAACTGGCTTTGTTGACTGTTCAGCAAACCTGGGACTATATCCTTCAGGACGATGGCATTCATCAGCCTCATTCCAAATTGAACTGAGCTGCAGAATCAAAAAATCATCTGGTTCCATGCAACTATTATTTCTGAGATACAATATTCCGGAATTCCTCAGGAAAAATGTGAGGAATCAGTCCAATTACTTTGGGAATACACCGATATCTAATGGGTGATTATGTATCCTTATTGTTGACCATGTGCTAACACAGCAACAGGCAAATGCATGAGCATGTTAGCAAATAGCGAGGCTTGTTGGGTCTCTTGTTACACCCTCAGCTGTGTTTTTCAAGCCTCTGAACTTGCTTGCATCTCTATAGACCATGGAGGTTCCATCAGGTTGTACCTTTTTTGAAATTTGTTTACCTGCTGATGAATTTTTATGAGCCTCTACTGCTTTCAGCAGATGATGGGGTTCCACAATTCCACAATTGAGAGGTGTGTCATATGAGCATTGCATCCAGATAAAAAAGGACCATTAATGGTTGGCTGTAATGTCTCACTTTGGATTTGCTTCAGTGGAGAACAAATCTGGAGAAGTTGTAATGTTTTCAATAATATGGAAAATAACTTATTTGGGGGGCTCCTTCAGGTGGGCCACCAGTCCTGGGCTTGTAATGGTCACCAGCTGAATCCTGGACAGTTGCAAGTCCAACGTCAATATCCCTGTTGGACTCTCTAATGTCATGGCTTTAACCTTACATGATGAGGGTTCAGTTTTGAGATCTAAAATCTTAGGTATCTTCCTGCTTTAAGCAATCGATTTCACCATCCACAATCAACAGGAGCTTTGGTAAGAGGTTTTTAATATTTAGAGGCTTTTGGAATCTTCCATGGAGAAGCCATACATGTTGGTTGTGAAAGTAGCACCAGGTTTGGTAGTTCATTAAAAAAAACACCTGCTCAGTTTCAGTGTTTACATCCCAATACGTTGCCATGAATAATGGCAGTGCAGTAACAATGTTCAAACATTAACAAATGTGTTATTTATTAAAGTTTACTGCTTTGCATATGCTAACCCAGGTGTCAATACATATCTCTTCAGACGGTATGCTTTTGTGCAGCATTGCTAACATTGTAGCATGGATTATAACAGTTTTAATATAAATATTGCTGCATGTTAAGCAGCTCTGAAGATTTCCCTGTTTTAGATATTGATTCAAAGCAGTGTAGAATGGTGTTTTTCAGGAAGCTATATAGGAAGTCCTTGTTATGTCATCCAATTTTTTTTTTTTTTCGGTTCAGATCAACTTCCTTAAGCCTTTATGGGCTTCTGGAAAGTCACGTCTTTGTAAAGACTTGTACAGAGATTTAGAGGAGCCATTGTACTGTTGTTCATCCTACTCGTACAGATTCTTTGAATTCTCGCAGCAAGTGAAGCTGGTGAAACTTTCTGGGCAAGCAGTACGACCGTGTTTTTGTGAAAACGATACAGCAACAACCAGGAAGGGTGGGAGTGCTACAAAAAAATTAAAACGGGCAACAGTCTCCTGGCAAACTCCCATAAAAAATAATGACTCTGCCTCTGAAAATTTGAGCACCGGATGAATGCATTCTGACTGCGGCCCGCATTACAAAAAGCTTTGAAAAGACAAGATGAGATGAATGCACCTCAGCAGAAGTGGTGTAGGGGACTGTGAAAGAATGTACACTGTATTTGTTACCTCATATCTTGAGTGATCCAAAACACCCACTATCTTGCCACACTTGGAACAAGCTTCTGTTCCCTAGCTACTATAAACAGCTGCGTATGGTTTGGTCTGCAGAGTCCCTCTTGATAAGCGTCTCTGCTCTTCAGAGTGACAGAAAAGTGGGTTTTTCAGGCTTGGTCTAAATGTGTGGCTTAATGCTGATGAATGGGAAAGCAACGAGAATGTCCTTGAGTGAACAGACACAATCACCACTTTTAAATTTAGTAATAAGCTGTCTGGACAAATTAGGAAATCACAGTGGAATGTTAAGAACCAGAATATTAAGCATTAGCAAATACATGAGCAATTATTTAAGTATAAAGGTTGATAAGTATTCATGTGAAAAATATGTTTTGTACAATATAGCCAACCAGGGTTCAGCAGACTTTTATTAAATTATACAAAATTTTTACCTACAAAAAGAAGCGTATTATGTTTAAATATATGCTTTGTTTGCTCTCATGTATAATAAGTCATTTTTACACTTTCACGCACAAAGCTTGCTCAGTAGTTTGGAGACATTGCTGGTCAGTCAGTGTACATTGAATAAATGTGACAAGATGACTTTCCACAATCTTTGCTTGATAGCATACTGGAAGTGGTTCTGCGTGCAGGCATAATATGTCAGTGAATAAATTACAGTTATCTCAAATAAAGCCAGTTACCCAGTTCCACGTTGTTTCTTTGGTGAACCTGACACAATAAACTCTAAAGGTGCGGATCTCAATCAAATGAGCTACTGAGTTCATTTAATCATGAAAGAAAAGCCTCCACCTTTGCTGACACTAGGTTCTCCACCCCTCCCCCACGTCCTTCTTTTTTGCACCATTGAACTCCATCCTAGATACACCTGGTGGGTCTCCGTTAACATCTCAGTTTACATGTCATCGCAGCTGAGGGCAGACATGAAAGGCAGGCGTGTTCCTGTCGTTTGTTCCCGTTTGATCTGCGTGGGCTTTGTTTGCCGAAGAGCTAGGAAGCCGTCCCCTCAGGACCCACGATGCCCCCTCGAGAGAAACATCAATCACTTGTCAATAATCAATGCTCAAGGCCTGTCAGCTCTTGCTGGCATAGCTAAGTTACAGCTACACTGTCTGCTGTCTTTTGCTGGGATACATTCCTTTGTTAACAAGCGAATATTGATGATGATGATGATGATGATGATGATTTTTCTCCTGTAAATATCAAACACATTATCGCATTAGAGCTTATGTAGAACCTAGAAATGAATAGGCTAATAACAGCCTGTGTTACTTTGCCACGTAAATCTTCCATCAATACATACTTTAGTCAATATTTTTCAGCTGGTCAATATGGTAAGAGAAGGGTATCAACCACAGCTTAATTTAAAGCCAAATATTTTGAAATATTGGAATCACTTCCAATTGATAAATAAATCTTTTGAATTCTAATATATCAAAAAAATTTAATTCAGTTCCTAACTTGCTATCGTGATGCGCTGTATTTTCAAATCAAGGTAGCTGTGCAATTATTAGGAGTGCCAAAACATATCAAGGCCATGTCAGCCATAATTATGTATTGTTTAGAGCTGGGTGACAGAGAGGCAAGGGAGGAAGATTATTTTTTCCAAAGTGAGCACTGCCTGCATTTGAAGGGGTGTAGAGAAATCTAATCCAGGAAAGGCCAACATCCTGACAGACCGTTTAGCAACAATAAAAACACCATTTCATGTTTTAATGAACAGTGCTTGTAACAGTGGCAGATGATTGGCCTTCATTTTCCACACACGATTTCCAAGGTGACTTTGATTTTTCATGCAGCAATTATAATCTAGCCAGGCAGGACAAATACATTTGTCATTAGACTATATGTTTTCTTCACAGAAGAGTAGACAAACGTTAACACAATGCCTTCATGTTTTAATCATGTAAGTGTTGTGTAGGAATGGGATCAATAGTTCAGTTAATGAGGCCAGTTCTATAGTGAAAGGAAGTATTGAGCACAGAGGTCTGCCAATAATTCACAAGAATGATGTGTGCCCATTGGTATGCTGGCAAAATGTGCTGGTCTATGCAGCAGGGAACAATTCAGTTTTATTTCATCCCTGCCCTTCTCCCCGTCAATTGGCTGCCCTTTCTTGCACATGTAGCACAAGTAGAGTCACTCTATTTTCCTTACCCCAAATGAGTAAAACTGAAGAGTATAGCTGTCGTTTTGGCTCATTCCAGGCACACTGACCAAGCATTCTTGGCTGAAAAATGTGACTGTACAATTTCACACTGGCCCAGTGTGACAATGTGTCCTCTATAATAAATTAAGCCAGAAAGAGAAGTGGCAGTGAATTTTCAGGCGTTGCATCATTCAGAGAAATGGTTCCTCGATTCCTCTTTAGGAATCCAAGGGTCGCACATTCGTGTTTGTCCTGACTATTGGATGGCTCCCAGAGGATGTGCCGGGACACAGGCCAATTTACTGTCACAGCTTTTAAAAAAAGTCATTAAGTTCTGCTGAGAAGGCTCTCGCCCCCAGGTCTCACACCAGTATGATGAGCATTAGCCTTCACTTGTATCCTGTGGGCAGGCCAGCCTGCAGGAACAAATCCTATAGCAATGTCAGGTTCGTATCTCAGACATGACTGTTTACACGCCTGTTCATCCTTGTCCTCATTCCTCAGCTATTCTAGGCATCACAGACAGAGACAATGTGATCTTCTCTTACGCGGGTATCTTAAGTCTGTCGCACAACCTTGAGAACTTTGGTAAACATTGGTGTCAAATTGTCTTCATACTCAGTTTTATTCAAGCTTTGTGCTCTGTCAGGTGAGAATGCTGATGTGCCCAAAATAATTTTTAGTTGAAAAATAACTGCTCTACCAGTATGGAAAGACAGCATATTTTACCTAAATATGCAAAAACATCAGTCTACCTAACAGTCATTCAAATCCCAAAATAATGGTTGGGGCCTGTGTCTAAATACTTGAGTTAAACAAAGCTAATTGTTTTATTGGTTTCCAACCAATCAGGTGTCTCTGACTCTTGCACTTCCTGTCCATGCAGTGGATTTTTCTGTATGGTAATTTGCAGAGCGAATAAAATCCTGTCTTTGTTTGCAGAGATGTGACATTTAATCAGTGTTGTCACTCACTGGCAGTGAAAGATTGGGGAGTTGGTAAGAACACCAAGGATGGCACACTGAAGGTCATAAGAAGTGTGGGTGGGGATGGGGGGTGGGGGTGTTTTTAGAATGACTTATTTACCCTTGAATCAAGTGCTGAATCCAGGCTTTAACTGAGCTAATCTGAGAGGAGGATGTTTAGGGTAACCAAGAGCTGGTAGGGAGGGGACGGAGGGGGTTTTGTCCAAAATAGCCATGTCCTTTCAACAAAAAAGGAAATAGTCCTTCCACCACTTCAGTCAGTAGCTGCCTTGGTTTCTGTTGATGAAAGCTACAAGAGGTGTATTAGCTAGTATTTTGTTACATTTTCAAATAACAATATTCAAAATTTTTTGTTTCAATATTTGCAAGTGTGTCTGTCATTTTCAAGGGAAATTGGGATTGTTCCTTGATGGAAACATTGAAAATTATTCATACTCAAGTAAAGTGTTAAATTTATGACATAAACACAGTTTCATTTGAAATATACGGTGGTTGCTGAAGGTTAAATATGTTTAAGTTGCTGGCAAGAAATTTTGTCAAAGTATGATGCTTATTTCATCGACACAGCCTTGATAATGTTGATGGCACATACTCCATGTCCACCCATCCATTTCCCATGGTGTGTATCCAGTATAATGTAGTGGGGAGACTGGGACCAATCCCAGGAAGCACAGGCCTCAAGGCAGGGGACACCCTGGATGGGATGTCAGTCCATGACAGGGTACAAGGCAGGGGACACCCTGGACAGGATGCCAATCCATCACAGGGTACAAGGCAGGGGACACCCTGGACGGGATGTCAGTCCATGACAGGGTACAAGGCAGGGGACACCCTGGACGGGATGTCAGTCCATGACAGGGTACAAGGCAGGGGACACCCTGGACCAGATTCCAGTCCATCACAGAGCATATGTACTCACAAGCAACATCTCAATGCAATAAACAGATTAGTCACATTATTACAATTACATACAAACTGATTTGAGGCATAACATTTCATAAGGAGTGGTATATCTGTCATATAAAGTGCAGATGTTGCTAATGCATTTTATTCAGTATATTGGAAAAATATACTCCACCAAGTCATATCAAGCATCAGCCATTTTTTTTATCTATGAGTACACACTCGTAGATAACAAAGTATTAGTATCGCTTTCTGACTCATTCTTTAGATATAGTCATCAAACAATCAGGCTGATTTTGAGGCTCCATGACCTTGGCACATGAGTCAAAAGATTTTCTGGCCAATTGTGGACATCAGGTCATGTGTAATCTCTGGGCTTCACTGGGTCTTGGTGCCCTGGGTGGCTGAAATAGGGACAGATAATGCTTTGAGGAGCTGACAATGCTTGCATTGTTTTGAGCTGTGCTGTAAGAATAAAGACTGGGTCAATATGAGCTGCAAACAGGTTTTAATGAAACAACCCCCAAAGTTAAGGGAAATGTTCCATCAATCTTTGTTTGAACGACTGCGGAAAATGATGGAATGTGATGGGGCTTTTTTGGCTACTGGAAACAATGACAAAGACATCTACTGTTAAGGAAGATCAAATCTATTCATGCTCTTTCACAGCAACTTGTAGGCAGACCACATCAAAAATATTTCCCATTTTTGCTCCATGACCCACAAAATGGGCGCTGGAATACAGAGAGGAAGAACTACACTAGCCCCCCTATCTGGGTGATGGTGAAACAGGTGAGCAGTGAGGAGCAGTTGGATAAATGCTAAACAAGTGTTTCAAGAAATCACTTTGGGCTAATTCACGTCCAAAACTGAAGTTGTCGACAGGTGCAATTTAACTCACGGTCTTCCCATGACCTTAGAGTCCACTGAGATACTATTTCACTTTCTTATGCTCTTGGTTATATGAAAACCAACAGTTAAAAGCCAGCAGAATTTACTTTTTGTTCTTGGGAAGGGGGATGGAGCATCACAGTTTTACTTGAAACACAGAGCTGTAGACTGAAAAGTAGAGCAAAATGACATCAATAGTTAAGAGCTAAGCTTGGCTACCGCTTTTCCGGACATCTATGACTCATTCTCTCCTTCCTCTATAGTCCTCTAATCACAATGTGTTTTGAACATGGAGCATGAATATCTTTTCTAAATATTTCCCAAGGTGGAGGAATGTTGTCTTTTCGCCCCCAGCAGGAAATCCCAAGGATTCTCATTAATGAAATCTAACTGCCATATTTATAATTTACCTGCACACCACACAGTAAATTATTCTTTTTAAACTGACTGTCAGTTTGAAGTGCATAATTATGCTATCCCACACACAATGGGAAGAGCAGATGTTTAGGGTAAAATTGGTTAAATATTTAATGGGGATCGTCTCAATTCCACTATCTGAACACTATCTGAAAAGAAAAGCCTTTATGGTATACCATAATAGACAGTATAAGATTGAAGACTGATGCTTGGATAAAACTGTCAGCAATAGAATTACATTCTGTTTTAACAACTGGAAAGTACACTGTGAAAAAAAAAAAACCTGTTGATCAAAATGTCAAAAAAAATAATCATGGCATGGAGAATATGCTGTACAAAAAGATTATTTTATCTTTTAATGTTTCTAAAGGAAGAGTGGGTCTGCTTTCGTCATAATACCATTTAAAGAAAAACAATCAAATTATTTAAAGTGCAGTGCAATGCTGAAAACCAAGGGCAGCCTGTTTCTTGACGGAGAAAAATCACATTACTTAAGATATGAGAAATTTAAATGGTAAACTGAGGTTCATGGTTTTCAGTGAAATAGGCCCTTTAGTTAAACAAGTTATAAATATAATTCTCAATATTATATTTTGTATATTAACCGTATAATTTTAGAATTTACTTTCCCTTACTGTCTTGCTTTAAAAAAAAGTGTTTTTTAATGAACTTTCAAACACTAATAAATCACAAAAATGTTCAACACATGATCCCAGAAGAAGAAGCTTGATGAAACAGGCCATGTGATTCATGGAAAGGTGCCCCTTATAATCACTGGTCTTTAGAAGACTATTTCGGTTATAAAGGCTGTGAGGTTCCCGGCATTGCAGATTAACCGCACAATGCAGCAGGGCAACGGCTGTGCAAGTCAATGCGTCTGTCCTACCCATCCTTTGTGTGACTGGATTTGGGAGGTTCAGTTGTCCAAATGATTAGGTTCACAGTTGACTTACTAACCATCCGTGTTTCGACCATTACAATTATTGTCTGCACAGCCAGAAACCCCCAGTCCTGTTCACTATTATGACTAGAGAATTTGTTGTAAAGCATGGGCAACATCTATTGTCCATGGCCTCAAGATGGCCTGTATGTTTGGTTGCAAGGCATTGCCTTTTGTAATATTACAGTTATAGGATATGCTGTAGCAAGCATGTGCTCAGTGTGTTGCAAACTAGTAGTTTTTAGTCTGAAAGGAATTGTGTACTACTACTACTACTTCTATTATTATTTTTATTACTATTACTATTTATTGTTATTATTATTATTATTATTATTATTATTAGTAGTAGTAGTAGTAGTGGTAGTAGTAGTATTGCTGTTGCTGATAATGATGGCGCTCTTGTTGCGTCGGAATGAATTTGTATTCTTGAGTGAAGTCAGGGTGGGATAGCGTAACCAGTAGCGAGGTAAATGGTGACGTATTGAGCAGTGGGGAGGAGAGGAGGGGCACGTTGCTGTCTAAGCCCTTACATTTTAAACCAAAGCCCCAGGAGAACCATGTCAGTCATTTCACTTATGACTAAAGCTGGAGAAAACAGAATGAAACCGTGGACTACCGTGAATACGTTTTTTTACGTGATGGCATCTGCCTGGACATCGCTTACGATCCTCTGCTTCTTCGAATGTACCTGCGTTGCCGCTTTTAACATTGATATCGAGAATGTAATCAGGAAAAACGGAGAGCGGGGTAGTTTTTTCGGGTTTTCTCTCGCCATGCATAGGCAACTCAATCCTACTGAGCGGAGAATGTAAGTTGATCATCCCAAACGTCAGTGTCGTGTACTTTGCTTATTGCATGTCTGTCCCGTGCATTTCAAACTTTTTCTTTAATTCCGTGCTATTTGAGGTGAAATTGCAGGTCGTCATTTGATGTAAGATAGTATGCTTTCTTTTGTAAATTTACCAAAAACATAAAACTGAAACTGTAATATTGATTATTTATGCTTGCACATTTTATCAATGAACAAAGGAATTTCACACACACACACACACACACACACACACACACACACACACACACACACACACACACACTTAAACTGAAGCTGACGGGTGAATACCTGGGATTCAACTAGGAATCATGTAATGACATACGCCTGTTTAATTATATGTGCAACGCGGTGACTTAGTAACATGTATGATGTATGACTGAAGACCTGAAGACTCAATGGAGTTTCAGAAATGTGCAGTAGCCTATAACAATGATGAATTGATATTCAGATCGCAGCGTGGGGGTGGTCATTGTGCGCTGCATACCCTTTGACAAGGTTCTTGGTACGACTTCACAATGCTCAAAGCAGGTTCCTTTATTCTTGAGGTTTTAGTCGAAGAGTCATGCATCTTAATCAAGCGCAGGTTTCATGAATGGGTTGCGCTTCTCCATCCAGTATCATTTGTGATCGAGCGCCATGCGAATTCTGAAGGAAGATCCGGAGCCTCGTCCGTTCTGCTGTTCTTCTGATCTCAACTTTTTCTCTTATGCTAGTTAACGCCTTGGTTTCCTCATCTTTGGAACTGCTCTAAGACGGGACGCTGTTAACGGATATCGTACCTCTCATACAAATATAAAAGCATTGAAGACGCATTTCAGTTGCAACGATTTGTTCGACTTAGTGCGACAGCCTTTATGCAGTATATCTTTTGGCACAGGTGAGACATGAAAGAGCACACATTAAGTGCTCGGGGAACTTTCGATTTCAGTGGCCTTGCTTCAAATTATAATACTTATAATTTATTCAACTATATCGTTTCCGTTCATTGGCTTCAACGGCTGCTTAACTCAAAATTGTGTCACTGACATAAAATCACGTTTTTATTGCGTCTTGAGCTACATCGCTCAAGAACTGAACGTATATTTTTCTTAAAATCTAGTAGGTTGATACAAAGTTAAGTGCCCCGCTGTGACAAGTGCATAAAGGAAAGAAATTACTGGGGAAGCTCATTTTTTCCTTGTTAATTTTGAGTACAAAAGTTAACTACACCTGTTGAGGTCCGACTGAAGCAAATCAAAGCCTGGTGGCTTCCACCCTTAAAGTCCCTATTTTCACAATTTTGTTTTAAATAAATCAGACTGAAAACCCGAGAGTTCAGCATTGACTTCAGTGATGGATTGGTTTAGTGTGTGTGTGTGTGTGTGGGGGGGGGGTGTTGTCAGGTACGGTATATGGTAACGAAACTGCCTAACAGCAGACATTTTTAAAATCTTTTCCTGAGCTTCTGCGAAATATATAGTAATTTAATATGAAGATTGTGGATGACTGATTGCATCTTGAATGGAGCAGAGATTATTGGGTATGGATCATCTGCACATGAGATGCAGTACATGATGTGCTTTGCATACGCTGCACTCAGAAATGCGTGTTCAGTGTCAGAGGTTCAAGGAGCAAACATATTAAGCCGCAGCTTCGGAAATTCGACACATATGTATCTGGTCTTTCAGTGGACCTCTGGAGTGTGAGTTCAGCAAAATGTGGTGGGTTTCAGAATTCCTCCAGAACTTGGTGCCTGGAATCTCCTACGCTGGGTTAAAAGTGAACAAAAAAAAAAGTGAGTTGCAGCAGTGGAGGAGGAGAGCTGGCCAAAAAAAAAAACGAATAAGGAGCTTTAGTTTAGAGCAGTTAAACACTGTTACCCAAAGGCCACACTATAAGCGGGTGTTTCTGCCTGCTAGATGCACACAGATCTAGTCCATGTGATCAGCATTGTGCAAAACCTTAAAACTTTTGGAAGGTCCATGAAGAACTTAATCTATAACACAAGTTAAATATTAGTACTGCAATTTAAAAGCCAATTAAACACAAATCTTTACAACCAGCTAATTTGTTTGTTTTAATTGGTTCACAGGTTCACATTAACTGCAATAGAAATCTCACCGTATCGTATTTGAAAGTACCACAACTTGCTCACAGAGAATTTAATGGTTTGACATAAAATTGGACATTTTGGAAATTTGTTTTAGAAATTTCCCATTTTGATAATGCATGATGCTTTAATAAAATGTGACAGTGGTTGCCTATTTCTAACCTAGAAATGCTGAAAAGAAGTTAAAGTTGAACAGTGGAGATGATTTATATATAGTTAATAATCAACACTACAAACCCTCTGGCCAGCTGTCTTTAATATTAGCCATGCAGAACATCCATTCATCCTCTAAACTGCTTATCTGTAAGGGTTGTGGGGAAGCTGGAGCCAATCCCAGCTGACTTTGAGTGAAAGGCAGGGTACACCCTGGGTGGGTTGCCAATCCAGTGCAGGGCCAACACAGAGATGAACACCTATCCACACTGATGGGCAATTTAGAGTAGCCAATTGACCTATCCTGCATGTCTTTGGAATGTGGGAGGAACCTGGAGTACCCAGAGGAAACCCATGCAGGCATGGGGAGAACATGCAAACCCCACACAGAAAGGCCCCTGTTGGGTGTGAGGACTGAACCCGGAACCTTCTTGCTGTGAGGCAGACATACTAACCACTCAGCCACCATGCTGCCCCTTGTGCCTAACATATAGATGCTATTTTCTGTCTGGTGCAGAGAGGCAGACCAACTCATTCCAGTTAAAAGGAGATCCTTTGTGAATAATAACTCAAATCATGTATGTGAGACCCTGTGATGTACTGACATCATTTCCAGGATGTTTCAATGTCTTAGGCGCTGTGCTTCCTGGGTTAGGATCCAGTCTCACTGTTATCCGGTATTGGATTAAGTTGATGGATGGATGAATGGATGGGGGGGGGGGGGTTTACTGGAATCTCCCTTATTGAATAGCCTTACACAGAAATTGAAATGTTTGTTTTTTTATATTCATCTTCAATGTGGCTAATAATCATATTATTGGTATTTTTGTCTAACTTTCAGACAGCTTGATTTAAGGCATTCCTAACGGTAGTACATGTGTCATTATATATGAATTCCTGTAGTCAGCTTTTATGTAAAGACTGGTCTGAGTATGGTTGAAAGCTATTTGTTTTTTTAATTACACTTTGAGCAGCAGTAGCCCAATTTATAAACCGTAAATGACCCCAAAGTAGCCTTAAATAGTTTCTAAAACTAAGAAGTGCGTTTTCTTATGGCATACATAAGGCTGTGAGTGTAAAGCAAATCATATATTTGGTTAGCAGCACTTTAATCAGTTTAACATTCTTTTGGGCAAGAATGGTTGGCTTTTGAGCATTATCTGTTTGAATTCTTTGGCTTATAAATATACTTTTTTTCTTTTGCTTTTAGAAGCAAAAATCGTTATATGTTGACTGTCTGATTTACACATATTGGATTTCTGTTTGATAAGTGAAGTCAGCAGAGAAAGTGGAGCCAAACCACAGGACTTCATAGCTCCCATGGCTCCAAGGAGCAGCTACAGTGGTTCTCTGAATAGGCAGCTGTAGGAGAAACAAGCACATCTGGATGTGCCCCCCACCTCCAGGTGCAGATTGTGGTGAAATCCCACCTCCAAGGCCGTAATTCACCATAAGTGGCTAACTCAAAGCCCTTCGTTATCTGTCTTGCCCTGCTCTGCTCTTTTTTTGACTGCCAAGACAGCTTCTTGCTGGGAGCATGACCTGAATAAAGTGCAGGAATGGAATCTTGAATGGGTGTGGGACCCCTTCTCTGGCTGCATCACCTTCCCCACTCCTCTAGATCTGTCCCCTTATAGATAGCTGACGCATGCTAAAATTATAATGCCAACATTCTGCCCTTTGAGAAATGAATCTAGGGTACATCACAGGTTACAGGAGGGGTACACGTTTACTCTTTGGGTAAATACGTCAGCCTGGGCAACATGACCTGGCTTACACATTTACTCTGACCTGGCATATTCTATCCTGCATGCTGCCAAATTCAGATAATGTTGTAGTACAGCAAAGGAACATGAAATCTCCTCCTTGACATCATTGACTAGAAGCAGAACCATGGCACAGAATTCAGGTTAATAGGGTTTTTTTCAAAATATGATTAACTCCGAATCGCTTATCCTGAAGTATAGTCCTATGAGGCACAAGACTGTGATGCATCCTGGATGGGATGCACGTCCATCTCATTGCACATACTCTCACATATGCATTTATACCTGTATTCACACACTCTGGACAAATTAGAGATGCCAGTTAGCCTAAGTGCATGTCTTGACCCTATAGACTGTGGGAGGAAACTTACATAATATGAGGAGAATAGGTAAACTCTATACACAGAAAGTAGAGATGAGATATGAACTGTCAGCTGTGGAGGTATGAGGTCATTGTTCCACCCCTTAGTAATACATCATTTACAAAATTACCTCTAATTTCATGATTGTTGTTTCAGTGAAATGAACACGTCTTCCATTTGTAAGAGCTGTTTTGGAATCTTTCAGAATTCCTACTTTTGGACAAACTGGGGACCTTCATGACCATAGATTCTTCTGGATTTGTTTGCACAATGCCCTCACCACTCAGCATTCACAGCCTAGATGAGCAGGATTTATTGACTTGAATAAACATTATGTATACATCTATGTTCTGTAACACTTTATGCTGTGATTAGTTTAGGCATATTCAGACATTTATTTTTTAAAATGCTTATCCTATGCAGGGGCCACGGGGGGGGGGGGGCTGGAACCTATTCCTAGCAGCATAGGGCACAAGGCTGAGGTACATCCTGGACTGTCTAAGGTCTAGATATACTGTATTTTAAGTCAGAAGAATTTGTTGACTGTGTGTAATAGATCTGAAAACCTATCTGCAAAAGATCAATGTTACATCATTTGAATTAATTGTTGAATTGATTTGATTTTGTTGAGTTACGAACTCGTACACACGTACATTGACTGACCAACCATAGCCAAGTTGACCAAATAGATTCCTGCAGGACAAAAAAACAGACACAGCACGTTGGCAATGTAATAAATTTTTCTCTTGGTAATGGAAGCTTTGTTTCTCTATGACTGACTGTCTAGATGTTTGGTGTTTGTAGTGTGACATGAACATGTTAATGTTTACCTGCGGCTACTTGCTAAATTCCATGAAAGAGAATACGCCATGGCTCTTACTTCGTTGGGAAACTTTACTACTGAAATCTTTTACACCATGCTTTTTTTAAATTCCAGATGATCCTTCAGCCATGCAAGAGTACATACTCATTTTTCTCAGCTTATTTCTGAGTGCTTTTACAGATAGCAGGCTGAGGAGGTTGTGAAAATTCTGTTCTTCATGTGGTCTATGTGTGGCCTTCTGTTCTCTTCTTCACATGTTCTATGTGTTTATTAATAGCTGCTATACTGTATATAGTGACAGACAGTTTTGCAAGTGCACTTTCTGGTTGACAATGGAAAAACATCAGGCTTCCATTATTTAACATTTTAATTTTTTGCAAAGAAATTGTCCTAAATCCAGCCAGACGTTTACTGTTACAGTTTGTCCATGGTCATCTCACAGAGCTAGATACAGAGTATTGTACAAAAGTCATATATGAACATTTCATTCACTGGAATATATAAAAATAATACAGTTAAAAGGTACGAAGAATTTCTTCTGTTGTCCAAAAGCTTATTGATATCTTTATGCTCTCCTTAAGGGCACCCCAGGCATTCCATATATTTGTTAAAAATCACTAGCAGCTCATGTAATTGCTTGATATGAGGAGGTCAGGGTATTGCTAAACTTACACAATTTGACATAAATAAAATCATAGTTTACATCCAGATAAACATAATTTTAACAGTTTCTTTTGGTGAACTTAGTCTTTTGCACAGTACCATATGCTGGCAAAAATAAGAAATTCAGCATTTTGCCTAATGGACTGCAGTGTCATGTCAATTTATACAGTCCATTGTAATATCCAGCACTCAGAGTGCTTTATTAAAACCCAATTATTGACTTTCATTGAAAACAAGGCCCAGCGAACTGGACTGTCCATCCTCAGTGCCAGGATTTCAGCCTAATGGTCCTCCAGATCGTCGGAAAGCAAACTGCCGGAAATGATTGACCGTCGGGACTTGGGGCTGCTGATTGGAGGGGCGAGTACAGGATGAAGTCTGTGAGATGTAGCCTCAAGTATGGAGCATAGGCGAAGCCAGAAACAGCAATCAAGAAATCAGGAAATGGGGCTGAATTACAAAAACAAGACATCCACAACAAACCTCGAACAAGATGTCGGGTGCATGCTGACTGTCTGCAGACTTCTGGCTAGCCAAGACTGTGAACATGGAAACCAGACAATGGCACACAGAACCACAAGGCCACTGATGAGATGCGAGTAAGCCTGACAGAGCAGTGACGATATTGAGCCCTGACCATTGCTGAAAAGTCTAAATAAGTTCTGGAGCAGCTACACTATATGGACAAAAGTATTGGGACACCTGTCTGTGCAATATCTCATTCCAAAACCAAGGGTACAAATAAAAAACTGGTCCTCCTTTGCTCCCATTCTTTGGGAAAGGCTTTACGCTGGATGTTTGAATATCATTGGTGGGATTTGCTGTCATTCAGCCGTAACAGCATCAGTGAGATTGGGTATTGATGTTGGGTCATCGGGGGCCCTTTCTGTTTGTGTGGCCTATGACATCACAACTGAGCTCTTGTTGTTTATAGAAGTTTCCACATCACAATCACTTCACTTGCAGTTTTAACTAAGGCAGAAGTTTGATACTGACTTGTTGGGAAGGTAGCATCTTATGATGGTGCCGCGTTGAAAGTCACTAATCTCTTCAGTATGACCCATTCTGCCACCAGTGTCTGTTGCTGGAGATTGCATGGCTGTGTGTTTAATTAAACACCTGTCTCAGCAATGAGTATGGCTTAATTACCCAAGTCCAAAAGTACATGAACCCCCCCATTAACTGGTGTCCCAATACATTTGTCCATATAGTATACATTTTGCTCAGAGTAAGGTCACTGACATTACCCAATTCTGCAATCAGTATGCAGTGCAGGTACAACACCGAGTAATCCTTAATAAGTTTAAATAAGATCTGGCAGAGCTGCATCTGGTTCAGAGCAAGGTCTTACTGATACGTGCTCAATTCTGCAATCATTATGCAGCACAGGTGCAACACCAAGCAATCCTTAATAAGTTTAAATAAGATCTGGCAGAGCTACATCTGGTTCAGAGCAAGGTCGTACTGATACGTGCTCAATTCTGCAATCATTATGCAGCACAGGTGCAACACCAACACCAAACAGCTCTGCCGAGAACTCAAATTTTGATCAGCGTGAATTATATATACAAACTACACATAAATATATCACATCTGGAATCATGGCCCAGATATTTCCACTAGCCCACCTCAGAGGGTGCCCAGATTGCTCGTTTCCTCCCGGTCAGGGGTGTATGTTTGGCAGCTCTCCAGCTCAGTGAAGTACAGTGCATGAAGCCTGAGTTGCAGCAACTGTCCGTGGAAAGAGGACTTTTTGTTCGGTCCCACAAAGAGACCTTGTGGGACAAGCCCCTTTGCAGCACTCGCCTGAATGTTATCACTGAAGCGACCAATCCAAACACAAAAAAACCAGGACTCTCTCACCGTGACAAATCAAGTTGGTCTGTGATATCACCGTGGTCTGATGACATGGTTTTCTTTTAATCTTTTTTCACATCTTATCTGCGCAGAGCAAAAGGCATAGTAAAAGTCTGAAAAATTAACCCAGGTTTTGCAGATTTTAGAGTCATAGTACTTTTTACAACATCAAGAGTTAAGAAATTATCATCGTGTGGTCTCCATGCATGTGCCCGGTGGTGGGATGGCACCCCATCTAGGGTGTCCTCTGACTTGTACCCTAAGGCTGCTTGGGATAGGCTCCAAGCTCCCCCCACCATGACCATGAATAGGATTAAGCGGTTTAGAAAATGGATGGATGGATGATCTCCACAGAGTGCTAGTCATGTTCTTCAGTTGAACGGTTGATGATTGATATTATGGGTTTCAGTGCCAATAGTCACCATCAGGAGACTCACGAAGTGTGCCAATTTTTTTTTTGGCCAGGCAGTGCATTTTTGTTTCTTTTAAAAATACCCACATGATGCAATTGCATTGCAGGATTGTGCAGTCCAGAAATATAGTACAATGTGCTTTCTGTTAACAAGGTGATATTTTCCTACAGACAGTGTAGAGGTTGGACCAAAACAGTCACAGGAACTACTGATAGCAAGTAAAACGTGATCCATTCCATTCCCAGGCTGCTCATTGGAGCCCCTCGTGCCAAGGCCTTGTCCAATCAGGGAGCCAATATAACAGGAGGTCTATACAGCTGTGACATCACCACCCGGTCCAACGACTGCAAACGCGTTGAGTTTGACAATGAGGGTGAGCATTCCATAGAGACACACACACACAAACATACAGACCATCTTGCCCTTAGGTTGTGACATTAACATCCCGTCCCATTACTGAGCATGAGACTTCTCATACATTTAATATGCTTAATATTTTTGATACCATTCTTATGATTGTTAAATTCAGTATCCTAGTAAATGCTTTCATCCAAGTAACTTACATATCATTTTACCAGTTTTACAGACGGATATTTTTATTAATGCATTATCTTGTTCAGACACAAGATAAATGAGACCATTTCATAAGAAACCTGCAATCTTAATCAGCATGCTATGTGCTACTAAACCACCTGCTGCTCAAAATCTTTAAAGAGACAGAAAGAAACACTGCTGAAAAATGTATAATGTCTGTCTTCATTGTGAATACACACAGTGAATCTGAATTCAGAATACAAGGAGGACCAGTGGATGGGTGTGACAGTGCATAGTCAAGGGCCGGGGGGGAAGATCGTGGTAAGTCAGGGCTGACGCTGCCAGACCCTCATCCATGGGAGGTGTCCTTTTCCACCAAGCCCTTGCTGCCCTTATCACTGATGGTAGACCTAGCCTATCCTTGCAGACCTGTGCCCACCGCTACCAAAGGAGGCTGTTTGTAAACACGCCCCAGGAGTCCAGTGACATCATGGGGCGCTGCTATGTGCTCAGTGAGGACCTCAGCATTGACGAGCACTCCGATGAGGATGGGGGCAACTGGAAGTTCTGTGAGGGCCGACAAAGGGGTCACGAGAGGTTCGGGTCCTGCCAGCAGGGTGTGTCTGCCACCTTCACAAAGGACTACCACTATGTGGTGTTTGGTGCTCCTGGAGCCTACAACTGGAAAGGTATTACTACCAGGTGCCGAATCATTGCTGCAGAAGTTTCTGGAAATACTGTCTTCATAATGGGCTACTGTAACTGTTAAACTCTTGATTAAGTAAGATCTACCTACCTTTTTAAAGATTATCAACATTTCTCCTAATCTCAGTTTCAGTTTATGTATTGTTAGGATAAAGTTAAAGTCTCTCACAGCTAGAGAAGGTTTCATTAGCATCTTCACAGTTTATTTTGGTGTCTAACCATCAAAGCAAAATCAGTGTTTATTTCCATTAAAAAATCCAATGCATTACTTTCATTATTATTTTCCCTTGAATCCTATTTTCCACGTGAATCCAAAAAACATATCAGTGCTTTAGTAAATCAATGTTTATATTGGATGAGCATAAACCATTTGTTTTCATTATATCATTCTAAGTGAAGTTATTGTTATCGTTTGGAGCACTCAGTTTTAAACATCTACACCTTGGGTTCATGACATTCCTGCATTGACCTTCTGCTCCCATAATCATTTCCACCATCCATCTTCACCACTCCAGGAATCGTGCGAGTAGAACAAAAGAACAACACATTTTTGGACCAGGGTATTTACGATGACGGACCCTACGAAGTTGGGGACGAGAACCGGTTGAACGTTGATCTAGTGCCTGTGCCCGCTAACAGTTACTTAGGTAGGTTGGCACTCAACAGACAAGTGGTAGTGAGTGTGGTGAAGGGGTTGGGGGGAGCGATGCCAAAGGCCCATAACGCTCATCTGCGCAATCAGTTGCTGTCGTCTTGTCGGGTCTCATGTTGATGTCCGGAAATGTGTTTTGTGTACCTAGGCGTGCTGTTTATGACGACTTTGTCCGATGCCAATCCTGATCAGTTTGTGTACAAGTCGCATCCCCCACAGGTTAACTGGGAGAAAGCTCTTGATGTCATGGCCAATAGCTATTTAGGTTTGTGATATGTCAGGTGCAGAGAACCTGTTCCTCAGACCCATCATTTCACTGTGGTTGGTCAATGTGTGGTGTCCCATGTGAATGTAGTGCATGCTTATTACATTATGTTATTTCAATGTTACATGTTAGATGTGTTATTCATGGCTGCTTTGTTTTTTGCCATAATTGTTTATCATGAACCGCAAGCTGTTTGTTTTTTTTTTTTGCTTAATGCCACTGTGCGAACTCTATTTATGCATGTAGAGTATTAAAATGTGTGTTTTTTTTTAGTTAGGACTCAAATAGAATCATTTATTGTGTATATCATAACTATTTTGCACCAGGTTGTTACTTCCGTTGTTCCATAAATGATCGTTTTCATTCCCTCATTGTCAATAATAATTGTATTGTTATTTAACCATATTGTGGGGATAATTCCACTGACTACTGTTCAACTGTCAGGGTTCTCTTTGGACACCGGGCACAACATCACGAAAAAGGGCCGCCTGACCATAGTGTCTGGGGCACCGAGAGCCAATCACAGTGGAGTCGTGGTTTTGCTAAGGAAAGATGCCTCAGCATCCAACATGTTGTCTCCAGAATACATCCTGGAAGGACCGGGACTGGCGTCCTCCTTTGGTTATGATGTGGCCGTGGTGGACCTCAACAAAGATGGGTATGTGCAGTGATGATACATTTTTCACACAGGTACTGGGTCATACACAGCATATCACTGATTAAAACTGTAAACACTTGGAAGTTATGGAAAACCGGCATGAAACCGTACATTTTGTGCCATCCATCCATCCATCTTCTAGTTGTTTATCCTTGACAGGGTCACAGGTGGGCCTGGAGCCTTATGTGAGGTAATGTTCCATTAAAATTAAAATGTAAAAAATAAAGGAACGTTTAAGTATCTCCTGATATTTTTAGCACATGGGTGCCCAGTGTTGGTAAACGAATAAAAATAAAATGACATAAATACTTTAGCACTAGAAGTGAATGATGGGTTTAACTGTTCCAGCTGGCAAGATATTGTAGTGGGCGCCCCCCAGTTTTTCATGAAAGATGGAGAAGTTGGTGGAGCAGCATATGTCTACATCAACAAGGAAGGGAATTGGGACACCATTGTACCCATCCAGCTCAACGGGACCAAAGACTCCATGTTTGGCTTGGCGGTAGAAAACATTGGGGACATAGACCAGGACTCGTACAATGGTAGGGCTCTTTGCTGTCTTCGGTCTGAAATGCATGGCCATCGCCGGATATTTGTATGAATGAAAAGTGACTTTGGTCACTAAGCACGAACTGTGTGTGTGTCTCTCTCTCTCTCTCTCTCTCTCTCTCTTTCTCTCGCTCTGTCTCTTTTGCAGACCTTGCGATTGGAGCCCCATAC
>JAACJT020000001.1:22696335-22737208 GCA_009936485.2 Gymnarchus niloticus
TCTCTCTCTCTCTCTCTCTCTCTCTCTCTTTCTCTCGCTCTGTCTCTTTTGCAGACCTTGCGATTGGAGCCCCATACGACGATGCTGGTGCAGGAAAAGTCTACATTTACCATGGTTCTCCCCATGGCATCCAAACCAAGCCATCACAGGTCATTATCTTAGTCTGGAACTCATCCTGACAGTCCATATGGCTAAAACTAATCACCAATATTATGACAGCCAGCAGCTGAATAAACACTAGTCAGGATACAAACCTCTATAGGCTGTTACCCCTAATATAGCAGAAAGCTAATTTGTACAATGACCACCATGTGTACACAAATACAACACTCATCTGTAAAGTCATACTTACCCTCAACTGATTTTAGGTGCTTGAGGGAAGAAATCACAATATCAAGTTATTTGGATATTCTCTGGCTGGAAACATGGATCTGGACAAGAATTCCTATCCTGATCTTGCTGTAGGATCTCTCTCTGATGCAGCATTTATTTACAGGTAATTTATCACTTGAAAACAGCATAATAAAGTATAATGAATTATCGTTATTTTCATGATATCCATTGATCTTACAGGGCAAGACCAGTGATTAGCATTATCAAGGACATCAAAGCCAGCCCGAAGCAAATTGATTTGACAAACAAAATGTAAGACAATGATGGTAATGCCATATTAGAGTTAACTCAGATTTTGAATTGTTTTAGGCTCCTTAGATATGTTCAAATTTATAAAATTACTGTTTTTATTTGACATAAAATGAAATAATTGCAAAAAAATTGATAAAGCATATTTTTTTTCATGCAGCTTGATGGTGGAAGCATGCTTTGCCTACACCGCAAATCCCAGATCCTACAATCCCAAGATCAGTGAGTAAAGTTGAACCCGAGCTCCAGGTTGGATGAGCCCAATCGCTGACGCGTCTTTGGCTTCCTTCCTCACAGCCGTGGCCTACACTTTGGAGGCGGAATCAGAGCGCAGGAGGCTGGGGCTGCCCTCCAGAGTAACCTTTCTCAAGAAGCCCAGTGCAGACTTGGACTTCCAGTACAGCGGGACGCTTGAGCTCCGGGGCCAGAACCGCAAGGAGTGCATCTCTGCCGAGCTTCAGCTTCAGGTGCCGCTCGATCTTGAACTCCTCAATCTGTGGCCACTTTCCAATGGCTCTTCTCACATTTACTTTGTCTTTTGGTGTCTTAGGACAACATTAAGGACAAGCTGCGGAGCATTCCCTTCGAGGTGTCTGTGTCCATCCAAGGGAGGAGGCACAAGGACAGGCAGCACTCTCTCCCAGAGCTGGTGCCCGTCCTGAACTTTAACCTGCCAGAAAAGGCCATCACCGAGGTAACTGAAGCACTGGGCTGATGGTTAATGCCATGTGACATTTCTATCTATTCTAGAGGGTCTTATCACTTTGGTGTGTCTTCAGTCATATTTTTTGACATATTGCCAAGTGTGTAGAACATAGACGACAGTGACACAGTGACTCAGTGGGAAGGGCTGGGAATTTGGTTCCTGTTCTTGGCTTGACGTGTGTGGAGTTTGCATGTTCTCCATGTTTTTGCATCGTTTTCCTCCCAGAGACATGTAGTCCACTCTCTAAAATGCCCTTAGTGAGTGTGTCCCCTTGTGGTGGATTGGCATGCCAGGTAGGGTGCTCCATGCCGCATGTGTCGTTATTTTTTGGCATTCACTCCAGGCTCACCATGGCCCAGTAGAGGATAAGCACATATGGAACATGGAAGGATTTTCAGGAAACTAATTTTCCATTTGAACTGAATGTTAAATAAAACCATCCTATGGACTTGTCTGTTAGGTCAGCTTTTTGAAGGAGGGGTGTGGAACCGACAACATTTGCCAGAGTAATTTGGAGCTGGATTACAAGTTTTGCTACAGAGAGCCCAAACAAGATGTGTTTCCTGCTTTGCCAAGGCAAGTATGAGCAGAAGGGCCCTTTTAGGACTGTCAGGCAAAACAATGCAGTACATTTTCCTCTCATGCTGTACGAATTTATACAGAAGCTGTATAAACTCCAGAATAAAACTGAACACATACTGAGAAATCCATATTTCTTTTAACATTTACACAATTGCCGGCTCTTATCAACGCTCGCACACCTGCATGTAACTGTTAACTAAAAACAAAAATAATTGCTAATTTTGTTCTTCTCCCCAAGCCTCAACCAAAGAACTGAAGATACAACTGAACAGACGTACACTTTTATTAAAGGGCTTGAATGACACGTCCCCAAACACACACCAATCCAATCCATGTAATTAAAAACAATTTTGATGAGTTGCTTTGCCATTTATCTTTATATAAATGATATGACTTGCTTTTTTAGTGAGAATGGTGTATCAGTGATATCCCTGAGTGACCAGAAGGACATTGCGTTGGGAATCACAGTGAGGAACAGGAATGGGGACGATGCCCATGAAGCCAAACTGGTCGGGACATTTCCCAGTTCCTTGTCATATTCTGCCTTTCGCTCGCAGAAGACCGGGGTAAGATTGGCCTCTTCTGGCTTTGATGACATATGCCAAAGGATTCCACTCTGCTGCTGGGCAATCAGTGTAATATGGTTACATATTTCCCAGGTAATCTGTGCAGCCAATCAGAATGGGTCACAGACAGAGTGTGAGCTGGGAAATCCATTCAAACGGAATTCAGAGGTAAGTCTTTGGTGCTCTGTTATGAAATGTATTTCTTACTGTACGAATTCTTATTGCTCAAATTGGTTCTAGGTCACCTTCTACATAATACTGAGCACAGCGGGTATTTCTCTGAACACAACCAACGTTGACATTGACCTTCTGCTTGAAACGTGAGTCTCTTCTCCCAACAGGGCATTGGTTCATTCTGATATGAAAGATTATTCTGCATGTTTAACCAAACATGAAGTTTCAAGTTTATATATAACACTGTGTGGTATAACAATACATGGCCACTTTCCTTCCTTACAGGACCAGTGAACAGAAGAACTTGGGCGTTGTAAAGGCCAGGGCTAAAGTAATAATTGAGCTGCTTCTGTCCATCACAGGGTAAGCACGTTTTTCACCAACCTAGCCATCATCATTCATTATGACATTTTATCATTTTTAGAATATTGTGCATGGTTATTTAGAGTCTTCTACACCAGACATTGCCTGACATAGCTTATCTGCTGCTTCTCAGAATGGCCAAGCCTTCCCAGGTCTACTTTGGGGGTATCGTAGAAGGAGAGAGTGCCATGAAGTCTGAGGATGATATCGGGAGTTTAGTTGACTACGAGTTCAGGGTAATTCTCATTTTCAAAGCACATTCCACATGTTTCCTGACAACCAGGATGGCTGATCTTTGTTCAGTTTAAGAGCCATACAAATAATGCTTGCATTAGCATGTTGGGTAATAATGCATCCAGACCTCAAACACTTTATATAAGTTTGCTGATGTTTATTGACTAGATCATCAACTTGGGGAAGCCACTTAAGTCATTTGGCACAGCCTCCCTGAACATCCAGTGGCCCAAAGAGAATTCTGTCGGGAAATGGATTCTGTATCTGGTGCGGATCAACACAAAGGAATTGCAGGAAATTCCCTGCTCTCCGGAAAGTGAAATCAACCCACTGGCTCACATACAGGTACCATGTCTATGCCATTGACTTCTAGAACTGGAAGCAGAAAAGCGATAGTTAACTTCGGACACCGGTGGAGATTTTCTGTACCAACGCACAGGCGTTGTTGTTTTTCAGGAGCACGGCACATTCCGGATCAAACGTGCCCTTGAGGAAAAAAAGACAGATGAAAGAAAAACATCACTATTAACAGACAAAAGAAAATACAAAACTCTGGTAAACAGATTGGTATTCTTAATTCTTAAGTTAGTTTCACAATAACTGCTGAATTATTGCAGTAATATGGAATGGTGGGTATTTTTTGCAGTCATGTGACCATGGGATTAGATGTGTAGCGATAAGATGCCCCCTTCAGGGCTTGGACAGTAATACAGTTATCATCGTAAGGTCCCGACTCTGGAACAGCACCTTTCTCGAGGTATGTTTCTTTCTCAGTAAAAGACAGAGGCATCACGTGAATTCTACATTAAAATGAAGGACTTAATTTACACTTAAGGATTTAAAAAGAAGTCTCTCCTGGTCATTTTGTCACAGGACTATGCTTCCCTCAGTTACCTTGACATCATTGTGAAAGCCTCTCTCAGCCTGGATGCTTCTGCCACAAACATGATCCTTAAAAATGCAGAAACTCATGTAAGTTACCAGAATATCAGCCCCATGCTGCTTAGTACCATTGACCTCTCTCTCAACCACAAAGCAGACATGACAGCTAGTTGATTGTGACATTCTTTACTTTTATATACTTTGCACATGTATAATGATACTATGACAGTTATTGCAGTCTGTGCCATATTGCTGCAGTGCTTTTAGAGTTTTGTTTAGCAATACTCTTATCTTTAAAGTTTATTACTCTGAGGTAGTATAAGCATGTCACCAAGGTGGTGCTGATATTCGTGTTTCAAATGTGTTTCAATTTTACTTTGACAGGTGAGACTGACAGTTTTTCCAGAAAATTCTATGTCTCACTATGGTGGAGTTCCCTGGTGGATTATCCTGGTGGCAATCCTGGCCGGCATCCTGATGTTGGCACTGCTGGTATTTTTCCTCTGGAAGGTAAGTGACTGGTTGCATATTTGCACAGCCAGCATGCTGTTTTTCAGATTAACTTTCTACAAATTATGGTTTTGCAGTGAGACCTGGAGCTTCTCTGCAGGTGTGAATTTGCTGCACACTTCTATGTTTACTTGAAAAGAGAATGTGGTTTCATCATTGCCATGATACCTCAGTGGGGTGACAAACCTCAGCCTGCGCAGCATCACGCTTGCAGATTTGTCGATGTCGTCAAGTGCATGCATGTATCTGACCCTGTTCACAGCCACCCATCCTCGACTTGCTTCCTTGTAGTGTGGTTTCTTCAAGAGAGAGAAAAAAGACCAGTATGACACCGCATATCACAAGGCTGAGATCCATGTTCAGCCATCTGACAAAGAGAAACTCACCATGGAGGCATAGTGCCCTCTGCATTCGGCCTCTGGGTAAAACTAACATGTGAATCTGTCTGGCTCTTGGAGTCCGCATGGTGTGTGAGCTTCATGCATTTACAGAAGTGCTTCTCTGCAGTACGTTGGTGGTGAGGGGGCCTAGTAAATGTACACACACATACTGTGCATTACTAAGAATGGCAGAATCTATCATTTAAAATGGTTTTGATGGTTTGACTGATGCCTTCTTTTAACATGTTTATGTGCATTTCTGGTCCTCATTAAACATTGTTTTGAACTTTGCAGCTTTCTGCTTTATAAGTCTGTGTGTGTCAGACGATGTCATTCCTGCAGTTTCTCACTAACTCTGTTTTAAAGGTCATTTGTTTCTGTTGTTTCAGTAGGTTACTGCTTTGCCAAGCTGACGTCAGTGGCTGTTTGCACTGCAGTGTTGTATTTATGTGTTTCTTAAATATTATTTCCACGAGCATGCGTACCCACTTTTAATCTGCTTCTCTGAAATGCTGCATCTGGGCCTCACTCTTTTAACATTTCAAATTTGTTTCATAAAACAAGAGAGTATGGAAGGTAACTTTTTTTTTCAATTCAACACTTTCCTTAGTGTGGATTTTTCAAACGCTCCAAGTATGACGACAGCATTCCAAGATACCACGCCGTACGGATACGGAAAGAGGAGCGTCAGATTAAAGACGATAAAGCCAAATTTGACAGCCTGGAGAAGAAACAGTGGATGACAACTTGGAATGAGAATGAGAGCTACTCATAAGACTGATAATTGTAATGACTGGAAATATCAAACGATTGACCTTTGTATGCATTTAGGCTTCTCAAAGCTTTCTTTTTTATTTTTGTACAATCTGAACATTCATTTGTATATATTGACAAAAGAAATTAAGGAAGCATATGTTTTTCATTTCAAGTTCACTTCTGATAATGTCATCTTTCACTGGGCATGGTAATAAGGCTTGAAAAAAAATCTCCTTCGAAGCCTTATTACCTTTGCAGGGTGTTGAATGGTGAAGAGATGTTGAAGAGTACATGTTTTCGTCTGTGATTTTGCTGCTGTAAATTTACAGATGCATCCACATCTGGACTTACAATGGTTGCAATGGCGCACAGAAGCATCTAGAAGTCTTCATATTTTACATACTCCTTCTGAGAACTATTGTCAAGTGCATTTTTTGGTGTACAGATGGAGTACAGAAACTTTTTGTATGTTTTGTATATATTTAAATATTCTGGGTCAGTTTTTATTTATTTCTCTGCTACATGCATACATTGGCCAAAGATTTGGGAGGTCATAAGAGGACACACCAACCAATAGGCTGGTTTCAGCTAAGACCCATTTTGTTGCTGCAACGAACATTGAATGCAAGGTGTTGTCATGGATTTTGATTATATCATTCATCTGTATCATATACATTCAAGTGAAGCAAGTATTTCTGGAGCAATTATACACTGCCTTTCCAAAAAAGGTCATCATTTCCATTTAAATAAGCAAATACAGTACTTAAGAGCCAATGGCCTGGTCTAGGCTCAGAGAAGTTATGTAGCAATAAAATGAAATCAGCTGAATCTACTGAATGACCAGGTTATACCATCAATGGATTTTTCTTCCCTGACAGCACAGGCATATTCCAGGACAAAAATGCCAAGGTTCTTCAGGCTCAAATCGTGAAAGTGGTTCAGGAAGCATGAAGAATCATTTTCACATGTGAACTGGCCACCACAGAGTCCTGACCTTAACGCCATTGAATGTCTTTGGGATGTGGTAGAGAAGACTTTATGGAGTGGTTCAACTCTCCTGTTGTCAATACAAGATTCAATGAAAATTAATGCAAATCTAGGATAAAAAAATGTTGAGACATTGCATAAGCTCGTCCAAACAATGCCACGACGAATGCTCCTTAATCAAAGCTAAAGATGGTCAAATGAAAGACTGAAGTGTGTGACTTTTTTTTTTGACCAGGCAGTGTATATGCAAACAGGAAGCAGGATAATCATCATCATGAACAGTAGTAACTTGGGTCAGAGGTGTTCTGGGACTGAAGCTGTTACTCCTGAATGTTTATTTTGAATTCTATTATGCATAAGTACTCATAAGGAGACTACTTTTAAATCTTTTTGGTTTTACATGAATTCTGCCCCATGATCTGTCAAACATGGGATCATTTAAATTATAGACCACCTTGCAACAGATGTTTTGTTTTCCGTTTGCACTGAAAACGCATGGTGGGTGGGAGTATCTTGAACTACCAATCAATATTGGTGATAGCCAGCATTGATTGGTAGTTCAGGATACTCCCACCTACCATGGGTTTTGAAGGTTCATTTAGCACCAGCATTGATCGGTTAGTTCAGGATACTCCACCCATCATGGGTTTTAAAGCCTCATTTTTTCTTATATGATTGCAATTCCTGTAAGGGCTAGCTTGACTGCCCTGGGAAAAAAATCCTTTTTGCACCACAGCCTAACATTTCTGAAGAAATGCAGGCAACTTTCGTCCAACCATTTTCTTCGCTTTTTGGTGTAGCTTTTAAATTTTTCTCTGGGTAATGAATGTATATGTAGATGTATTTAATTTAGTTCTAAGAATATTTACATTTCTCAAGTCAGTTACACTGGAGACAGCCATAGCAGGTTAAACAAATGGTGTTCCTCTCACTAAAGAGCAAAATGGTGTGAAATAACTGTAAAGTATATGTACTGATGAGCATTACTGTAACAATTATTTTTTTGTGTGATCGTCGCTTGTAGTCTTACCACTGACTGTTTTCTTTCTACTAGAAACCCCTTCCAAAACAGAAAAAAATTCTGCTTTACAGATAATAAAATAATAAAACTTGCTTTTGTATGGCTACATTCATTTAAATAACCTTAACAGACATTTGAAAAGCATAAGTTAAGTAACAATTAATATTATTACTAAAACAATGGGCCAATGCCCCACAGAAAGATAGTGAACTTATAGTATCATTGTGACTTTGAGTATTTTTCGTGAAATAGCGGTATTATTTTAAAATGTGCTACATGTCACTGTATAGGGAATTTGCTCAGTTCCGAATTATTAACTTTACATTGTGTTCTTTAACAGAGCAAAAATGTACCTTATTAAGGTAATTCATTTTTAAGGCACCTCCCCCGAACATATGTGCTGTGACGTATACGTGCCTAGACGGGCCAATGAAAGGACGTGCAGACGGGCCAATGAAAGGACGTGCAGACAGGCCAATGAATGGACGCGTCTCGCTTTTTTGCGTCATTGAACTCGAAGCGCGTCGACTTTTGATGTCGTCCGATAGCTTAGCAGCTACCTTTCCTTAGTTAGCCAGTGTTACTGGCAACGGTGTGAAATCGAGGGAGGATGATGTGTAGTGAGTTAGAGGTGGTTTAGGATAAATGGCTTGTAGGGATCAATTGTGAGTAAGCGATATTTATGAAGCCTTCCTAGCCAAAAAATGACGCAAAAGGCTAACAGAGGTTAATGTGTGTAGAGCAAACATTAGAAAATATGAGGCGATCGAGGGAGAGCACGACGTCTGTGGGGTTTTAAATGTCACTTCAAAAATGACAGTCGCTGTCGACCTCTGTGGCTCAACTGAGTATCACACTGAACGACATTAATTGTTTTTTTTTTATTTTTATTTTGAAATTCTTATCCGGAAGTAATCCCTGAAGTAGCGAATATTTATAAAAATGCGTCTTTTACGATTTCTTCTGAAATCCGCATCCATCGAAAAGCATATAGATTATTACTGCAGGTTTTCACCGTCGCCTCTCTCCATGAAACAGTTCCTAGATTTCGGTGAGTCGTTGTAGGGTCTGATTGTTTGTGTTTTGTCCCGTTGCTTGTAAACATCATGGCAAATATAGTGATGCAGCTGTGTAACGTGTACCCCCCCCTTACATTCACAGGAACAGAAAATGCCTGCGAAAGGACATCGTTTTTCTTCCTGAGACAGGAGTTACCCGTAAGGTTGGCGAACATATTGAAGGAAATTAACTTACTGCCTGACAACCTGTTGAAAATGCCTTCAGTTGGGCTGGTCCAGAGTTGGTAGGTTTGCGGTTATCGTGACTAACAGACTATGTCACCAAGTGTTTAATTAGAGCCAGAGATTTGTGAAATACCCATCTGCTCCCTGTAAAGCTACACACTGTAATAAAACAATTACGGGCTGTGTTGGAGAGTACAGCCCTGCCAGGCATCTCCTGCTCCAATGTTGGCTGTATATGCCGTGGTGAAAGGACATAACATGTATTTACCAGATGGAGAAAGCCAGCAACTCCATCCCTGGTCGACTCATAAACTTCCTGCTTACACGTAACGCTATGCCGTAGTTTTTCTTCTCTTTAACAGTTGTATATGGAATGTGTGTGAATGTAATGCACATTTCTTGTCAGGTATACACAGAGTCTTGAAGAAATCTTAGAATTTAAGAGCAAAAGTGCTGACGAGAAGGTCATATATGAGTGAGTTACCTGGATGATTCGTTTTGTTGCCTTTACATTCTGTTAGCTTTTTTTTTTTTGCCTGTTAAATAACAAAGCCAATATTGTGTCCCCAGTTTCACCGACACAGTCATTCGAATCCGAAACAGACACAATGACGTCATCCCCACCATGGCGCAGGGGGTGGTGGAGTACAAAGAGGCATATGGCATGGACCCAGTGACCAGCCAGAACGTGCAGTACTTCCTTGACCGCTTCTACACCAGCCGCATTTCAATCAGGATGCTGCTGAATCAGCACAGTAAGTGTGAGAACTGCAAAGCTCATTACAACTGGTGTGACCGCTTGACAACTCATTACCTGTTATTTATTACTTTTTTTTTTAATATTCCCTCACAGCTTTACTCTTTGGTAGAAAGGTTCGAGTGAACCCTGCTCACCCTAAACAGATCGGCAGTATAGACCCCAACTGCCAAGTCGTGGATGTGGTGAAGGGTGAGCCCCTGTTTTGTCTGGTTCTACTCCTGTGGCACAGAATCTGCAGTATGATGTCATACCTTTTAGTTTGCAAGTCCCTTCCAGTACAGTTGGAACCATGTCTTGTCTTTCAGATGCCTACCAAAATGCTAGGAAATTATGTGATCTGTATTACAAGAACTCGCCAGGGTTGAAGCTGGAGGAATTGAATGGTACATATTTACTCTCACCTGAATTTGTGTGTGTGTCATGGAGCGCAAGATGGGATACGTGATAAACACATTGTAATGTACTGTGTGAAATGGTATGAATGGCAAATGAAGATCTCGTTTATTTTGAATACCAGTAGTAAGTCACCAGACTGTCACTGACCTTTGTTTTTTTTTTTTTTTAAATTCTGTGTTTTTGGATACCTGACACTGATCAGACTACTTTGGTCATAAACAGAATAATTTAGATGCAATAAATTAGCACTTTTACTCATTATAAACATTAACAATGTGTTATGCAGGTATATCTGTAGCTTACAGTACCTTTAACTGGAAGTCTAACCTTACTGAAAGGTACAACTGCATAATTACTCTTTGGTCCTCATCCCTTAAACCAATACCTGCTTGCTGCTCTTTTTCTAGAGCTTTTGTAAGCCTGCATCTATCTGGTTGTATAAATGAATTATTAAAGTAGCAGGGGATATGTAAATGTGGACATACTTGTTGTATTTTGATGTGTCTACAGCCAAAGAACCTGGAAAGCCCATAACGGTGGTATATGTCCCCTCGCACCTTTACCATATGGTATTTGAACTTTTTAAGGTATGTCCTGTGCTTTATATTCTCTCTATCTTCCTGTCTTATCCTTAATTTGTCATCTGAGTCTAACATGTTGGGGCTGTCCTCTTCAGAACGCCATGAGGGCTACTATGGAGTTTTGTGGAGATGCTAGCGAATTGCCTGAAGTCTGCGTTTGGGTCACCCTTGGGAATGAGGACTTAACGGTGAAGGTACGGCTTTTCTCCGTGGTCCCAAATTGATGTGCCCCTTCCTCTCTAACTGCATCCTATGAGGAACCTTGTTTTTGGACATTGGCAGGTGAGCGATCGAGGAGGGGGTGTCCCTTTAAGAAAGATTGAGAGGTTGTTTACTTACACCTACTCCACTGCCCCCCGACCACGTGTGGAGACCTCCCGGGGAACCCCTCTGGTGAGATAATGTGACTTAGCACTCGTAGTTTATCAGCTCACATCTTGGGAGGGACCCTGCAGTTGTTCTCTTCAGCATCGTATTTTAACATGGAGCAGCTTAGTAAATTATAGAGTAGTAGTAATAAAAAGATTTTCAGTATTTTGTTTCAGTTTTGCTTGAGCTGAATGTATGCTTATAAGCAAGGTACATCTGCTGTCATGCTGGGTTGAAATCATTTGGAACAAGGGAAGAATTATGCTTAATTTGGTAGAATAAATCAGAAATGCCTTTGCAAACTGACTTGTTTTTCAAAGCCTATTAGAAGTACCTTGAATTAAACGTACTCCATGTTTACAGGCTGGCTTCGGTTACGGCCTGCCCATTTCACGTTTGTATGCCCGATACTTCCAAGGAGACCTGAAGCTGTATTCCTTGGATGGCTATGGCACCGACACGGTGGTATACATTCGGGTAACCTGAGCAGTGCAATGAGTTGATCAACTTTACACTTAACTATTTAACGTATGATTTAATGTATGATTTTTAAGATTTATATTTTCATCTGTTTTGAGCATGATAATTAGCCTATGGAAGTGTTTTGTGACAACTGGGTCATGGTCCACAGGTGGGTTGTGAGGGCCCTCTAGTGATCTGCAGATCTTTACTTGATGCTAAATGGCCCTTTCATGCATAAATTATGACTGCCTGCGACCTTCATCCATATATTGGATAAGTGGATTTAAATAGCTGTCCATTGTAGTAATCACCAGATATGAAAGGGATATATGTTCCCTGAGGTTGATAAGGTTGAACTCCAGCCCTAGAACATTCAAGTCCATAATGTTTTTATGCAGGCATTATCCACGGAGTCCATAGAGAGGCTTCCTGTCTACAACAAGTCAGCCTGGAGGCACTACAGGGTGACCCATGAGGCCGACGACTGGAGCGTGCCCAGCCGGGAGCCCAAGGACACAGCCACGTTCCGGGGCTCCTAGTTCTTGCGCTGCAGTTTTGGGGCAAAAATAGAGTTGTGGGAAGGGGGGGAACAAGACACCTGTTTGGGATCATTTTCCACATGAACCAATGACAGACAAGCTCTGTTAAGAACAGGAATGGCACATGGCAGTTGAGTATTTGAATCGTTAGGTACCTGTTTGCTAGCCTGACCTGGTACTAGGGTCAACCCTGAGGAGAAAGTTATGGTGCCATTATGATGCCGTGAGTGTGAAAATGCAGATTAAACTGAAAGCTTTGTTTCATGGCAGAATGCTTAGTGCTGCGCATTAGCGCATTTTAACTTGGTCTTTTGTGGCAGGATTGGTGAATGTAGGGATTGCAGTACTCACAGTGTTGTTGTGAAAGCTGGGCTGGACATGCACTTGCAGCTTGAACATTGCGTTAAAGCAGCTGTGGACAGTAATGGGCTGTCTGGACTGTTGGCCTCTCTTGGCTCCTGACAGTCTGGCTGAACATAAACATTGGTGCCTTTCTCTTAGATAACGCTTTGTTACGTTTTGGTGGGCAAAGATCATGTGGCTTAAAGTTTAACAGACTGATGAAATTTATTTGAGGGTTGTAATACATTTGACTTTCTAGGTTTGTTTTGTAAGGATGTAAAATATGACCCAAAGTGCTGCCTTCAGCACAAGAGTGTAGTTTTGGGAAATAAAACCACACAATTTACGAACAAAAATGCACCTTTGTGGTGTTCACTTGTACCATGTGAAAGATGTATTTTTGTATTATGCAATACTTTGATGTTTTTTAATATATTGCAAAATCAACTCGATCAAAAATAGGCAGAATTGTGTGTATATATAAGAAAATCTGTTGCACAGGTTAGAAAAAATGTCTATCTTCAGATGGTTACATTGTGCTGATTGAGTGCTTCTGAAATACTGCTGACTCAGTGCATATTCCTTCCTGAGTCATGCATTGTCTAAGCCTTTTTAAACATTCAAGTTAGGACTAAATCTTCTAGTCAGACATCATTCTGCTCATAGCATAGACATCACATATTGAATACCTGTAACTCATTAGCTAAATGTTAACTTACCATCCGTATGGAGCTTGTCCACTGATTTAATCTGAATAACCATGACTTCTGATTGGAGAAAACTGAAATCCTGACTTCAGGATTTCCTGAATCTCCCAGAATATCTCCAATCAGAATTCAGGTTTGACTATAGGATTTGTCAAACCCAATTTCAGGAGCGGGCCCCTGGTTATTCCAGCCACTGGCAGCGCTTGTTGATCAGTGCCACTGCTTGCATGGTTAAAAACGTCCCCCTTCTTGCATTTGCATATTTCCACACTTGCACGCAGCTATACCACCAGATGAGAAAATTAGTTTATTAGTGCAAACCTGTACAGGAAGTACCAGGAAAAACAATTAAGCTAGTTATTTTTGGACCTGCAAGATTATGTCCACCTAGTAAACTATAGAAATACATGTAAACCAGAAATGTATATCTATGCATTAGGTCTCCATGTGTGCAGATGGTAGTTGTGGTTCCACTATATACTCTTAAAGAAAGATGGAATGTGGGAGAAGCAGGAATGACAGACTGTTTCCTCGGAATGATTCGCCTGATCAACAGGGAATTTTATGTGAGAGAATGTGATTTAGTATCACATTCAGCATGACTTCACTAATGGGCTGCTTTTGCTGGAATGCAGATATCTCTGCTGCTCCCTGCCTACAGAGAGGAGTGTGAAAATCTGCAATCTTGTTCTTCTGACCTTTCTACGTAGTAGAAAATAACTATTGAGTTCTACTTTAAAACTTATGTAAACTATGCATATATATAAAATTTATACATTTTAAACCTTTTTCCAGCTTAAAGATTTAACGCGTAACTTTTACAAAATTCTGTAAGAAAACATCTGTACATAACAAGTATGTTACTTTGCTAAAAATACAATACAAAACTGTTGAAAAAGCTGGCCTCATTCTACGGTGGAAGTAATAGTTCTCCAATATCTTTCATCTTATAATATAGTGGTGGGCTAAAACATTAAAAATAGGTTAATTTGCTGAGCACTTGTCAACCCGTGTCGTGTCGATATTTTCTTTGAAAGTAAGACAGTATTTTTAAGCTTAGACCTCCTCCAAGCTGATTAATCCTAAAACAGGTTAGGCCTGCCGGTTGGACATCAATTCTATAACCTTGGTGATTTTTTGCACTTTCTGTCCAGGTTAGCCAAGCAAGTCATCGCATGTTTCATGGCCTCGGACCAGGGAGTGGACCATGAAAGGGCGGTGGTCAAGTGGAGCCAGGAGCGTGATTAGGTGAGGTCAGAGGGAGGGGTTTGAGAAGGGCGAGGCAGAGTTTGATGTGAACACCCGAGAGCAGTACTTTGCAGTTTAAGTTGTCACTGGCCATTTGAATGCAGTGTAAGAATCATTACATGTTCAAAGTGTGCTTATTTTTGGACTTAGATGAATTTACATTTTGAACTGCTATTGTTGTGAAATGACAAGCAGATGAGTGTGCAGTAAGAATTCTCCTAATTCACTCAAGTAGAACTTGTATCGGTATGAAGCCTTGAAGTGACCAGACCCTGTCGATCCTTGCAGTCCAGCTCATAAAGGATAGAAGACTGGAGTCCAGGTAGAGGAGTGGGAGGGTATTGTGGAGAAACTCAGCAGGTGGAGTCTGTGCTGACAGGCAGTTTCCCGCTCCATTTGGTTTCCTTCTCCCTCTTTTTCCGCAGTTTCTCCAGCTTCTCCTGGGCTTTCCTCATGTCCTTTAGCTTCTTTTTGATGGTGGCACGGTCACTCTGGCTAGAAACCCCCAAAGCCTGAAAAAGGATGAGTAATTCCATTCAGGTGGCTTCTAATGTGATGCTTGGTTTAATTATCTAGTTAATTAACTGATCTGCTGTTCTTTGATTCCTGTCAACATTTAAATTTAGTGCCCCAGCCAAATATCCATAAAAGACTAGCACAACACTAATGACGTTTTACTTGAAATTACACATTCAGTCCAGCAGGTGACAGTCAAGTACAGAAAAAAAAAAACCTGCCTCGTACTCAGTATTTTAATAAAGCCTGACTTCCTTGATGCAAATTGACTAACTGTATGAGTGAGAGTGCTGAGCACTTGGAGGCTTTAAAAAGAGGAATGGTGTCCAACCTTCAGTCTGTCACTATCCAAGTACAAAAGCTGCTGCCCACTGACACCCTTGGCTGTGAAGTCTTCTATGTACTGGTCCATATTCATTCCCATCAGCCAATGGGAGACCTGTGTCGTAGTCCACTCAGTGACGGGCCGGTTCTGCCACTGGTATTCCTTTCCTGGGAAGACTGGCTCATGGTCCAAATTCTGAGGTCAACACACAGAAAGAGTTCTGTTACTTAGAGTGTTCCACTACATTTTCTCCAAACAGTAGATAACATGATGTTCATGTTATATAACATACCATACCTAGCAACTTATCATTTAAATAAAACCTCTCCCCATTTAAAAAAATTTTCTTTGATTTTTTTTTTTCTTAGCAATACCTGTCTTACCTAATGACTACATACATGCAACCTGTCATAACTCATTAATAAAGTATAAAACTCAAAAGTGAAGAAATAAAAAACACAAGGCACTTATGTACATTCCAGTCACTGAATAAGTAAATGCATAAGTTGATGCATGGATATTATGTACGTACGAGTTGGGCCCAACCCAGAACTTACGTAAGTTTCATCTCAGTCATTGGGTAAATGAAATCCTATAACTCTTCACATCAGATCCTAATACTTGCAATAGTGTTCTAAACTGACTAAAGAACATCGATGTGGTGCACTTTGTGCTAAGAACCACACATGTCAGGTGTCTGCCGTCAGCCTGTAACCAAAGCCAGCTGAAGTAGCGTATTCGGTAAAGTGACACCGCGCTAAGACGCACGGCTGTTTGTACTTGAGAAGTACTCCATCCTGCAGGAGGAGAGCACGAGTTAATTAGAGCAGGTTAAAATCTGGAACATGCTGAGGGGGAAAAAAAGCAGGTCAGTTAAAAAGAGAAAGGTTTGGACAACCTCTCCTGTTCTTACTCTCACGCACCCACTTTTAAGAACTAGTGCCTGGGGCAGTACCTTCTCAGAAGGTTACACAAACTGAAGGGCAACAGCAAGACTGATAGTCCAGAGGAGCATTTAGTGATATGCAGACTGGAGACATAACAGCTGTGAGACACTGAATGTGGATGACAGGGTTACATTAATGTGAGGGACTTCCGGCCACCAGAGAATAACATGATGCCCATATTAATAAAAAAGATAATAAATGGCCTTCCTCTCAGATTTGTCAACAAATATGCCCACAGGTGCACAGAACCCAATCCTCCGTGTCCTTTGACGAGGTTCGATCAGCGCTAGCAGGTGGTAACCATATGTATGTTGGGGGCATTCCCCTATTGCTGGACAATCTCAAAATTAAGACCAGGAACCAGGCTCTCTACCAGAAACTCACCTCGTTGGACGAGAAGGTCAGAGTGTGTGAACGCCCAGACAGACAGGGCTCTCCGACTAGCCCTGCTAAGTCTGAACGGGGACTTCCAGGGTTTGAACTCTCTACGACTGAAATGCTCTGGAACGGCGGAAACAAGCAATGCATTAAAGGGACAGAGATGCTTTGCACATGCATTTTCAGCTCTATATAGTTCTGTGATTTTTAGGGCCAACTACCTTCCACACAGTAATTTAATTGGTTTTACACTGAATTCACAAGAATGAGGCAATATCTATAAATACATGTGTCTGGGGCCGTGGTTAAAAAAAGACATCATACTTAGTCTATTTTTAATACTATAATGGAATTACTATGTGCCTTTGGGCCAATGCAACGTGCTTTCCTGAAAACTGCACTAAAGAATAATCTTAAGGATTAAGGACAAACAACTAGTACCTCCTTACCAAATGAGGGTCTGGTGCTCAGACTTTCCCAGATTTTTTACAGGCAAGGCAGTTTTTCAAGGAAGTGCTGTTCTATTTAATAGGATTATTCGACTTCCTACAGTGGGGGTTAGCTTTTTCCCGTGGAGTAAGAGCCATCGACTCTAGTGGTCAAATGAGACAAACTGGGTCTGGAACTGTATGGAATAACCTCACATAAAGTGAGGCACAAACGTGCGGGGTGTGCGTGTTACTGATGACCCTGTCTGGTGTTCAGTAAGAAAGCAGCACAGTAATGCTAAAATCTGCTTCCACAAATACAGTGATCAAGTATGTCAGA
Source organism: Gymnarchus niloticus (assembly GCA_009936485.2). Classification (NCBI taxonomy): domain Eukaryota; kingdom Metazoa; phylum Chordata; class Actinopteri; order Osteoglossiformes; family Gymnarchidae; genus Gymnarchus; species Gymnarchus niloticus. Next base: position 22,713,721 of record JAACJT020000001.1, read on the forward strand.
CAAGTACCACATTCCTATCAATAGCAGATTATGACATTCAATAAAACATCCTAAATAACTAAATTCCCATCTTTAAAAAACGTTCAGATCTGCTTGTTCTTTAACGTGTGCACTGCAACACCTGATCGTAGATCCATTCTCAATGTCGGCTTAAGAACAAAATGGCGAAAAAGTGAAAATACACACTTGGAAAACGTCACATTACTAAAAACTTTCGATTCAAATTTAGCATTTGGTTGCCGATTTTAAAATTAAACAGCAACTACACGTAATATTCAGTATCTTAGAATTGAGGCCAAATATAAAAATATAGTTCATTCTCACACCCCTGACCCATTTGCCATTATGCTTTTCTGTCACTGGTGCCTGTTTGTGATTGATTTTCCTTTATTACGCAATGTTGAGTATTATTACAGTAATAAAACCAAACGATCATTAAAACAGAGCTAAAAACAGTGTATCATGCTTCCATTTTTGTTAGCAGAATGACTAATGGACGGATTAGTACCTGTTAACTGCTGTTTATTTCTATTCTACATCTATTAACTACACCTACATCTATAAGCTTCTAAGTACCAAGATAATGAAATAAACATTTGTACTGTACCAAATCTAAGGAACGGCTGAATAAGGAAGACCAGGAAAGGTTGCTCTGTTTAAAAAGAGGGGGTATTAGTTAGAGATGTCGTCTAAAGCAGGTCCTCTCCATTAACAAGCTTTAATGTTTTATCCTCGGTGCACTTTGTAGCATTCAAATTCTTCAACGGGACATGGTGGCCTCAGACATCTGATAATGCCGATTTGAGGTGTAGGGAGATGCTTGGTGATTTGGTCAGGGGGTGTCTGAGCAGGAATGTTAACAGTGGGTTTGGTTTCCTGTGCTCTGGGCCGGTCCGGGAGCATTTCTTGGCAAACCCGACTTACAGACAGTCTACATGGCAACATACACATAACTAGCCCCAGAGTGTCTGACGCAGTGAAGGCGAAATGGACAGCCATCATTTAAAAATGTGCTGAAATTAGACTCCGTGAGGGTGCGCCATGCTTCACTGCGTATTCTCAAAGCAGGTGGAAAAAACAGCTTAAAATGGCTAGGTACTGGAGCGTAGAAACCAGGAGAACTGCTGGACGGACAGTTCACTGTCAGAACTTGGTCTTCATTATATATTGTAAGATAAACTAGGATCTCATAGCTCCTTTCAGCATAACACTGAAAAACCACAATGTTAACACTGCAAATACTGAGCCATAGTCAGTTTTCAAAAATAAATTATTCATGTTTGATAAAAATAGTTCCCGCATATACAAAGCACTCTGCACACTGCACAATTAAGGCCAATTACTTAAGGATGAATTATACAAAAGATATTCCAGTAGGTTTTCTCTCCAAAGAAAGAATACGATTTCTTATAATCATACAACCTGGATGTAAAGACATTTTGAAAGCACACTCAGGCACACATTTGGTGTTCCCTTTGATGCAAGCTTAAATGATGATGTCATTAATGATTCCGCTTTTCACAAAGCTGTGGGGACGGAGCAATGTTGGCCGGACTTCAAAAGTTCAAACCTTTCTCTGAAAATGAGCCTATGAATGCTACCACACTGACACCTACCTCTTCGTGGAGGACGTCCTGTTGACGATCATTAGAAATCAAGAAAATCTTTCGTTCTTTATACCATTTTTTTACAGTTTTGTTTTGTCATGATGTCTCCTTAAATCTCTGTTTTTAGGAGGTACTATTCCCCTGAAGGTGTTTCTTGAAATATGTTCCCACGATAAAACGCACAGACATATGGACACAGCAGCACGCACACAGAGGATCTCTTACTGAATGTGTGACAAAACTAGAGGGACACATTAACTGGGACTGTCACCTTTCCCTATTCAGCAATATGCAACGGCGGTCATTTTGAATGCAAGACGTCCTGCATTAACCTTGCTTTTCAGGTCCGTGTTCTGCTCGTCACTGCTCTCGGTGGCAGCTCTAGGCAGGCCGGGGCTGGACGACAATGGCTGCCTTTCCCGGTCCCCAAACCGGAGGAAGGGCATGCAGTTGGGAATGGATGAGACGGAGTCCGAGGGCGACAGATCCCCACTCGGCCTTTCTAGCAGGTTGCCTGACCCCCTGAGCAGTTAAACACAAACATCTATTCAGCTCCATGCCTCAGCTTTGGCAAAGACCACGACTCAAAGTGTTCTAGGGAAAAAAAGTCACGTGGTAAGGCGATGACATCACAGGTGCCTGGCTACCTGCTGTCCAGCGATCCTCTCGGGGTGTCCTTCCCACGCTTATTTCCTTTGCCACCAGACTTCCGAAAGCCGCTGAAAGTTTCCGAAAGAAATTGAAAGATTTCACGTGGTTGATGGCAGAGATAAATGGATATTCACATACGTGAGGAAGCAATGCCCTTTATAAACGAAGGCATTGTGACCTACCCAAAATCAGGGAACCTTCTCTTTGGCTTGCCGGTTGACGAGGTGTCACTCATGTCATCTGTAGAAAAGTAAAACCTTTACGGCTCCTCTGTGTTACACATGAAGTCTTTGGATACGAACAAGAGCATATGAAGGAAACCGCTTTGCAGTACATAATAAATTGGGTTTGGCTCGTAAGTCCCATCAGCTTCACTGAAAACAAATGCTGAAGGATCCCCAAAGGAAACCCAGGGTGTTTCCTGACTGCACTGGCCAACTTCATTAAAAATTAGCACTACCTTTAATTTCTTTGCCTTTGCCCTTGGAATGCCCCTTTTTGCCACTGGGCTGGAGGTCCAGAGAAGAGCTGGGAGATGAAGCATCCTTAGGAGACGCCATGCTGGGACTCTCGCTGCTCTCAGTGCTTCCCCTCCTATGGGCCGACTGGGTTGCGTTGGAGGGTGCGGCGGAATGCTGGGCTCGGCCACCAGCTTCGCTCTCCAGGGTGGGATCACAGAAAGCAGGCGTTGACTGAGATAAGTTCTCTGGGACTCCCTGTCGTGGGACCTCTGCCTTGAGAGGTTCCTCGTCTTCATTCTCCTGTGGAGTCACAGCCAGAGCGGTGACAACCCAAAGACCCCCCACCCCAAAAACGAAGCACCCCCCCGCCATTCTCCTGCCAGAGTGAGAAATACGCACCACAACAGGAACACATGCATTCTGGGAAAAGTGAGCATGCGTGAGCATCCTAGGGAGCCAGCGATGGATATACACAAAGAACCCAGGCCCATTTGGGCAGATTCGCAGGTGACAGCGGGAGACGGGAGACCTACCCATTCTTGGCCAGGGGGGCTCCCACATGCCTCTCTTCGGCGGTTGCGAGATGGCCGCTGGCGCCTGGATTTCTGGGCGAGCTGGCCCTTTGCTCGGTGAGCGCTGCTGTCCAGAAGAGGAGTCTTGGGTACCACCTTGTTCCAGTCGGGATCTGTGGAACGGGCCAAGTTACACTTCACCACCGAGCTCTGAAAAAGAGACTGGGCCAACTCATAGGGGTCTGCTTCTTCTCCCCCTTCCATTCTGTCTTCCTACTGGTGCCAGCCTCACCACACAGCGAGGAGACATCTTACGTTCCTAGGAACCGTCATGACGTTCCTACGGTGAATGCCTAAACCTCATAAACTAAGGCACCTAAAACCACACAACAGACTTCTTTGTGCTTTGCAGGTGATTGCTGATTAATTAATACTAAAAAGAAGAACTCATTCATGAATCAGTATGTGGAGTTGGGAGGCACCGCCCATCTTCTGCAGGAGGGTCAGGTGACTCCACTCACCCGTTTCGATACGCTCCACCTGTACCTCATTCCCTGCACCTTTTATAGATATGGAAGTGTGTTGTATTGTAATTCAGACACATCATCTCCAGGCCCTTATCATCTGAGGAAATTTCTCTTCTCTCCCCACCCTAAGCTGAAGCTTTGTTTCATTTTCCCCACAGTTTTGTCCAGTTCTTTTCCTATTCCGTCATGCCTGTGAAAGGTGGACAATAAAGATCCTAGCCTGCTGTTACATCATCACGTTACACGGGGCTTTGCCACCTCGTACCGGACTGGCCGTTTCTGACCGGCCAATCGGATTCTTCCCTTCCGTCTGCCACGTCCAGGCTGGAACGGGGTCCCCTAAGCCCACCTTCAGGGGCCCGAGATTCCAGTACGGCAAGCTGCAGAGAGACAACAGCAATCTGTGAAACTTGCCCACTAGCTGACCCTCGGCGGTCCAGTGCACTGACCTACATCTTCAATCCACACATAGGTGCAAGGTTAAAATTTAAAGTCACTAGTATCCTTCTACCCCACGGTGTCCTGTATGCCTCACACACAACAGGATTCGCTGCTATTCCCCTCCTAGTGTTTACCCTAATGGTTACACTATATGGTTTCACTTTGACACTTCCTCGATATTTCACAACAGAAACAGTAAGCTCATCCACGCTGCCTCTCTGACTCCACTCCTTTCTCACAGAGCACTTTTTCTTCACCTACTCTATTCCCACTCTGAAGCCGGCATACCCTCCCTGAAACCCACTCTCCATGTAATCATTACCCTCTCTTTCAGCCTCTCCAAATGCTCCACGTGCTGCTTCTCCTTCTCATCCAGGGCCTTCTTCAGCGCCTCCTCATTCTTCAAGAATTCAATCTCCCTGAGAGAGAGAAAAAAAAAACAGCAGTTAGATGTCATCAGACCCGTGCGAACATCTAATGAGATGTGATGTGAGAAGCTGATAGGAAACAACTTTAAAAACCCAGCGAGTAACTCAGACAGTGACATACGAGTACGGACCGGTAACTGGATTTGAGAAGAGCCGGTCACCTGGAAAACGCAGCTAGCTCCTTTTCAAATAACAAAGAAAAAACATTTTGATTGCCTGAAGACAACATGAACCCTGAGTAGGCATTACCCTATAAATCCAGGCCGCACCTAGGCTCAGAGAAACACTCACTTCTGCTGGTAGTCCTTCAGCAGCTTCTTAGCCTTGCTGTACTTCTTCTCGAGGACCTCATACTGATTCTGCGTTTCCATCAGGTGCTCGTTGACCGTCGTGATGAGGGCCTGTGCCTCCAGCCAGTACTCTTCTAGTTTCCGAATCCTCTCATTATTCTCCTGAATGCTCTGCTCTAACTGGGCCTGTCTAGACTCCCGTAATGTCCTCTCCTCCTCCGATATCCTCAGCTGTGTAGAGACACAGACATGATTACAGACATGATTATAGAAAATGTAACCCCCCCAAGAAGTACGAGAGTCACTGTGCGGCTCATTAAAATGCGCCAGTGGCTTTAGAGAGTGGAATGAGCTCCAGCTTCCAGAATCCCAACTCGACTTACCTTCTCCTTTAATTGTTTGAGCTCAGCAGTGGCCACACTGTACTTGATCTGGAGCTGCGGATATGAACAAAATAGGGAGATAAAGGAACTGTGCTTGCATTTATATTCATGATGGATCAGTGCTTGTCTTATGCTAAAACGTCTTAGCATCTCTCAGCTAATTTAAAAACAGCAAAAATACTATTTCTGCAATAATGGAACTTACTATGAAAGAAATGTGAAAATCATTATATGCATCACATTTGATTGTAAAGATATGCAGTTTATGGAAGCCTGAAAAAAACAAAATAAATAACTGAATACATCTTGTACTTAATTCTCGTGTAAATAAAACATCACTGCTGTACTTTCTAAATACAATCCATAAAACGCGTAATGCTAGGTGAAATTCAGGCTTGCTGGAGTAGTCACTGACTTTACCTCATTGTAGGTAAAACCTAGCTGAGATGGAACCATCTTTGAGGGCGAAAACATCTCCTGGTCTCCGGGTCCAGTCGTACCCACAGCCCGCTTCGATGAGCTTGACCCATGGGCCACGTCCTCCCTTTCGAGGTACTCGTCCTAGACACAGCCATCAGACAGTCAGACCTCAGTCCAAAGCCTGCCACTCAAGAAATAAGAGGGAGGCTCGCTGATTTAGTTGAGCTGGCAAGGAACACCATTACCCTTTGGAGAGGACGAGAGGGGTTTCTAGACGACCCAACCCAAGATTCACTATAACCCAACGCATTTGCAGCTCAAATGGCCCTTTAAGGAAAGGCCGAGCACTGCATCAGCACTGACCAAACACCGCCCTCAGTCCCCTATGCAAAAAGGAACTACGCCGGGTAGTGTGAAGGGCGGAGTCAGTCTGTGACTCACCTTCATAAGCTCACGGGCTTCTTCAAAGCTCTGGCGCCTCTGCTGGCTCCTCTCCTGCTCCAGAGTCTCTTTAATGAGCCATGCCACCTCACTCTGTGTGCCTGGCTTCTCCCGGCCAATCAGAAAGCTGCACATGGGCAGAGGGGAGGGACTCAGAAACCCACACTAAGACCCCTAGTCAATTTGCATATATATTTGTTTGTTTACTTCATTTTTCCTTCTCTTTGCCCTTTAGAATGCCAGATGGATGGGCTCATTGCTTCCAACAGATGACCATACTCATTATCTGGGAAGTGGCATGAGGTCAGGAAAGCAAACAGCCGTGACGTCAGTGATGTGAAACTCGAGTTACCGTGGGGAGCTCATTTCACTGTGGTGAGCCGTTAACATGTCCACCAACGCTCCCTGAAAGCTATACCGTATCAGAGCTGGTATACACCAACCAAGTTCTCAAGTCTCAGGCTGAACACTGACTCAAAAGTTATCATTCCTCGTTTGCTTTAGTCTGCGCTATGTCACTGCTTACTGCAGTCCCCCAAACCCTGTTCAAATTATTGACAAGCAGCCCTTAACACCATTTAAACTCACCTGACTTTGCCTTTAGTATTTTTCAGAACTGTGGCAGCAAAGAGCTGTGTAACGCCAACCAGACTGATTCCATCCACCTCTATAATCTGGTCGTTGACCTGTATACTATAAAGCAGTTCAAAAATCACACAGAAAGCTTTACATTAAAAAAAAATCCAGGTAAACTTGGCTAATATATCGCTCATTGTTAACCTAAACCCATGCCACAGCTGGATTCCTAAACAAGCTCGCCAGGAAGCAACAAACATTATTTAATGTCTTTTTCACAGCTTATAAACCCAACCAGCTGTTTTATAAGGTCATCCCAAGACTGCGTGATGAAGCACATGTAGCATTGCTGTGAACACAAAACAAAAGAAGAGTATTTTGAAATCTGCCCAATGCCAGTTGTCCAAATCAAGAGTGTGAAGTGTGATGCGATTGTGAAACAAAGCTGGCCTTGTTAACAGGCGAAGCATCATACCGTCCGTCCCTTTCGGCCGCTCCCCCTTCTGTAATGGTCTTGATGAATATTCCCAGTTTCTCCAAACCCTGGTCCGCACCTACTCCCATACCTATGATGCTGATCCCCAATCCATTGTCTCCTGCTTGACCAGAAGAAGTTAGCACATCAGGTGTAGGGTAACGGCCATCAACTACTTGAATGAAACACTAAAGGGAAAGGGCCGCACCCTTTTGGATTTCCACGGGGAACACGTCCATCTTCTCCACCCTCTTCTCCAGCTCATATTCGGCGGACGCTGCCACGGGATCCACTTCATCGTTACGTCTGTCATACTCTTTATTGGAGTAGGTGCTAAACACCTTTCATGGAAGGGAAAAAGCAAGACTGCTATCAAAATGTGAGTAGAGGCCAGAGACAGGAATGGAAAATGGCTCTTCAAAGTGGTATAAAATCAGTATACCATAGAAGTAACCGGCGGCCATGTTGAAACGGTCATGTTGTCCCACAGCGTTAGTGGAAGGAAGTGAAGAGTGAGGAGACAATGTGTATTGCTGACATGTATATCACTGAGGAGACAACATCCCAACACTAACTGAGGTAATTTATCATATGTTAACAAGGAAAACTCCACAATCACTGGCCACCATACTGCTTAGCGCTGTCAAAGTTTAACGGAAGCAATGAAAAGTGGTTTCCCTGTCAGACTGAATGAACAGCACGGTACCACCAGTACCAAAGGCCTCAGTAGAAAAGTGGGACAGAGCTGAAAGGAACCCCATAGATTTGCAAATAAACACCACCTAGATGTGATGTTTTTAATCTGCTGCTAAAATGAAATGAGGCTTAGTGTCAATATATAGCCATCCCAGTCTCTCAGAGCACACAGAGTGTACTCACGTGTCTTTATTACCCTCAAGTCCACACAAAGAACTGACTTACACCCCCTGAAGGTCTGAGATTGGCCACATTACATCAAACAAAACTGTGGCAAATGGCTTTATGCTTGCTCACTGCATTAAAGCTGAGATTTGCCACTCATAGGTGAAATCTGTATCTTCACAAGTGTTTTAATTCCACAGTAGTGCTTTAGAGAATATTCCTCAATGTATTATTGTTTCAAAGCTTGACAGCACACTTCAGCAATAGGGAACAATGAGTCGCAAAAACACCTTGCATTGTCTTTCAAACAAGGTTAAGGACAGGCTAAGTAAAAAGCCCCGAAATTCTCTCTTCACTTTTAATATTCAAAGTACTGCATGCTAGCATGCCTGCTTGATGCCATGTTTTCATTAACCCACAAAAGCATGATTTCTGTATTTTTAGATACAGACCAGGCCTAGTATGGGTATTCCATGCTAGGTCATACTTCACACTTTAATGCACACGGTATGGACCATGTGGAAAAAACAGCATCCTATGGATGTAATTGGGTACGGAAGCAGACGAACGCAGAGGAGACTGCGTGCAGGCAAAAATTGCTGTCACCGTGGCTGTGTGTGCTGTCACGCATGCACTCTAGTCAATGCTGTTCAGTCAATGCTGTGTACGGAGAAATATGTCCTGGCCTTAGCAATTCTTAACGGCTATTCACGGCTGATGCGGGAGCTCACCCTCACAAGACCAGTGGTTTTCTGAAGCGATTAGGTTGAGATGACTAATGTGAAATATGTACTGGGGTAATTCCATTGAGAAGTTGTATACACCCCAGACACACACACACACACACACACACACTCATCTCCGTCACCAAGCTTGCAATCACCAACTGTTTCCCAGATGCTGAAACCTGGAACATGCACTTTAGAAAAAGCCATAATCTGAGCCTGGACATGTTGTTTGTAGAGTGAGTGAATGACAGGTAAGATTACTTGATTCAAGTGCAAGCCTAGAATGAAGAATGACAATATAATAAAGATTCCCACTGAAGGCAGGATCTCAGAACATGTGAGAACTTGAGGATCTAGGCTCTCACACTCTCTCTATAGGCTTTAACACATTCACCCTGTTGGTTCCTTTCTCACTGCCAAGCAGTATGAGTTATTGTGCGTCTATGAAAGGGAAATGCTGACATATTTACCCTAGTTGTTCCTTTACAACATTCCGAGCCAGCAGCCGTAGACAGACGCCGCCTGACAGTCCCATCGCCATTAAACCTGACTGTACACGTAAGCTTGTCTTGGAAAAAAGGAGCTCATGGTTTACGTATTCCAAAATGTGATTTGCGTGGTTTTATTTTTCGCATTTACATGCGAAAAGCAGTTTCCACCTAGATGGTTTTATTGTGTCTCGTTCCTTCAAAGCCATTTAAAAACACTGAAATGTGAAAATTAAATACCGCATAGACCGTTTACGATGTGTTCTCTATCAGGGATTAATTACAAGAATTACCAAGGGTACAGCACAGGCAAAGGGCCGTGTCTCAGGCATCGACTGGGTTCACCTCTTCCCATTGGCTGATTTCTTCACTCTTTGTCAGACGCTCCTGTTGCCATGGAATGCTACAGCCAGCCTGGAAAATGCCCCTTTCATTCTCTGACTCTCAATAGTCCAGAAAACATCTTACGAGGCATAAAAAAAAATAAAATAAATCAGAGATCGTCATCTTCTCATACAGGAGGATGAGCTGTACGAGAAAGCTACAGGGGAAGGTGGGCTTCTCGTTAATCTCGGGGAAATTGGAGCCTTTGGGTCACCTCTGCTTGTACCTGTAGAAACAGGTGTTCAGGGGGCCGAGATTCCTGGATGGACCCTGGAAGAGGGACGTTCCTACAAAACATGCAGACTCAAAGCTGTTAGGCCAGTTTAGTTTATAACCTGATCTCCTTAGTAACTGGATGCAATCGGTATGAAGACAAGTCCGGAACATGATGTGTGCCTCATAGAGGCAGGGAGCCAAAACCAGGTGTATAATAATAGCCCAGACTCAGACACCGGACAGTAGGACAGAATGCAAAAAAGAGTTCAGTGTTTTTAAAACATTTCAATAAGAATTTATGAAACATTTTAGAAACGTTTTTTAACTCATTGTCATTTTAAGGCTTTCCTAAAGCTAATCTTGAACCAATAAACACTTCTAAACTTCTGAATACTAGAAATTTCTCATCATTATTTAGCCGCATTACCAAAAAAGGGAGATGATTCCAGGACCTTCGTTCACTGTGTGGTTTTCTGAGTCACAGAGCTGCAGTGGGTGGAAATTACCTTTGCACCCACCTTCACACTCATGAGGTGACACTTTGAAGACAGAAAGATGCTATGATATTTCCTGGACGTTGACCGGGCATGTTCTGCCCTCCGGCCAAACACAGCTACTGTGGGGAATTGAGCTGCGCCCGCTGATCGGCGAGACAAGCACAGGGGTTCCTCAAGGACGAAGAGCACAGACACGAAGGAGGTTGTAACACAGGCAAGCTCAATGCAAACAGAGAAGTGGATCATGCAATGAGGGGCTGAACAGAGAGTGGAGAACTTGCCGCTAAATCATTTAGGGCTGGATACAATGCACTGGTCAGAGGCCCCCGTTCACATGCCCTTAATGACGGGGGGGCGTTTCCCATTGAACCATCCAATTTCCATGACAGCATGATTATAAAGCAACACCAACTAAACTGTAGGACAGAGCCGCCACATAAACACAACACAGGGGTCTGTTTACGGTGCATTTATATATCAAACGATGCTGGAATTCAGGTTCATAGTTTCGTTGGAACAAAAGAAATGTAATTGGGCTGAGAGCCAGGTTGACCAGCAACTGTGTTCAGAAGATCTGTGCCATCGGCGCATAGCTGACCTCATTCCATCAATGAGGAAAGACCCAGCATCTTTCAGCATGTCTCTGCAAGGACACCTACAGCAGCGAGAGGGCAGGCTAACCAGTGGACTTCTCCAGCCAGCACTAGCAGGCCTGCATGTCTTTGTGACTGGTACTGCATCAGCAAGGTCGGCGTGATTGCTCAGCAGTTAACACTGTGGCCCAACACCTCCAGGGTTGTGGGTTTGATTTATGCCCCTGTGTGTGTGGACTTGGCATGTTCTCCCAGTGTTTTTATGGGTGTCCTCTGGTCTGTCTGTCTGTCTGTGTGTGTGCACCCTGTAATGGTCAGGCAGTCCCCATGCTCATGACCTGTGATTCCTGGGATAGACTCCAAGTTCAGAACAGCCCTGTACCAGAGATGTGGTTATGGAAGATGGATTGTTGTAGGGAAACAACTGAGAGAGTAAATATGTAAAAAAAGATTTGACACCAAAAACAAAAACAGTGTGGTGGCTCAGTGGGTAACATTGTCCCTGCATCTCTAGGGTTGGGGGTTCAAATCCCACCTATGCTGTGTGTGTGCAGTTTGCCTGCTCTCTGTGTTGAGTGAGTTTCCTCTGGGTACTCTGATTCTTGTCTGAAGATCAGCCTTTAGGCTATTTGGTGTGCCTAACCTGCCCACAGATGTTGTGTATGTGTCCTGCATTGGACTGGTTTGTCATCCAGGGTGTACCCTAGCATTGTGCCCTATGCTGCCTGGGATAGGCTCCATGCCCCTCTAGGACCCTGACCATGATAAGCAGTTACAAAATGGATGAAGTAAAACTCAGTTCAGTAAACTCAAGGAGGTCACAAAATGGGTACATTAGAAAAGCAGTAACCAGACTGGAAAAGCAGGTGCAAATATTAAGCAAGACAGCATAGATGTATGGTACAACCCAAGCAATGTCTAAACAAACAGAACTCTGTGCATCTACTGAAAGACAGTACTGGAAATTAAACATCAGGCAAAAAATGATGTGGAAACAGCAAATTAGACTGCTGGAAAAATGCCCTCGTTAAACACCACTGTGTCTGCAGGTTTGAATCCCCAGCTCCATCTACAGGCACTAACAAACAACAATCATCGTATTAAGTTTGGTGCCTTTTGTTCTAACTATCCTCCAAAGTCCCAAAGACATTGAAAACGTATTTCTCCACCCTGATCTACCCCTGATCTTGTAATGGCAGAAAAAAATAAAACTCCTCATCGCAATGCAACTGGATCAATCAAATTGCAGCATTCCTTTGTCAGTTTTAACTTGAATTAAAAGGACAGGCTGTACGAATATCAGAATAGCACAACATAAATGTAGCAAAGATCACAAAAAAATAGTAGGTAAAGACAGCCTGTTTCTTTTAGTACTTTTTCCAGTTTTTGTTTTATTGGAACAATTTATTTTTGACCAGAGAATTTCGGAGGCGGATGGCGGGTGACAAGTGGCAGGTGGCCTGAACAGTGAAGCTGTCACCTCACCTTCTGTGTGTCCCTGCAACTCAGTATCAACAAGCCCGATCTGAGAGTTAAAGAAACATTACTGTAAGACATGGATAAATGTTATTACATTTTTAAGGGGTATAAAATTTATTTCCAGTAGCTCCTATATTGGGAACTTGGTTTTATCTATTATAACTCATCAGTGAAACACTTTATTAATTAGTGATTTAATTTACAAACTGACTGAAATTGGCAGTCTATAATTCAGAGTCAAAATAAGAGGGAGGATTAAACCATTTATGTCAAGCTACCTTTATACTCATCGAAAAGAAGAATTTCAACTCTAAATGGGATGGAGACCATAAAGCAGCAAAAACCTGGTGATAAATCGCAATCTCCATCTTGTTCTCATTCGCTGGCTTTATCAGCCAGAAGCTTGTATTCTCTGCCGATGTCCTTGCTGACGTGATAAGAAGGGAACAGGCTGACAAAGAGAGAGACCTTCTCATGGTTTCCAGGAGGTCCAGTCCAGGCCACGTGACTCACAGAACAATGCAGCCTTGCTCAGGTTCGCGGCCATGGAAAGTGGAGCAAGGGGCCGTAGGGTATGCTACCATGACACCCTGAGGCAGCAAGAAAGTTAAAGTGACAGGTCTCCCAGGGAGAACCTGATTGAATCAGCCTTAAATCTGAAAAGAATCCATTTTTTTAAATTCAGGAATAAAATACACCTGGGTCATCTAGAGACCACAACTTCATTAGATGAAACATGAACAATGAGCTAATACTTCTTGTTTTAGTAGATACATGAAGATATGGGCAGATAGATCCTTGTTCTAGGCTGACAAACACATTAGTATCCTTCACACTATAATTTAATCTCTGCCCAAATTTACCCAAAGGCAAAATAAAACTTTTTTTTAATGCTAGAAGGTTTGGCAACATTCTTAAAATAATTTCAATGTAAGTACTAGATGACATTGCCTGAAACAAAGAAACAACGTATGCCTAGCTAATGAACTAAACTGATGATTTTGTACCATGTTGTCCAATTGGCTTTGGATATATCATTTCTTTGTTTTTTGGAAGATTAACAAAGATTGTTTCTGAGGACAGCTGCAGTATTTTTAGAAACACCATCCTTCATGAAAGAGTACCAAATGTCTGCTTAACAGGTATAGTGAACTTTCATAGAGGAAACTTTGACTGTTTTATGAATGAACCCAACTTATAACATCTTAGACATGTAAAATTCTAACAATGTAACTGTCGAATAGTAAAACCGACAGTGCTAATAAGGAAACTATGTACTACAGTAGGAGCAGAATGTTTACAGGGGCTGCATCCTTCATCTGCTCAAAGAGCAGATGTGTTGAAACACAGGACAAAGACACTTTGAGGGGGGAAGGTGCCTGAGTGTATCTGAGCTTGTTAAAAGGTTTCTACATAAATAACATTGCAATATTACGAGACATAAAATACTGTAAATATAGGACACAATCTCATTTAACCGCTGCTTAGAATTATGGACACTTTTCCAATTCTGTGTCATTAATATTTCGGCCAACACGCACACTGTAAAGTATAGGATTAAACCATATTCAGTACACACCTAAGGAAGCACCAGCTGTGACCAAAATGTTCAAAAGGACTCTTGCCCACCATGAGCCCTGTACTCTTTGAGTTCACCCTCCTCATTCCTGTTAAAGTCTCTCTTAAAGACCCCCCCCTACCCAACCTGAAGACAAATGCAATAAGTCTTGGACCGACTGCGGCCAAAGCCGGTTTCACGGTGATTGGCGCCGCTGAGCCCCATTCATTTCCCCTCAATGCTACCCGCACCACATTTGGACACAATGATGCCATGTGACCTCTGTTCACACCCCTGTGAGGGAAAATGGTCTTGGCCTACGAATGACATCACAGTATCTAAGGTTACAGAACCCAAGTGCTCAGAGGCAACAGTAGCAAGAGTGAAACAGTCCAGCAAAACCATAACAACTGAAAAAGATAACAGCTAATAATAACACCAAAGCAACAAAAAGGAAAATAATGTAAACGGAAAAAAATATTAAATTAGAATTCCAAAAATCTGTTTTTGGTTGAATTCTTAGAATGAAAAAATGCCTATTTTCTTCTTAAAAGGGGTTTTCAAATTTTTTCGGCAAATTGTAGACAAAAACATTGCCCAGAACTACCCTGAGAATTGTGTGATGTTCCAAAAAGTCCCAAACCCCCCACACTGTGAGTATTCAGTTTAGCACTTTATATAAATCTCAAGTACGAGACTCATCCCTGTTCAAACGTTAGGTGGCCCCGAGGTAATGTAAACCATTTTGAGAAATATTTATCATTCCAATGAATGTTCTTAATAGAATTACACGTATTTTCATTTCGAATTGTCTCATTCCTTTGCAAAAATATGACTCTCAGACATCAGTGGTGACTGCTTGCTGTATTCAGAAACCACAGAAATAATTTCACCTGAAGTGCTTGTCAACCAAAACAGAAATATTTCATTAAATGTTTATAACAGCTGTAAGACCACCGAGGTCCACATAGGACAACAAACAATGGTGAATGGAATGATGGGAACAGCATTTAACCAATCAGCTACAGCCTGGAGAACTTTCAAACACTTAGATGAGTTACACTCAGAGCTGCTGTAGTGCTGAAATCGTTTTCATAGAAATCACTACTGAGACAGAGAGCCATCCTCATTACCTGATCTCTATCAGATGGAGACACCAGTGAAAACCTGTTATTTCTTCCACTGGACTAGAAAAGCACTTCATCTCAGTTTTCCCAGCAACTTCAGGTGAAGTGGCAAGGGCTATCAATGCATGCATGTTTAGCAATCAGCGCAATTCGTACCCGAATTGGAGCTGTGGAAAACTTGACCTTCCTTGGTGGGCTTGGGGTCTCCTCATCCGACAGGCCCGGCAGCTCCTCATACTCCGTATCCGTGTCCCGGTCATCCACAAAAGCCACGTTCTCGATGCCACACACACCAGAAGGCGTCTCGTCCTGGGGGCTGTGCCTTATCCGTTCCTCCTGCTTGCTCTCCTCCTTATGTGCCTCTTCTTCTACCCTAAAATTCTTCACTTGGCTCACCGGCTGCGTCCGCTTTCCCTTTTCATCCTGATTGCCACTTGCACATTCCTCTTCTCGAGTGACCTGCCCTACCACTGACTCTTCCCCTGTCACTGCCTCTGAGAGATGGGTTCCAGGGAGCTTATCCTGACCTTCCTTCAGGCTTTCTATCTGGACCTTTTTTGGAAGACTGACTTCAGGCTCCTCAAACACCTTACCATTTTCATCATTTTCCTCACTCTCTGATGACTCATTATGGACCACCACCAGTTCAGCCCGAACCATTCCTACCCCGTTTGGATGGACAGAATGATCCTCCTCGGACAGCTTCTCCTTGGTGGGGCTCTGTACCACCAGGCTATCTCTTATGTCGTTATCTAGGATGTCATCCCGGTCCAAGCTGGGGTAACTTCTGGTAAAGGTCAGGGAATGTTTATGTTCCTGTGGGGGTGGACTCCATGGCTTTGGTACAGTGGTCACAAATGTGTTGCAAAAATAGGGGAGGGTAACTGTGGAGGTAGGGTTAGGGCATCCACTATCAGCAGGGGTGGTGGACTTAGGGGACCCTCCATCAGTTGGGGAGGTGGGCTTGGGGAAGCCTCCTAGAACTGGGGAGGTGGGCTTGGGGAAGCCTCCAGCAACTGGGGAGGTGGGCTTGGAGGAGCCACTTAGAACTGGGGAAGTGGGCTTGGAGGAGCCTCCAGCAACCGGAGAAGTGGGTATCAGGTGCTCAGTGGGGCTTTGCATTTCCAAATGGCTGTCTGTTCCACTGGATGTGGCCTGATTGTTACTTTCCTCACCATCACTGTCCACAATGAAGTTCTCCAACCTCCTGGAGATCGGGCCAGCGTTCAGGGACAACCTAGACACATGTCTCTTTTCCTCCCAGTCACACTTCTCCTCCAGTTTGCTTACAGTTGGTGAGGTGGAAGTTTGGCCAACACTGGGAGTGATGTTGGTCTCCTCGGTGCCTATGGTCAACTTCCTGGCACTCTTTCCCTCATCAGTGATGCTGCCTATGGTCATGTGTCCGATCGCTTTGCTAGAAACGTGTCTCTCGGCTGCTGGGTGGTCTTGCACGGTCCTCTCAAACAGCTTCCTAGTTACAGAGAACTTCTCAGCCAGGATGGCTTTGCCAATTTCCAAATCATCCACTTTCTGGTTTTCATCGGCACTTGGTGAATCTGAGCCGGTACCCCCGTCCAGACCTGTTTTATTAGTGCTGGCAGTAAACTGATGCTTTGGCAGTGTGATCTGGGACGCATCACTTTTTGACACCGTTCTTGTTTCTGGGCCCTCCTGCTGCTGGCCATCCATCTGCAGGAAAATGTTTTTTATTTTATTCACTTTATTGCCAAAAGGTCTCCCCCTGGTATCCTCCCGGTTCTCACTAGATCCATTTGCGTATGACTTGTTAACGCTGCCGTCTTTAGGTCCGTCAAAAGAGCATTTAATCGTGTGGAAGTCCGATTTGTATGCATTCCTGTGCGGAGAGGCGCTCCTCAGGGTCCTGTCGGCTTTGCTCTCGGTCTTGATCATTTTCGAACGTTTTAAAGACGATGTTTAATAGAGAGGTTGCTAAGAGGGTGGATGGTGATATCCAAAGCTACTCCAACTGTTCCCGAAGCTCCAGGTTCTCCAAGCGCTGCTCCTCAGATGGCGGGGACAGCGGTCATCTATGATGGAAGGAGAAACCGCACTAGATGTCAATTAATTACATTTCATAGTACTGTCATTTTCCTGATGCCTACACATCTTCAACCATCCTGTCGGAACAGTGAAGCTCCTCGACTGCCTATAGTGCAAGCAAAACTCCACAAGCCGTGTTTTACTTACACGTACGACTATATCTTACTACTGAGATGCATTTCCTGCAACAAGCTGCATGAAATGCACACCTAGACAGATAGCTGAACTGTCCAGAAAAAAACACAACAGGAATATTAATCGCGCGTACACGATACTTATCTAGAAGTTATCGTTCACAACTGCACCGATCCCAGAGCTCATACTGCAGAAACGTTTCTCATGCTAATTAATTTGTAAGCCGGATCATCTCCAAACCCATTCAAATAAACTAATAAGATCGCATGCGAAAGTATACCGCAATAACTAAAACAAATCGAAAGAGGAATTTTAAAGCACTACCTCTACGATCTCCATTCAATTTACACTTCCAAGGTTGTCATCACTTCACCGCCATCATTCTTCTGCCCAGTGTTTCCTCTCTCCTCCACTTCTCTAAACACAGACCTGCCGATCAAGCGGCGCAGCCCCGAAGTGCTCGGCGCGTCCCGAGGCCGGGGTGCGCGCACTGCCCGCATTCCAGGATTCGGGCTTTATTCTGTCCCGCCAGCCTGTTTACACGGCTGCGCGTTCACGATACAAAGGAATGAGAATGGCGTGGGAAAGAATTTCTGTTTTCAGAGAATACTCCGATCTACCGTACTAAAGTCATGAAAGAGTCGCACTTTAAAAGATTAATTTTAAAAGTTTAATTTTAAAAGTTAAACGTCAAAAATGACATTTGGCTCCTATTTTTATTATTATTGTTAAAGACAGACTCTTGCTAACTTCCGTTTTTCTTTACTGTTCCCTCTTACGTCTTAATAGAAAAAATGAAATGTGTTGGTCCAGTAACCTCCAAATGCATACTGGTTAACTAGAACGTAATCTGGAGCTAATGGGCAGGAGCCTATTCTAGTGTACAAGCCTGGTGCCAGTCCGTTAGAGATCGTATACATGCGTACATACACACACACACACACACACACACATTTGAACGCCCAACCCCGCAGGTGTGAGGCAATAGTGCTACACAATACCACTGCACTGTAAAAAGCATTTCAAATGATCCAAATGATCATAAAATTCCAAGTGCTCAACTAAAATCGCCTCTAAAGTGAAGCATAATTGAATAATTATTGCAATTTTTTTGCAATTGGTGCTAATTACCTGAAAACTGGATTCTTTCCCTGTGGTGGAAGTGGATAAAAGTGGTGCTGGAGTAAGTCGTATCCTTTCCACTAAATAAAAACAAATCCTAACTGTTTAGCACATTATAACTCCATCAATGATTGAATAATGGCGTATGTCCATCAGTGATTTAATCAACCAATTAATAAAGCCAGTGAAGCCACTTCCAGAGGGCTCCGATGTTCTTTGGATTTACTATATAGTTTTTCCTGGAATGGATTCACAGGCGTTTCCCCTGTGACCTGGAACCCAGATTTCAAAAATACCACCCAACCAAAAAGGTAGGAAGCAAAAAGCAGAACATAACAGGGAAAAATTGTTAAACGCTTGTCCACTTATCTGCACAAGTGTAATTCAGTGTTAGATCTTGGTGGCTCATCTTCAGACTCTAAGTTTTGGTGAAGTTAGTTTTGCTAAGATTTTAATACCTCACTCTATATTAAATAGTGATGGAACACATGAGGTTTCAAAATTAGTCAGCATTGGTTGGGATACTCCACCCGCCATGGGTTTCGAAGTCTTATTTGTCCCATCACTAGTGTTAAGCTTTGCTTCAACAGCTAAAGTACCTTTAAAATCTAAAACAAGCCTTTCTCCCAAAGCAGAAATAACATATTGAGATGTGTTGAGTTGCCCTTCTGCAATTTGTTACTTTGACCATTAATAAGCCATCAAATGAATTAAAATCAAAAGCCTCATGCTTACTTGTGAGGTCCCATCTCATTAAATTTCTGACTGATTAATTTACTTGTTAATGGCAGCTGGGAAAATTCTCAGCTCAGGAGATGTGTATGAATTTTAAAAGTTAATTTGAAAGTATGGCACCAAGTATAGCTGAAGGTTTCAAAGAGGTCATTACCTTATTATATTATTCATTTGGTCTGTAATTGCATTAGGATTTATACAACGTTGTAGGAATTTACAAGAGAAGTAACAGAGTCAGCCATTCATGGTTCGCCACCCTAGCTGTAGGATATAATCAAACTCGTTTGTGTCAAAAGATTCACATTTCATGCCCAGCATTCCCTCAAGTACATTTCTAATGCAGGAACAAGATTTAGCATGTAGAGGACACAGTATTCCCAGAAAAAGCAATCAAAAATTGCCAGATAAATAATGCAAGAAGTACAGGTTAATTTTGTCTAAATATCAAAAAGCCGATGATCCCACCGTTAATTTGTGCGACGCAACCTGAAGGGTGAGAGCTTATTCTTGAGTTAAGTGGGATGTATTGTCATACCATCCCTATACAAGGACACAGTGGCACGTGATGACATTTTCCCAGGACCGTGGTGTAACATGCAGACAGCAAGGACAACGATGGACAACAACGATGTAATGTGCAAAACACTGAGCATTTCAGGACGGGGGCGGGGGGATAGGCTTAAGGCAATCTGTACATAATTTATGAAAGTGTCAAGAAATAATAAATAAAACAGGAGTGGAGAACAATCAATAAACCAGCAATAAATTCACAAGAGATGCTAAAGTGACCCATCACACAATGTGAAGGAAAGGGCATGGGTATTACAGGATCAGGTGGGTGGTAAGGGGGCATCGTCCCATACCAGCAGATGGTGCTCTGTATAGTCAATCATCTTTAGAGCCTAGCTATGTTATCAATTGCCTCAGGAAATATAAAAAATTAACCTTGTACAACAATCTGAGTCAGCTGACAAAAGTTTCCAAGCTTCATTACTACTGTATTTGATGTGTAATTGAAACTGAGACATTCTTCAACGCAATTCATTTATGCAGAGGGACTCTTTCTATTACATAAATAAATATATGATAAAAAAGGATGTTCCACCCCACACCTTATGCCTTATGTATCTATTTTGGTGAGGATTAGGCATAATCCAAAACCCCACAGTAATAACATATAATTATATTCTTCAGTGAATCTGTGCATGGTAGCATATGAGTGCATTTACCACCACAGCTGCCCTGGATAATCTCTTAGCAACCGTTTAACTGGGCCCTGTAGACAGCCAGGCGACCACTGTGGCAGGCTTTCCTCTCAAGAGTTCAATACAGGGCATTGTGATGTTCACGGTTCCTATGACAACCCTTCAAACTTTTTTTTGCCTCTTCTACAAATGCTATCTTCAGAGCTATAGCAAACGAGTGGAATCAAAGATGGCAATTCCTTTGAGAGGTGAAATAAAATCCAGGTCAAGGGTTGCTGCGGCATCCGGCCACATTGTTACTGGGTCAGCTGAGGCCCCAATTCACACACGTGGAGATTCAGAGGAATTGAATCTACTGTTTAAGTTCACTCAGTCACACCACGTGAGCAGTTGTTCTTTCTTATTAGACTGTAGTAGATCGCTGGAGTTTCAGTCTTAGAATTGGGCCAACTGCAACACATTTGTCACCAAGGTAAATCTAGACTTCCAAAGTGTATCTAGTCACTGTCTCCATGTTGAGCCGAATGCATGAATTACTAATGCAAACTAGGGACCGAGAGTGCAGCTGGAGTTTCTAAATGTGCAACCAACCACACAATCAAAATTCACTAGACAGCAATGTTTAGATCATTTAGAGTAAAAATGCAATTACCTACGTGAGCCACAAAAAACTGAATATATAAATATATAGATTTGTAATATTTATTAGAACTAAATGTGAGACACTTATGTGTAGCCAACAGGTTGATTTTAACATGGAATACTCTGTCATCTCAAGTCAGATCATACAAACAGCTCATTATGTCCGTCCTAATGTCATATAAAGGAATTGCGATATCAGATGTAGCAGATCTAAAATAGGCAGGTATTTTCATGTAAAGTATTGTGCTCTGATGGTATATCAGAATCAAAAAACTGAACTGAATTCAATTGAATCAGAATCAGTTTTATTAGCCAAGTATGCATGCATATGAATAATTTGACTTAGTGTTTTCAATCCTAAATGAATATAGATCAAAGAGTAAGGGTAGGGGATAGGGTAGAATTTGCTGAAGCAAAATTATAGGATCACAATATATTATAGATATAAATATGCAAGTTAAACAGAATGCAAAGTAAATTGTAGAAGTGCAATAGACCTGAATTTCCCTTTGGGGATTAATAAAGTATCTATCTATCTATCTATCTATCTATCTATCTATCTGTTTGGTTCAGAGGTAGGTCGAATACAGTTACAGGTGTTGAGTCATCCAACAACTGCTCGGGGGGAAAAAGGTGTCCTTGTGCCTATAATGTACGAGCTGAAAGTTTAACATTTCTGGATGAGAGCTTCAGACATGCAAATAAAAGGCAACAAAAATTATTTTCAGCAGGTTATTCTGGGCTCAGTTATACTGCTCTTGATCTTTCCACCTCAGTTTCACATTGAGGTGGTGTTACGCAATATATGTTCACATACCAGATATACACTGAGATGACCACACATCACTTTGCTGCCATACAATTATTTGAAAGTTGCTCAGACAGTTGAAAAAACGTGTTCAACTTATCTCAGCAGTGTAACTCGAAAACTCAACATCTTTTTAGCTTATTGTTAGTGAAATGCTCCAATAAATGTATTCAGATTTGATGGCACTTACAGTTAGAAATTGAAAATAAAAACCCTCACGTTTAATATGACAAAAAATATTTTTTCCCGTCTTTATGGAAAAGGAAACCGATATTGCCATAATAATTTTTTGCTAAAAAACTTTAAGTACATAAATGAAAACCGAACCATTTGGCTATCAGGCAGATAAGATCAGAGTTAACTTTTCTGAATATATTTCAAGATAGCCTCGCTTGTAAGTTGTAACAGAGGCACATGTCTTGTGTTTGTTTCACCAACAGTGTGATTACACTGTGACTCTGAAGCAGCTGCTCAGTGTGAAAAGTACTAATGTCAACAAGCTTTTTGTTGGATGGCAGGTTTTTATGCCATGTATAAAAATACAGCATCAAACATTTTAATTTTCCAGCCGCTGTGGTCATGTTGGGATGACATAGTGGCCTCATGCCAATGGGGTTGCGGGTTCGAATCCTGATTCCTCTCTGCATGTGTAGAGATTCCATCTTTCCTGGGTGCAGAACGTCTCATGTTGCAAAGAGAGCCTATAAATCTTTTTATTTCTTATTCCTTATTGCTAAAGCGTTAAACACAGAGACGTAATACCAGTGATCTGTACATCGACTACCTGTGTAATATACATCGAGAGATCTTGTCCTCTGGCTGCATTAAAGCACTGTCACTCTAATGTTTAGTCTAAGCTGTGCATTGATCATTCACATTGTCATTTGTTACAAAAAACATGTCCTTGCTGTATTGTTTCTCATAACGCACTCTGTTGTATAATGTATTTTTTTCCTTCGTGAAACTCCACTTTTGCATTTAGATATTTTAACAAATTTTTTTTAAATAAATTTTTCTTATGTGGTGGTGTGAAATGAGAGGCAATCTTATAAACTGAATTATGAGTTTGAGCATAAAATGATTTAAATGATTACAGAAATGCAATTCTTCTGAACAGTCAATGCATTGCCTTTGCTAATCCATTTTAATGATTTACCTTTAAATCTGTTTATCCCAGGAGAACTGAAATGAAATATTGCTATGCAGGGACAAGCATATCGTACTACAGTGACTGTGAGACCAAAAAAGACTTACATAAACTGGGCCATCTGCATCCCGAGAAAAGCTCGATCTTTACAGAGTTTTTAATAGTCTGTACATGAGCCAGGGTTTTGAACATTTAAACAGCATAGTGGATCACACTTTATATTCCAAATCATCATCCAACTTTACATCTCCATAAAATGCACATACATATAGTACATAATGATTTATTTTGTTGTTACTGAGTCTTAATGTTTAGACTCCTTATAATAGAGAGTATTTTAATTTCTAAAACTGGTTTTCGAGTTCATATCGTGTCCGCTGAATGTCACAGCTTTTGTGTAATTGTTTAAAATTTATGAATTTGCTATGGATGTTGTGGCCAATAGTTTTTGATCAATCAATCAATCAATCAATCAATCAATCAATCA
>JAACJT020000001.1:22744628-22755420 GCA_009936485.2 Gymnarchus niloticus
TCCCATACCTACCTCATTATACTTCCATACACTGCCTGTAACCCACCTCGTTCTACTCCCATATACTACCTGTTAGTCAGCTCATTATACTCCCTTACACTGAAAGTGCCCCTTCATATTTTCATTAAATTCAATGCACTTAATGCACTTGTCAAGTATTAGATTCATTACCTGTACTCATCTGAACTTCAGTTTTCAGATTATAAAAACTGAAGCACACTTAGCATTAGGGTGATTTTTGGGTGAATTATTTAACTCTGGGGACCTCAGAATCAGAATATTATCCTTATTTAGTTACTTTGGTCACTTCTTCATCTGTGTGCTGTTGAAGAGATCACACTGTGTAGCTGGTGCATTAGTTGTTTATGGCTTTTAGATGTCGCACCATGTTTAAAGCTTTAAATGATTCTAATGTGAAGAGACTGCCACAGCCTTTTATTTTGAAATGAATGAATGCAGTCCCTTGGCCCTGACCAGAATAAGCAGTCCGAGGAGACCCTGCAGACTGAACTGTAACATTAAGTCATTTCTCTCTGTGCTGCAGTGCAGGCTTCTGTCATTCCACTTCAGTTCAAAAATGTTTTCTTGTGTTTTCTGTCTCACTTTAAACTCCAGCTGCCACATGCTTTTTCTCTCTTTCACTGTAAAGGATGCTGTCACAATCTGCACATTGGGGATTGGGACAGCCTTTGGGGAGTCCATTTTGGACAACACCCCACGCCATGCCACCATCGTCACCCGCGAATTCTGTGAGCTCCTACGGATTGAGCAGAGAGAGTTCAAGTCCCTGTGGGAGGTAAGGGCCCTTCAGAGCCCATGCCCCTAAAACACTTCAGCTTTGGAAAGAGGAGGGAAACTGTGGTGTGTGTATCACCTCTAATGGTCAGTGTGAATCTGTGCTTCTCAGAAGCTCATTCCAGTTTTATTTCACAGGGAGTATGAATGCAAAGAAAGACTAGACATGGCACTAGGCACATAATGAACATTCCATGGCTGTTCTGTTGGACCTTGGATCTGTTTCCACATTCTGCTCATGAGAGGTTATTTGTTACTCTGCAAATAAGACGTGTGCTGCGTGACCTGTGGAAATAACGCTGAACTGTTCAGCACAAGCTGGAATGCATATCATTCATTTAGCAGTGTTTCAACCTGGAACTACATAAAAAAACAAAACAAAACATCCTAGCTGACATCTTTGAAAGGCTAATAGATGATCAGATAACCAGCTAACACTATACTGATCATCCAGCATTGATTAGCTGAGACAATAACTGGATTATAACTGACATATCTTATTCATTGTTTGCCCAATCACCAAGACTAAACCACCTGATTACTAACTCCCGATCAAAAGCAATTTACAGTTTTTCTTGCCATAGGCTATTTTCAGATTCTGTTTAGAATTCTTTGTTGACAATTTTTAGTTGTGGAACAAAAATGGCTATATTTAACGATCCTCTATATATAAAGTTACAAAAAGAGCTCTGAAAACACTGTATTAACTTAGAAATTAATTACAGAACTGCGTTTGGCCACACCTGAATAGTTAATACTACACTGAGTACAAAATAAAGCTGTCAGACCAAAGTATCCCTGTGTTGATACTTTAAATAGCCAGAGGTGCAACTTATCGTTTTGGAAGCAGAGGCATTATACTAAATATGTGATTAGACTCCTGTCTTTTTTAACGTATAAACAATTCTATATGGTGTTTGGTCACCAGATGGCAGCGCAGAGCAAGCTTTTGGAAAAATTCCCCCAAAATTTCATCGGGAAGCAGTTTCTGTTTTGCTGCAGTGGTCCGTATATCAGTTTGCATATCTTTACATATTGCATATTTCATCAATATACACTTCTGTTCTTTTTTGCTTAGAAGCTTAAAGAATGTAACCATAAGGCTCCTCTGGCTATTGCATTAATCTATGGTGGAATTTAAACTTTTAAATTCTGATGCTCATTCTTGTTCTTGGATTTCATTTAAACCCACTGACAGAAGTGTTTGTCTAGTTGGGGGCATTTTCCAAGTAGCATTTGCCCAAAAGCACCCAGCTGAGTCTTTTGTGTTTATATTGGGTGAAAAGCTTGTAATACTACATAGCTAGGCGGTGCTGTGCAGTGCCATGACTCACGAATGGCAGGTGTTCTGCAGCAGTCTGCTAAGGGGGGGGGGTGATGGAGGCTCCCATCAGGCTTGCATTAACATCCCGGAAAGCAGCAGAGTGACTACGTGTTGACAGGCTGTTTGGAAGCCTTCATTCTGATCCTGGTCCGGAGGTGCCACACCATTTTCCTTCCTGTTAAACTCAGGGGCTGAAAAAGTTACAGCCTGCAGGGGCTGTGCCTGAACTGAGGCTAGAATCTCCACTGTTCCCAGGTTGGGTCCTCGTTGGAAGCCAGGCAGGGCAGCCAGATCACACTGTGAGGTGATGCAGTGTTGAGTCACAGGTCTGTTGGACAAGATTGACTCACTGGGTCTACAGGGGCTGGTGAGCAGGGATTTTAGACAGAGTTAATTTAGGGATTTGTTGAACGGGGTTGAGTGGCCGGTCTGTCAGATGAAGATGACTTGTCCTTTTGTTGAAAGGGGTTGAGTCATTGGTAGATGGATGGGGTTGAGTTAAGGATTGCTGGATGGGGTTGAGTGGAATGCTTCTTGGAGTGTCACTCACTGTTTACCGGACGTGTTATCACTTTCGGTAGCTGCTCACTGTCTTCAGAGGCTTGTGTTATCGTTTAACATGCAAGTGCCATCTGTTCAATGTTCAGTGTCTCCTCTGAGACTTTTATGTTATCCCTCACTTTGTTCAAATTATTCATAGTATTAAAAACCAGACTCAATGTGACATGGCCAAGTTCTTGCCGTTTTAACAATGCCAGCTTTCTTTAATTATAAATGTGCCTTTTGAATTGAAACTGAGAAATTCTCCTCAAGAGGAACATGGAACTGAACAGACCTTGATGGCTAAATTTGCAGTATAATTTAATCTGTATCAAAGGTCCAAAAACAGAGCCCGATCTCTGTGGGGTCTGCTTTTCATACTTAGTTCTGTCTCGGACATAATGCAGGAACTGTCCGGTGATCACTGTCCTGTTATTCTTTAAGGTGATATGTGTTCAATTTAAATTATTTTGCTTTTATAATTTTTACCAAGCATGCATAAATCTGGGTGGCACAGTAGCTCAGTAGGTGGTGCTGTTGGCTCACACCTCCAGGGATTGTGGTTTAGATACTGCCACTGTTCTGTGTGTGTTGAGTATGCATCTTCTCCTCATGCCTCATGGGTTTCCTCCCACAATTCAAAGACGTGCAATTTGGCTAATTAGCATGTCTAAATTACCCATATAGTGCATGATTGTTTGTCTCTGCACGTGGCATATGATGATCTGGCATTCCTTGTGCCCTGTACTTCCTGAGATTGACTCCAGGTGACCCTGACCGTGATGAACAATTGGATGGATGTGACTTGTTATGTGTATCTGCTGTGTAATGGTCTAGCACCCTGTCCAAAGTGCCTCTCTGCCTTGAGCTCCATGCTGCCTTGGATAGCCTTCAGGCCCCGTGCCCTTGTACTGGATAAGCAGCTGAAAGATGAATGGATGCGTAGAGCAAACCTTTTAGTTCTTATGAAATGTTTTTTCAAGAACTCTAACAACTCTTTGGTGTTCAATCCTTATGTCTTTGCACCATTGATCCACATGGGGGTGCTAGTGGCAGTCTCCTCGTGGTTCCAGAAGAGATGGACTGTCATAATGAGGCTGTCAGCACTTAGAGGGGAGTCTCTCAGCTGTCAAACCGTGATCTTCTGTGTGTAAACAGCGCTATCGGCCCTCCATGGCTTTTTGCCAAGTGTGTGTCACCAAAGCAGGCTCCCAGTAGCAGCCACAGAGACACTTCTGTTCACTGTAAGGGGAGGCCTTACAGTGGAAGACGTCACACATGTGGAAGGTGCCACCAAACAGAAAAGCCAGCTAAAGCTTTCTTTTTAATAATGCTGCCACCATGCCCACAGGTCATGAAGTACATAAATAACCAGAAGTCTTATCACTGCAAACCTGGAGCTGATCTCAATTCCCTATTCAGTTACCAGGGTACTGAATATTAATGATGCAGACCACGGTATTAGTGATTGGTGTGGAGTTTAAAATCTGTAATTATTTACAAATAGAAATATGATGGTTATTCTATCTAAAACAACAGTAACTTTGTTTGTGTTAATTGTTCTTTATATTTAACTTTACTCGAGTACAGGGCTGCGGGGAGCTTGGAGCCTTTTCCAGGAAGCAAAGGGTGCAAGGCAGGAAACATCACAGGTGTGAGGCAACAGTGCTGCCCACAGAAACACTGAGCCATCCAACACTTTATTAGCTAGGTAGTTAGTTCAAAGGTACAACATAAAGATCCATTCTGGGATTTCAGCTAGTGACATTTTGATGAATCCTTTTAATTGATTTGTTACCTACTGCTCATCTTGACTAGTTCTGGCTGTCCATGTAAACCTGCAAGAAAGGAAATTGGTTTCCTCGATTTCCTGGGAGCCCCAGGTCCATCCCCCTTATCAGGTTGCTTTGCGCTCCCTGTCCTCAGTTTGAGGAGGGACAAATGCCATGGACTGGCATATCGACATTCTACAATGCACATGGTCTACCTGCAGGGAGCCCTAGCCTGTGTAGAGCCTCCCTCAGAATATAGTCATTGAGTTAACCACAGATCTGTGGGTTTGTATACTTTATTTATATCCAAAGTATTATTTTTTCGCAACACATGGTCTTTAGTGAGCCTTCTTTTTATTTCAAACAAGATTTGTAAAGGTTTGAGTGTTTCCTGAACCTGCAGGCTATATAATGTTCAGTAATTGCATTTCCATGTTTATGGGTAGTGATATTTAGACAGACATTTCATAGTTAAGGATTTCGGCTGCTGTTTGAATATGTTTGTCATGATATACGCTGTTTTGCCAACTGTTATAAGGACAGTGTTATAAATATGCTAACGGAACAGACGGTTACAACATCATTGCTGTAAAAATCATATAAGCCCCGTTGCTGTTCTGTTACAAGACCTGAGCCGTAATGATGGCCTCTGATGTTTGGTTCCGCGGCTGAACATAACCACCACGTTCCAGTTTGTTCAACCCTACTGACAAAGGTTCCCCACAATGCAGTCTGTACAGGGACAGGAGAAAGCATCACTACTAAAGGACCTCAATGAATATGACCTGTTTTAATTTGGTGTACATGCTGGAAAGGAAGTTCTAAATAAAATAATGGTATTTTCATATAATATTCCAATTCTGGATCCCACTTATGATAACTTGCAGATTAAAATAATCTTTTACTGTCTGTGATTAAAATATGGATTCCATTGAGTCATTCATTATGACATATGCATAAGAGGCTGGATGGGCTTCTGTGATGGCAGACGGTCACCATGCTGCTGGGACACCAGTGTCCCTGGGGGAGGGGGGGCAATTCAAGTGTCAGCAGGGATGGCTGATTAACAGGAACTGGCACAAGTGCAGCTTGGTCCTAGGTGGGGAGGAGGAATTTTGGCCAGTATTCGTGAAGATTTGCCAGAGTAACAGGTCCAAACTGGCCTTCCCTGAGAGTCAGCAGAATCTGGGAGATACCAGTACAGCAATACCACAGCTCATTTCCCAGTTTTCTGTTCTTATGAAACTAAAACATGGAGAGAAGAAAAAATGAAACTTTCTAGTGTAATCATGAGCTACAGTTTACCATTTAGGGCCAATGCCCTGAAATTAATTGCTGATTTTCAAATATATGCTTCAATGCATGGCGCTCACAGGCATCACGACTGTTGGTTGTGAAAGTTGTTTTAATGGTAATTTGTTGCTTTCAGCTCCCGTTGAAAAATGTCTGTTTTGGGGTAGCTGTTTTGAGCCTCAGTCTACATGCCCATCCCTTTGCTATTCCAGGTAGGACATCTAATCAGACGGAACGATAACAAATCAGAGGGACACATTACATTATCTCCAAGGTCACGCACACTTAGCTTCCTAATGTTTACTTCCAGATATTCAGAAACTAATGCCACCACCGCTTAAGTGCTGCATTTCTTTCATTAAAAATACAAAATTCCATCACTTACCTCAAAGACTTTATTTTGTTCTCATTCTTGTATTTTATTTCAGTTATCCTTGCACTGTAGTGCCTGGTAGTGCATTTCATTTCCTTGAAAGTCAGACTGTTCTGTTGTATAATTCTATGGCTGAATAAGGGGGAGACACTAGCCGAGTCATACCCTAATGGAAATATCTAGAAAAATACTCAAGTGTTGCTGTTTTGATCTCCCAGGTTTGTCTGTTCTTCAGAATGCAATCTGCTTGTTTCTGCTGCCTTTAAATCCAGTTTGCTGCCTTTAAATACTGTGATTTCGTAATGGACATCAAGGGACTTGGAAGCACAGCGCCACCACAATATTTTTTCTATCTTGGAAGCTTGTTAAAGATTCAGCACATAGTGCTTGTTTATAAAAATGGGTCCAAACTATTTCTCTAGTGGGCACCTTGCTTGCTAAACAAGCAGGTACTTTGCCATTTAAATGCTTGGATGGGAGAGCCCAAAACGCGATGCTTCTGGACTGTCAGGAACTGAAGAACATCTGAAATTACTGATGGAAAAGGGTGCAACCATTTTGCTTAATTGTCAAGTTGTTGTTTGTTAGCATAATTCTGATTGCATGGGTGCAACAATGAAACCAATGATGGTATTCGAAGGAAGAAACAATTTAGGGTGGCACGGTGGATGGAGGTTGGAGGTTTGAACACCACTTTTGCTCTGTGTGTGTATGTGTGTCTGTGGAGTTTGCATATTTTCCTTGTTGTGTGGATTTCCTTCTGCGGTCTAACGGCAGCAGTTAGGCTGAACGGCATTTCTAAATTGCCTGCTGTGTATTACCGATTGTAGATGCATACACTGATGAGCCAAAACATGATCACAACCCTGAAGTAGAACAACTGGCTCTTCCCAACAACCACATGGCACACCAATAAAGGTAAAAATGAGACAGGTGCATGTTTACCAGAAGCTGTGCTGAACGCTCCAAGCTACTTGACCATCCTGGAGAAGCAGGTCAACCAGTCCATGATCGACCGTCTACCTCGATGGTACAGGTTGCCATGTCGGTAGGAGTGTGCATGAATGGTTTGAGGAGTATGACAGTGACTTCAGCTTACATGAGTTGAAAAAAGTCCCCTTAATATGTGGCATGACCACCTCATACTGCCTTTGTACTGCAGCTATGTGATGAGGCATTGATTCAGTGAGGCTTCAGAAACTTTCCACAGGGATGCTGTACCACTCTGACACCAGAGCTTCCCACAGGGCATCGGAAGTCCTCAGTGACTCCAAACACTGAACTTGTTAGTCAAGGTAATCCCACAGGTAGTCAATGGCATTGACATCCATGGTGGTCAGGATGGTAAAATGAAGTCACTGTCATGCTCCTCAAACCATTCAAACCAACTACTTCTGATCAGCACCTGTCCTTTTATATCCCCTTTCTCATTTGTACACCATCTGACTGCTGGGAAGAGCCAATTGTTCTATGAGGGCGTGTTCATAATGTTTTGGCTCATTGGTGTGTGTACTGTGTGATAGGCTGGCATATACCATTCACAGTGTACACCAGGTTTGTGTCCTCTGCTGTCTGCAAAGGGGCAGAGGTTTAGCAAATCTTGTGCTTTGTGTAGTAAATATATTTTTATGAACAGATCACGTTTATCTGTTATCAATTTAGCTATCTGTTTTTATTATACCAATAATCTCCTTTTCTTCTTATGAAGGAATATAACCCTGCAAATTCTTTATAAAAGCCTTCTGAATATTAGAATATCCTCCTTGACTAAAGATGGTACAATATGTTATTGAGCTGGGTGTCCTGTAAGATGTTCCAGGACATAGACCAGTTTTTTTGTTTTATTTTTTTTTTTGGATTCAAAGACCTTATTCTGCTGGATGAGTAATGCAAACAGTATAATGTTTACATTAAATAAATCTATGAAAAGGCTGTGCTGACATAAGTGTACTTTCATATTAAATGACACCATTTTCAATTGACAAGCACTAATATAATGAAATAAATCGTATAATGTTTGAATATACAGTTCTCTCGCTACAACAAAATAGATAATTCGTCACACCCTGTGGTATAAATATCATAACCCTCTACATTTCCATAAAATTTACAGCTGTATGGTTTTATCTGTGTTGCTTATTTATTTATCTTGCAATAATGCGAATACTGTACGTCCGTTTTGTTAGGCATGAAAAGGTCATCAGCTGCGAGGCTGTTCCATTATAATAGTATATTGTCACTTAGTTTGGATGCACATACGGTATGTGGGCTCCGCGTAAACACCACTTTATGGCTTGAATAATTAATATGGCTCTCATCTGCTGTCGCCTTTCGTAGCCACCAGCCTCGTACGTGACAGAGAGAAAAGCTTTGACACAGCAGTCACTCATGGAGCGTCTGCTGCCTCTCTGTTCTGCCGGCGGGGTCGTTCCTTACAGATTACACGCTATGTTACAAAAGAGGAAAGGATTACGACGGAGGCGTGTTCAGGCACCGGCTGTAATAACGGGAAAACGGAGGCAGCCTTTCTGTCTTCTGCATTTCTGACGAGTTATACTGACGAAGGAAGTCAGACCTTCATAAATACGATACTCCGTGTGCATGGGCCAAGACGAAATCGCCTCGGTAAGTCTTGCTGTGCAGGTTCGAAGACTACGTGAAGCGGTGGCGATGTGTCACCATGCTGAATCGGGTTCTAGATCGGGTTCTAGATCGGGTTCTAGAGCTGTGAGAACGTCCATTGGGAAGGGCGTTCAGTTCCACTGGGAATAACCTGATGCGCTTATTTAGCGTTATGATGTACTGAAATGTCGTAAAACTACAACTAAGATACAAATAATATGGAATATGAGCTCATTGCCAACACGATATTTTAATGTTTCACTATCGACTGGAATGCAAAGCGTTTTGCATGTAACAGTTTTGAAAACATCTGTATGCACCTGTTTACATCGTTAGAAATAGTTCAGCAAAATAAATGGCATTTATCTGAATATTGTTTTTAGTAATTAGATTTTGCCTAATTTATTTTGAAAAGATTGCTGATAAAATGCATACATAATGTATAACGGTGGTATTGATAGAGGTGCAGTACTGTATTCTGGAACTGTAACAGCATTAGACAGCGCTCAGAGTTGCTCAGTACCTATTGCCATATCATGTAATTTGCTGCTTTTCTGTATGTCAATATATCAAGTTTCTACATAAACGTCCTCTGATTCTGAGCAATTTTTAATCGCCGCAAATTATTGTAACTGTGCATTGACATGTCCAAGGCTGAAGTTCAATTTAGGAACAATTACACTAAAAATTAAAACTCCAAAAGTGACTCCAGATTCTTTAGGGAATTAAAGTCAATGCGTTGGTCTTGAGAAATATTATATTGTGTGGCACGTGCATGTGTTTCTTTTGTGTTGCGGTTTCGTGCCTAAGCTGAAAAAAGGATTGTCTTTGTAAGCAGTTTAAACAGTGGGTGACATACCTGCTATCTCTAAAGTGGAATCGATCATTTTAATTTCCTGTTTATGCCTCACATCCACAACTGTTATGCATTATGGACTCTCCCACAATTCCGCGCCAACTATATCTCTAACTCCGAGCCTTGATGGCCTTAGAGACACAAAACGTCAATATCCGTAATTATGGATGTAGGCCTAATAATTAATTAAGCATTTCTCTTAATACAAATGCATCTTCATTAGGCTAACATGCTGCTGAAATATTGTTTGTCAGGACCTTTTACATTTTATATTCGAAAGCGCATGGGAGTATGGACTGCATGATGCTGGTGGATTTTACTGAGGCTACACTGACTGGTACTTTAGTGAGGACCCAATCTTTTGGAGAGGATGCAGTAGGTTAACTGGCACAGACACAATGGGGTCTTGGTGGGGGTGATGCGGTGGCATTTTTGAGGATGTAGTTTGTATAGCATAACATTTTAACCAAAAGCATCACTTCGGCAACCAATGAATCCAAAAAACGGAGCCCTAATTTTTTTATGGGAAACATTTTATAGTTCTATTAAAATGAACTGCTTTTTTGACAGATAGTTAATTCACGCTAAACCAGGTAAATTTATTTCAAAGGTGAAGATGTGTTTTATTGTTAATTCGTAGTGTGAAAAATGGCTGGTATAAATATGATGGCAGAGACTAGTGAAGTCTACTGCTCGAATCACCTCTGAACATGAAAAAAATGAGCATCTAAAAATACTTTTGCGGTAAGAACCTACAACCATATCATTGGTCATTCCTAAAAATAGAAACATAAAAAAAAAAATTCTGTCTAAAGCAGCTTTTAAACAGCATTGGATGTACTTCGGTGGTTGTTTGATCCATGTGTTTTTTCTTGCCCACAAACACGTCCAAATGAGATGAAACAAGATCTGACAGTCATTTAGACAATGCTTTTATTGTAATATTCATGCATTTTTAAGTTCATTTATACACCTGCGTATTTTAACTGCAGCACTTTAAATACCCTATTTTAGAGAACACAGTCCTTGCTTACACATATTCTTAACTGTTACACTACCTACAGGCCTAACCTAATGTCATGCAAGTTGTACTATATTGTAGCGTTTTGCTGTGGAGACCTATACAAGCTGTACTATATGGTAGCGTTTTGCTCTGGGGACCTATACAAGCTGTACTATATTGTAGCGTTTTGCTCTGGGGACCTATACAAGCTGTA
>JAACJT020000001.1:22760475-22788094 GCA_009936485.2 Gymnarchus niloticus
TCACCCTCCACCCCACCCCCGTCCCCCTCCCCCCCCCCCACCCCCCCACCAACCCAACGAACCCCACAAAACCACAACAAAAAACACACCAGGGTGGGGGGAGAAACACCCCAAACCCCCCCCCCCCCCCCCCAGGCGTGAGGCCAAGCACTACCACTGAGCTATCATGACCTGTACAATATGATCTAAAAAACTAAGTTCAGAATACTTGGCATTTTCTCAAAATATTTCTTCACCATGGTCAGGTGTCTGTAAGCTGAGGTGTGCGTATTACTTCCTTTGCAGAGTTAGAAAGTCAAAAACCTCAAATCGTCTAGGAAAAGATACACATGGGAGGAGCATGTTCCAGGCTGTTGGGAAGGATTGCAGAGGAGAAAGCAGTTGGTCTCATTGTAAATTCCTTTCGTTGAAGTGTATCATAAATGCAATGGGCAAGTGACTTGACCTGAAGAAAAAATACATTGCATTCGTTGGTGCAAGTGTTGTGGTAGTCATTTCTAAATGAAGCATGTACAAGGTAAGTATATCATGGAGCATAGCAAATGTAAGCCTTGGCCACATATCAAATACGTTATCCATTAGTCCTCTAACGTAGTCCTTTGTCCTGTGAGCAAATCTGCTTGTGTGCTTCAAGTTGAGAGAATAAGTGCTTTTCCATAATTGATTACCCCTCGAACCTCTCTGTCCAAACAAGGAGACTTGAGAGGGATAACAATGAACAGCCAATGACTGCAATTTACAAAGCTGAAAAGTCCAGTGGCTAAAAAGCAAATATACGCCAGTCAATAACGTGAAATGCTCCGAGTGCCAAAAAACAGCAGCGTCACCAGCTGAAAGTGTGGCGACCGCTTCGGAGATCAGACAAGGTTTTGCGATCTGATTTTTTTTTTTTTTTTTTTTTTTAAATCAGAAATGAATTAAACAGAGCGAATCTTGGAGAGTTCTCCTGTGTGCTATGATAGTATTGCAGTTCTACAATAATGTAGTACAGGACTGTGCACAAATTTCTGGGAGGGCAGGTACTCAAGTGGAAAAACTACCATGTCCTTCCAGATATACACTCCAGACAGACGTGTATGTATACAACAGTAATGTGTAGTCTCTTCGATATAACAAGGAATACAATATGACTATTTCTGCAACATTGAGATGAACAGGGATCACGGCATGCTACTAGAACCAATCACTGCGAGTCTGAGAATAATGTTGTTTGTCAGGCAGAAACAAATGATGTGAACAAGCAATGCTACTCTGTAAGTGGATAATATGTTTATTATACTGCTTAAAAAAATTGCCAGGAGTATTTTATCTGAGATGACGTGTCACTTCTCTGACTAATAAAAGCATCTACTGCAAGTTTAATTCAATTTATTTGTATGGCGCTGTTAACAAGGGGCGTTGTCACAAAGCACTTTACATAGGCCTGGGCTCAAGGTCCGGATAGAGTAAGTCAGGGGTGACAGTGCCAAGGAAAAACTCCCTCAGGATGAAGAAACCTTGAGGAACCAGACTCAAGGGACAAGTTGGATGGAAGATGATGATGATGATGATGATGATGATGATATACATAGTATTAAAATATTAAGACGGTGCCAAAATGTTGTCTTGCTACACTGCCCAGTAAAAGCACCTGATGTTGGGCGATGATGGTAATGTTGATGTAAATAGTGGGATGTGTGGTTGTTCTTTTCACACCTGCAGAGTTTGGAGTGATAGCGATGCTGTTTGTGGCCGTCCTGCTTTACTTCCCCTCACGTCCCCCTAACCCCCCCAGCGTGGCGGCTGCCAGCCAGAGACTCGGCTATGGGAGCAGTACCTGCAGACTTCTCAGGTGAAGCCACAACTGCTCCACCTACACGGGCCTTCCAGTGTGATGGCGCACCGACCGTAATCCCAGTCATACTAGTCACTTCTTAAATAGTTAACTCTACAAATGATTATTTTAACAAACTGATGTCCACTGACCCACCATGGGTTTTGAAGCCTCATTTGTCCAACAGCTGATGGAAATACCTGCCACTTGACTGTCTCTTCAGATGCTAGGCTCAGTTCTGCAGGACAGTATTAAGAGGCCATCTAAAATTCCACTTCATTAGATAGTAGTCATGGTGATGTGACTTGGTTTTCGCTTTGCAGCAATGCACACTTCCTCATGATTGCATTGGCATACTCAGTGCCTACAGGAGTGATGGCAGGTTGGTCTGGAGTCCTGGACATGGTGCTCACCCCTGCCAAAGTCAGCCAGGTAAGATTTGCTAACTTTCTCAACCCTAGTTTACCTGTTAAGTGAGGATCTTACTGTTAAGTGTGATTGTGTTACAATCAATGCGATTCAACCAGTTTTCTGAGGGCATCTACAACATTTTGAATGCGGGAATCTAGAAAAACACATTGCTGGCAAACTTGCGGAATACAAACAAGACGTGTGTGTGTGTGTGTGTGTGTGTGTGTGTGTGTGTGAGATCAGAGGATGGGGAAAGTGCGCTCCTCAAGTAAACACTGTGGATGCACAGAACTTGAATTTACACATCCAAACTCTCTGGACAATATGTTAGATTACTATAACCACACCAAGCTATGATAAGAACTGCCAAAATGCAAACCGTTCAATTAGAGATGGGGAAAACCTGGCCTATGTATCTTGTACCTTTGCCATTCATTGTGATGTTTGTATGTATGTACTGTCTAACCCACACTGTGAATTAATTGTACATTATATCTTATGTTGGTTTTTATGCCTTTTATAATTTATATACAATATATCATTGTCTGTTGCATGACTTCACAGCAACCAAATAGAGTTTTCACCTATCTGGATGTGTGGCAATAAGCATTTCTGTCCTATTGTGTTATATTTCTGTGATTGCGTTCCGCTTTGGGTATAATCCAGCCCAGTGAAGACTCATCTCTTCTTGTTTGTTTACAGGTGGATGCTGGCTGGATTGGATTCTGGTCCATTGTTGGAGGGTGTGTATTTGGAGTAGCAATGGCTAGGTGAGCAGCAATAGAGTTTGTTTTTCCTGTTAATGCTCACACCAAACTCTTAAACAAAAAACAAAGTACGTAAGAATATTAGACGGCTGTCTCCTTTTTAAATAGACTTTCAAAAAGCCTGTTAGCTCTACAGATCTTCTTCGCATGATGAACATACAGTGGCCTGTTTTGGCTATACTGTTGTCAAATGCCTCTATTTATAGGGTAGAATGCTTGACTTCAGAGTCACTGAAGTAAAAGGATAATCTCACTTTCACATATTAACTTGATGTAAATGATCCTTCTTATTGTCATAAACCAGCAGTGGTGTTCATCTTCATATGTGTACATATTTAAACACTTTACAGTATACACTACCAGTCAAAAGTTTTTCTACATTTTCAATGTTACTCACATAATTTTCGCAAAAAATTCTGGAAACCCAAGTATATATGTAAATGCTGTAATTTGTGTTTGCAAACCACAATGTTCGACTCCAGCCCAAAGATTTATGAATACTGTAACGTAATAACCATAAACCATACCCCAGGAGTGTTGGAATAAACTTAGAACAATATTTAATGTCTCTTGAAAGAATGCCTCGAATTGGCTCTGCTGATGTAGCGGCTAGAGGAGGCAACTTTGATGAACCAAAGATATGACCAATTTTCTTGCTAATAAAGGGGGATGCTGAGCGTGAATGTCTTAATATTCATTGCCAAAAAATGAATGTCTAGAATTTTTTTTTGTGAAAATTCTGTGAGTAACATTGAAAATGTAGAAAATCTTAGTGTATGCAAAAAATTTTTGACAGGTAGTGTATGCATGTATGGAACATAGGATAAATGCTGGGAGATCCTTTCAAAATCATTTTGTATTTAACCCCCTTTCACCTTCATTTTGCATCTTTGTGTACTTTTATCGATCAGCAGTATTCTATAATGTAGCTGGTTTTACTGGTTTTGAGGACCTGACGGTCCATTTCTGGCTCTGTTGCTCTTCAGCTAGCCGAAATTCATGTCGGGTCATTATTTATGATGTACTAAAAAGGGAAATAAAGCTGTTCTTCCACAGCAGGTCTTGTGTCAGTGGCACCTTAGGCTGTGTGGGGAGATGGCAAAGCACAAAGTAATATTATTTGTAC
This sequence comes from Gymnarchus niloticus, assembly GCA_009936485.2. NCBI lineage: Eukaryota > Metazoa > Chordata > Actinopteri > Osteoglossiformes > Gymnarchidae > Gymnarchus > Gymnarchus niloticus. The sequence continues at coordinate 22,764,593 of JAACJT020000001.1, forward strand.
TGAATTAAGAAGGGGGAATGAGTCTAAATGCTGTGGAGGGCAGGATGGTTATAAAGTCAGTGAATGTTCTTCATTCATAATACAGGCTTAATGGCTTCTCAGTGTTATCTCATTTGCATAAATTCAGATGGGGGCAGTGATTGGTAATCTTCAGTCTTTCTGCTTTTTCATCCATCTGCCCTCTCTTTCAGTGGCATTTCATTATTTTGGGTGACATTTCCTATCTCCCAGATAGGACTGTATGTCAAAACAGTAACAAAGCGTAACAGTAACAGATTTTATCCTGGTACTTATGGCCAGCTGAATTTGAGGGGACTTAATGCAACAGGTGGCATTTTATCTCTTGTATCAGACTTTTGTATTTTGCATCTGATTTTTCCATATAAGAACTCTGCTGAATCATGAAGTGTGTTAATATAATTACTATGGTATTTAAGCAATTTAAAAACCAACAGTGTTGCATTTTGCAGTTGTACATTAATGTGAACCATTTCATCACCATAGATTACATCTTTGTCGTCCCCAGGTTTGCAGACTCCATCCGGGGCATACTGAAGCTTATACTGGTGCTTATGTTAGCTGGTGCCACCTTAGCCTCAACCTGGTTCACCTTAACCTGCTTAACCCGGGTCACGCATCTCCCTTCTACTGCAGGTGGGCCTTTCTCTAAGGGCTACAGCAATTGCGTATTTATCGGGGAACTATGTAAAATCTATTTTATGGATAAAGTTTTTACCTTCCCTACTCCATGAATGTAACTTTGTTTTTCTTCTTTCTCACAGCCACTCTGTACACCTCCTGCATCCTCGTGGGTGTTTTTATCAACAGCAGTGTACCCATCTTCTTTGAGCTCTTCATCGAAACGGTCTACCCCGTGCCTGAGGGCATCACCTGTGGTGTGGTCACTTTTCTCAGTAATCTATTCACTGGCCTCCTGCTCTTTTTCCTGACGTTCTACATCAAAGGTAAGCGGCCATTATTCCCATTGAATTGTTAGATCAAATGGATAGCCGATCAGATCTTTAAAGAAGAACTGCATTTCTCTTGGTAAACAAAGAGAAGATTGGGTAGTTTCAGAAAATTGACCCCCTATGATCATTCTCCCGGTTTTATTCTGTGACTGAGGTATATGCCTTATAGATTTTTCAACAATACCTCCTAGCAAGGTTTTATCCTATTTCATTTCTGAACTTCAGTTCAATTCCATTTCTGTCACGCACCTCCAGAAATAGTTACCCCAATGCACATAACATGTACAGTACAAGGGTACATGCATACGGTACATAAACACAGCACAATGTGCAAGGAGAATAATCCTTAATCTGTTTCCACTTTGCTGCGTTTCAGTCAAATATGATTGTGTATGTCAAATTCCTGCTGGCTGATAAATTGCTGCAGGTGTTACTGAGATTTGTTACTAAATTGCCGCATTGTCCTTGTTTTCACAGATCTGTCCTGGCTGAACTGGTGCCTTACAGGATCCTGCATGTTCAGCCTGATCCTCATACTCTTCTTCAGAGAATCCTATGACCGGCTCTACCTGGACATCTTCGTCTCCGTCTGACTGACACTATCCAAGAGCTGAAAATGATTCATCTCCTTGCTCCTTGCACAATTTTCTGAGGAGAAACGAGGCATAGCAAATCCCTTTTATTAAAAGTGATGTTTTATCGATTGTTTACCTAGTATTAATAAAAAGATTAAATAATGTAAAAGTATAATGATTATAATTGTGGAATTTCTGTTCAATGAAAACCACAACCACCCAGGGGTCTGTAAATTCAGGGTAGAAGATTTTTAATTGATAGTCATGTCAGCAAACTCGCAAGTTCTCTAGTTCACTGAAATGTAATTTTTTTTTTTTTTTTTTTTTTTTTTCTTGTTCTTAAATTTCTATCCAAGTATCATGCATAACCTTGTCACCATATGAGGGATTTTTATTCTTGCTTGTTTGAGAAGGACAAATGCAAAATAGAATGTTTGTTTTTTTTCTAATGTATGAAAAAGGACACCACCACTTGTGTGGTGTGTAACTGTGCTAAGTGGACAGTTTTTAAATTTTAGCAAGTTTGAAGTAGGTGTCATCTCTGTGAAAATGTATGAAATTTAGTTTCATTTCTTTCAATTTGTCCATTAAATTAGTTTGAGTGATGCTGTTGACAAGCTTCTGATAGAACGAGCTCAGATGGATGTCTTTGTTTTTCTTAATTTAAGTGTACAGATCGAGTTCTCATGATTGAAGAAAATGTCTAGCTGTAGATTTTGTGAGTGTACTATTTGGTTTTGTCTATGATTCTGTGTATAATTTTGAAAGTAATTTCAGATATTTTAACTTTTTACTGTTGTATGTGTTTCAGTGGCCAATACACTAAGACAGGAAATACTATTTAATAAAGCATGCTATTTGATTGCCTACTGGAATGATACTTGTTATTGGGGAAATTTAAATTCAGCTTAAATTTTTCAAAGCAGATGTCAAATATCTTTCACCCATCAGTACTATAGCAATCAGTGACTATTTGAAATCTGATTTCATGAATCAGACTTATTTAGTAGCAGTATGATTATGAGTGCCTACTTCTGAGGTAATATTCAGTATAGGACTCTTGTAATGCTGACAAGATGAAACATGGGCCCTGAAAAGTGGAGCCATCTGAATGATGGTGACACAATATGTGCCAGTTGTTGCAGATTGAAGCACTAATTTGAAAATTTGGAAACGTTAGAAGCTATACTACTGAAAAGATTTAGATCCATTTAAGAATCGAAATACTTTCACGTCTGTATTTTATTGTTAGATGAGCTATCATTTTCCTTACATGTTACGCCTACAAATCACCATAGAACGTGCCACTTTGCACTTTCCAGGAATGATGAGGAAGTTCTCTGTAACTGTTTGCAAGATTTTGGCATTTGGTGAAATGGTGATTTTTCAACTATTCATTGACAGCGTAAATTGCGGAGAAATTACAATATTGTGGCGCTGCTGAGGAAAACTGGGGCTGCCGGAGGGCCTCTCTAAATCGGGTAGTGACGGGCCGGTCACTTTCTCTTCCCTCTGGCCTCCTCGCGCGCTAGCTATGACGTCACCTAGACGCGGCACGAGTCGCGGGCTTATGACGCGTTATCATAGCAACGCCTGCCGCTGGTTATTTTCTAATTGTTTTGCGTTCCCGAAAATTCCGGCACGGCGTTTTTGGTTTTGCTCATAAACCAGGACGTCACGCTATAACGTACAGAAATAATCAGCTTAATCAAGCTGAGCAACTCGGTGATTCACGAATTTCGCAGTATGCTGATAGATTTGGAATCAGGATAGACATATTTATTTCGATAAGTACTCACCAGGTACGAGCAGTTAGAGCCTCAGCTGCACGGACGATCCGTAATGCAGATATTGTACATCTTTTTAAATCTCTTATCTAGCTTAAGTAGTGTTTTTTTTTTTATTATTACCGAATGCGCCAGCACCCGTACTAGAACCTTTACATAGATTGTTATTTAAATTTTAACACCATTTATAAACTATTTACTTTAATCGAGTCACTGATTTTTTTTTTTTTTTTACTTAAACGTGAAAAATCTGAAGGAAACAACTTTAATTCACCAAAGAGCATATTGCATAGGCATTATAATACTTCTGTGTAGCTTCACCGTAATATTTAATCATTTCTTTGGAGAAGATCATGAGTTCAGGTCGCTGCGACATCGATCCTTGTCTGCGGTCTCTGGTCACTGCTGCTGGGAATAAATGGGAACATATCATCCCAGAAGGCATCCTGAAGTTAAAAGGTTGCTCTTTACTAGAACAGTCATATTAACATGATATCAGCCATCTTCGTACTGTACTGTATGTCTAGCATTTCACTGTCGATTTCTGTCCGCCCGTATCACTCTGAAGACACCTTACATAGAAAGGCGCTGGAAGGCGGCGAGCAGCTGGAGGAGTTCAAACGACATCTGTACACCACTGATGTCCTCCAGCATTGTGTAGATGCCCTGAAGTACAACCAGGACCCTCTTCAAGGGGGCTTTGAAACAGCTGTGCAAATCGCAGAAATTGTAAGGTAAGAAAAACTCCATGCAAGCATAAAGTAAAAAAAAAACCAAAACTTTAAAAATCGTTTTTCCTGTAAGTGTTATTAATTGGTTGTTCCTTTCCAGCGTTTATTGGTATTTCTTGTGTTTTACTGGTTTATCAGTGTAGAGAACTGACTCTGCTCCCTTGCTTTGGTTTTATTTGATATTACAACAAGGATTCACATATTAACTGTTGCTTTTCACACCTACATAACCAAAATTGTGTTTATTTTTTCAGCACATGCTGCGTGGGCCTTGGTGCAGTTAAAATGAGAGAGAGATTTTATATGCAGTTTCTTCCATCAGTTGCAGACAATTTAAGTGCTCTGGCAGTTTGTGTAATGAACACGGCTCTGGAGGTATTTTTATGATTCAATATCAAGTTATTCTGTCATAGTTGTATTGCCCTCTTAGAAAGAAGCATTAATCAGTAAATTTTACCAACAAAAATAATTTTGTTCTCTTGTTAAAGGTAAAGAAATCATCTTGTATGATTCAGTTTGGGAAAATTATGAATTGCATTTGCTGTCTTTTAAACGGACATGGACAATTAATTCAACATGGTAAGAATATGACAAATTAAAGTGCAATTTAAAATTAGAAACAGTTTATAAAGGCCCTACTCTTTAAGCACAAAAGTGAGTTTAGGAAGTGTGAAGAACAATTCTGATTCTGGAGATAATTTTTGTTAGGTTCTTTTCAGATTGGAATCGCAGATACCTAATGAGTCTTCAGAAATAAGTTCCTTCAAAAGATGACTCAAGAAGACATGCAAAGGTTGCTTAGAGCTGACACAAAGTTGTGGTCTTTTAAGTAAATGTACATCGTTTTTCTTTGTGTTCTTCCCCTTAGTACTTCAGTCTAATTATTATGAGAAGATTCAGCTCTCCGACAATGAGGAAGTGGGTAAAATATCACTATTATTTCTGCGTAATCTCATTGAATCTAATGGGTATGAACATTTTTTTTTATTATATATTGTATTAATTTTAGGGAAGAAATGTACTCTTGTAGTTAGTAAGCCTTTTAAATATATTTGGAAATCCCAGAATGATGTACTAATACAGGTGGTTTGACCTAAAAATTTCACATGCATTGTCAGTTTATAATGTGATCCAAAGATACTTTAGCAATGTATTTCTTCAAAACTGATTTGCAAGAAAATAGCTTTTAATTTTACTTGACAGTTAATGAATGACTTGGAGGTTTGAATGTGCGCATGTGGATCTTGCAGATTTTTCCCGTGCTCGTAAATGTAAAATTGTATGAAACAGAACAGAAATGGGCAGCGTGATTACGTCGAGCAACATTAGAATCTTCCACCTTCCGTGTTGTGTCTTTAATTGGTTCAGCTCTTCATCTATGTGCGTGGTCTCCCTTTTTTATTGACAGTATTTGAGAGTAATGTCCAAATTTTGTTACAATTGTAACCTTTTTTTTTTTTTTGTAACCCGCAGTGAATGTTTAACTGATATAAAACATGAAACATTACACGCCATTCTGGATGACATCGTGTATAAACTGGGGTGCAGTTCCAGTTCTACTACCAGCGGCATAGCAATAAAAACGTTGCTCTTAATTGCAAGCAAACACCGCAGTATTGCAGGATTCATATCTGGCAAATACCAAGGTTTGTTGATACAACTGTATTGCAAGTGAAAGACATTGAGGCTTAATTTAAGGCACTGCACATCTAAATGCATTCATTTTATATTCTGAGCTTTCTGTAATGCTCTGTCAGCGCAGGGTATAATTCGTACGCCTCTTTCAGGTCTTGAAGCCATGCTGAAAAATGATTGGTATGGCAGAGGGTTTGATACGGATGTGGAGCAACTGATTGATTTCCTGTACTCTGAAGTCCAATATAAAGAAACACCGCTGGTCAGTTTTATGATCTGTATGATCATGCTGTATCAAACCAGAGATGTAACAAGCAAATGAAACATATTTTGTCATTGATTTGGACTTTTTATGTGTAGTTGTTAAAATCAATAAAATCATTGTGATTGTCCTCCTCTTTGTGTGCCTAGGAATTACTTGAGAAGGAAGTCAAGGCTGCTTGTGTGATACAAGCAACATGGAGAGGGTTCCAGACGAGAAGACGTCTGAAGACTCTCCTGAGTGCAGTCATCACACTCCAGCGAAATTTCAGGTAGCTTACCTGATGCTGCTGTGATACACACCTTTATTTGATCCCTATTTACCCAAACATTTAATCCTGCTATTACAGTTCTAAATTAATTTCCAAATATCATCAAACCTCGCTCAGACTTTATTGATTTAAGCATGTAGTCTGGATTTAACGGATCCATTTTTCCTTGGATTTTGAAGTAGAGAATTGAGTGGGTATCATTTGGCTTGGGCAGGTGTTTTGGAGTGTGGTCTAGCCGTTAATCCGTTTCTGAATATGAAGGGAAAAGAGGCGACAACGGGAGCTGCAGTCTGCGAAGAAGATGGCAGAGGAAGAGCTCCTATTCCAGGGACGCCTCCGGAGGCAGAGGGCCATGTGTGAATTCCGGCAACGACAGCTGGACCTCCTGGCGATAATCCCTGCAGGTAAGACTAGCTCCTTTGGCCTCCATTGAATGTTGAAATTGGCATTTGCTCACATCGGAGTTTTCATCTACCACTACAATGCCCAAACGGCCTTTTGGAATCTGAAATAGCCTATATGCCATATAGGACATTTTTCATGAATATCTTTACATGCATATTATGTTACATATATCTAGCTACCAATTAAAATTTATCTGATTATCTTCTGAAATTGTGAATATTTTGCACGGTCATTGTTTGGGACTTTGCATGACATTAGACTGATTACCACAGACCAGGTGGGCAGGTATCTGTCTGAAGTGGAGCATAAAGCTGCAGTACACATACAGAAGGTCTGGAGAGGGTACAGAGAAAGGGTAAAGTTTCAGCAGCAGAAGGAAGTACTGAAACGGTCCAAAGCCGCGGTCACCATACAGAGAGCGGTATGCCACCTTCTACAGTACTTCATAATGTTGGTGTTAACTGTGAAAGAACTATACAGCTACTCAGTAATGTCATTGTATAGTATGTGCTGTTCTAGTCTGTCTGTGGCTACTTAATCTATAGAATGTTGATTAGAACGGTGTTGCAATTAAGCTAAATTCTCAAAAATAAGGTGGTAACATATTTAACATTTGCAGTGTATAGTCTACACACCTTTTCCTGCATGAAATTACCTTATTCTCCTTTATTTGCATATTGTAGCACCAAACCTTCAAATAAAAAAAACATTATTTTTCTGAAAATATATAGGTTAAGTCTGTACGTTTAATACCTGAAAGCACCGTTTTACTGCCATGATTTTTTGATATGTATTTGTTAGCATAGCATGCCAAGATTTGAGAATGTGTGTCCATTCCTCCTTACAAATCAGTTCAAGTTAAATATTGGTCACTGTACATTTTTTCAGTCAAACTGAGGCCGGAGTCAATAACTGGGCAATGTGTTTTGTATTGTCCTGTTGGAAGGTAAATTTCAATCGCAATTTTGTGGCAGAGTGTAGCAGGTTTTCTTTGGAAAGATGATTTTTTTTTTCTTTTAAACCATCATACTTCCCTTTCATCTTAAAAACTTCTCCAGTGGCTGATGGAAACACCCCCCCCAAAAAAGGCTCCCTAGACCATGCTTTCTTGATCGATAAGGTTCTTTTCACTTGAGCAACGTCTTTTGTTTTTTTTTTTATCAGATCATAAAACTACAAAAGTATTTTAGAATCGCCAATGCTATTTTGAAAGGGGGGCTTCTTCAAATAGAGTATTTCTGGCACCTTCCACAAAGTCCTCATTTCTGTCTAAGAACATAGACAAGTTGACTGTTCTTTGACAGATGGCCCACAGCTCATTCAGATTGGTTGTTAGATTTTTGGTGACCACTTTTCAGGTTGCTACTGGTTATCTTGTCCATTTTGGTGGAATGACCTGATCTTAGTGGTGCCTTTTTGATGATGGTATTGACAGTGTTGATGGAGGATATATACGTAAAACTTTTGAAATCTTTTTTTTTTATTCCAGTCTCCGGGTCTGTCTTCTCACAACTTCATTCCCAGTGATCTGGTTTGATGTTAACCATTAAAATTTCAGACTGAATGCATCAACAAGGCTATGAAAGCTTTTGCTGTTCATAATATATCTCTTGTGATGTTGTAGGTTCTGCGTTTTCTGAAGAGGAGAGCAGCTATGAGGCAAACACTGTCTCCATGGAGTGGAACTAAGTGTTTGACAGACACCCTAAGAACAGAACTATCCAAAGAAGTCAAAGAATACCTCACACTTCATCCTGTGAGGGAAAACGTGTGGCTCGCTCGTTACTTTCAATTTTGTTCTTGTCATTTCTAACTTTGCCTTACATGTTTTAGTATTTCTTTTGTCTGCGAATATACTTGGGGTAAAGTGAAAAACCTAAGTGAAATTTCCTGCCTTAGAAGTACTCTTTAATCTACAAAAGCAGATGACGTGGCAAAACATTGAGAAAAGCAATTTACCCTAAAATGGTTTGGCAGAATATTGGCAATATGTAATATATGTAACGTGTATTTAGTCATTTTTTAAAAAGGTATAACATGCGTTTAATGAAGGGAGAAGCAGTAACATTTTATTCATACCTGCTAGTCGAAATTGGTCTCAATGGAGAACTGCAGAGAGCTTCATCTGAGGACCCAGGAGATGTTGGTGCAACACCTGAAGAAGGAGGACAAGGAGCAGAGGGCTGAGCAGCACAGACAGGCCCTGCTAGCTCAGATTAACACAGACGTGGAGCTGCTGATGAGTAAGCTAACATTTAAGTATGACATGTTCAAAATGTCATCTGTTAGTAGTATTGACAGTCTACACAAGGTATAAACTGAGGTCTGTGAGGCAGATTCTGTCTAAAGAGTTATTTAATCTTTATTGTGTGCTTTGTCGTATTGTTTGATCCATAATAATGCCAAAAATAATCATATACATATAGTAACCAGATGTAAGGAAGTTTGATTTACTGCGGTATGTTTCAGGTGCTCCTCCTCTAAGAAACAGTGCGGGACTGGACTTGGACGTCTACCTGAGTAGGTCTGGCCCTGTGGCCTCCAGGGCCAGGCAATCACACAACACATTCCTTCAGGTTTCCCGTAGCCCCTGGTGGAAGATCCTTGGAGAAACATCATCAGATCCTGACTCCATCCAGACAATGTAGAAGCATTTTGGGAGTCCAGTGTAATTTCTATTGCTTGAAAATTTTCATATTTCTTTCGTCTTTGTTTTCCCAGATATTGAATTTCATGCTTTTAGGCTGGTGTCCTGTACAGGATAGTGGTAGGCCATTGAGTCTATCACAGGCAACATAGGGCATGGGAACACTCTGGCTAATGTATTTAATATTTTGTTGAAGATGATGTATATTTTTAATTAGCATCTTGTTGAGCTTTGGAAGACAGCCTTTCTATACATGAGAACACATCTCTGCTTTTCTGATGAAATTGTTTATACAGATTTTTGGGAATCAAAGAAACCAGATTAAGGTTTTGTTTTCCTGTTTGGTAACATGAGCATCAGATATAGTATATATGGCATTTCTGCATGTCATCTGTGTACAGAATAACACTCTCTACGGTACCATGGTTATTTCTAATTTTATTTTGTATAATTCTATTTGTGGCCACAGTACCTGTAAAACTGATACCTACTTGTTAAAAAATGCTGTAAAACATCACACTGTCCATGTACTATGGCATGTTTGTGGTTCCCTGTAGTGATGCAACATGTGCCTCGAAAACCCAGGGTGGGTGGGAGTATCCCGAACTACCAATCAATGCTGGCACTACCACAGGTTTTGAATCCTACAGCCTCCTTTGTCCAACTACAAAATTCCAGGTTAAAGATCTTCCAGTCAGTGCAATCAAAAACAATATGGTACCTCTTCAGTAGCCGTTTTTGTCCATTTCCTCACGGTGTTAACCACAGGTGCCTATAGGTTGATCAGAGTGTTACTGTCACCAGTGGGGCCTGCAATGTCTTTGCTTAACATTGAGAATTTGAATTTTAGATTTGGTTTTGTTAAAAGAGCCCAAAATGAGTACAGGAGTGTTTGTGTGTTTTGGTCTTTGGCTCTGCCAATTGCTGTGTCACTCACGCAGGTTTGAGATAGTGTATACCCACAAACCTGGAAATGAGAGGAGAACGCCCTTGCAGGGCAGAAAGATTTAGTTATTTTAAAAATGATTTTCAAATTGGGACTGCATGGTGGGGTGACTTAGTGGGTAGCACTATTACCTCACAACTCTAGAGTTAGGGGTTCAAATCCCACCTTTGTGTGTCCAAGATCTGTAAACATTACCAAAGGAAATGAACTCATTGGAGTGGACCAAGTTTTATAAATTTCTAAGTATTGTTATTATACAGGCAATTTCATCTATTCTCCATAACTGCTTATCCTGAGCCTGGTACCAATCCCAGCAAGCACACTAAACAAGGCAGGGGACATGCTGGATACAGTTCAAGTCCATCACAGCGCACATACCAGTTCCCATAAGTAGGGGCAGGACAGCATCCTCACACCTCCAGGCCTGGGAGTCCAAATCCTTACTCTGCTACTCTGCTCTTCTGCTCTTTGTTGAGATTGCATGTCCTCCCTTTGTTGTCTGGGCTCGTTCCAGATGTGTGTTTCCACCCACAGTCCAAAAACATGCAGTTAGGTTAGCTAGTGTGCACTGCAAAGGGTCACTGTGTACCCAGGCCATGGGCCAAACTCAAAAAATGTCCCAACTAAAATCCATATAGAATTTTAGGAAGAAAATCTCTTTTTTTTTTTTCCCCCAAATTAAACCTTTTAATAAATTTGTATTTACGACGTTGCATAGAATGGCTATGCTTGCCAAACAGAATGAGACCAACATTATTAACTGACATAATTGGCCAACACAATACTCATGCATGAAAAAAACTGCTATAAACAAAAATAGACAAGCACCACAAAAAAGTGTCTAGACTGGTTGCCCTGTTGCAAATGGAAAGAGGCAGAGTCTTTCTTTGGATGCCTCTGATAATGTTTTGTAGATGGCTGAAAAGAACATCTCAGCATTGAATCATTCAACAACAAAGGCATCCACTAAACAGCACATGTAAGTTGCACGTTTTGCACTCAACTAAAATTTATATACAATTATCTTATGATTCTCTTGCTTGCATTAATTAGACTCAACCACAAAACAGAAAAAAAAAAAATTGCATTTTCCAGGTCAGCTATTCAGTCACATACATTGAAATTAGACAATATGGTGCTTTGACTCATCTGATGGTAATATTGTGTAAAGCACTTTTATCGATACTGGAAAAGGTGTGGAGCCTATAAAACTTTTGAATTACTAACCATAACTATATTACACAAGATAACTCCCCGCATGTAACGTTTTACATGGATATTTCAAAGGTTTGATCAATAAAAACAAATGGGACTTGACATTAATGAATGATCACATGACAGCAACATCACCTATATGACAAAACAGCAGGTCCTGCACAAAAACATACCGCACTTTCATCCTTGTTCCAGCAAGCACAAGTTATTGGCCCGATGTTTGTCTATGATCACACCCTTCCACTGGCCACTAAACTACTTATCTGTCACAGCCTCCGTCTCCTTTGTGAGACCGCGGATGGACAGGTCATACACAACCTCCTCGATCTTCTTCACATCGTACTTGAGACCGTCGTAGCGCTTCCGCAAGGGATCGTTTTTCAGGTTCAGCAGCCGAAAGCCAGAGTCTAGCTCATTTATGAAGTTAGAGATGCGTAGTGGCCGACTGTAGTCTCCCGCCGTCACGCTGTTCACCGCTAACCTGGACTGATAAAGTAAAGCAGGGTGCATGTCATGTACAAAGACGAATACTTCTTTCCGTTAAACTCCTATTTTTATTATAGAAGACATTTCCAAGTCATAGATTAATGAAATATGACTAAACAGCACACAAACAATTACATCTTTCCATATCTGTCTATTTACCTGATTTTTTCAATATTCAGGGTATATGCAGGAAAAAGTATCTGAATATATAAGATAATGACTGGTATGATGGGGGTAACTGGAATAAGGCATTCCAGTCAAGGAGATGAGATTCTTCTATGAGTTTAAGCTGCACCATGCTAAAAAAAAAAAAATCTTTCAAATTTTTCTATTCTTCACTACAGGGATGCATTCAAGTGAAAGATGAAATGTCAGAGGATTTCAGAAGTGATGGTACAAATGAGGCTTCATAACCCACGGTGGGTGGGAGTATCCCGAAATACCAATCAATACTAACGATAGTTCAGGATACTCCCACCCGCCACGGGTGTTTAACTAGCCTGTGCTAATACATGATTATGACATATGCCATGATCAACTCACCTTTCAGGAGCAATTAATCTCAATAATTCATAAACATTTTCTCTGAACCAAATCATCATTACACTAAATAGAAAAGAATGCATGCACTCTTACAAGTTCACTGGCCATGATCAGCACTCCAGCTAAGTAGTCTTCAATATCCAGATGAAAGCCTTTCTCTCTGTCCACCTCAACTATAAATGGATTCAGAGGAAACACAAATTGAATTTTTAATCTCCAATTTTTACCCTTCATTTTCTGACTCGTTAAAGGTGTTGTTGTTATCATCTATGGGTATGTGTATTATTGTCTTACCATTGCTGCTGTAAAGCCCGAATTCCTTCGGAGATTAATAAAGTATCTGTCTATCCGTCTATCATTCATGAAACTAAGATTCAGCTCAGTACCTGACTTAAAAAAAACATATAAAATAATTTATATTTATAAAAAGATATGGCAAATGCAATAAATAAGCAAGCATTAAAAAAATTGCAAGTACATACTTCCAAGAATGTGTGCCACCTCCTCCCGTGTAACCAGGGATTCACTCTCCAGATAAACTACAAACGCTGCCAGAAACGTAACACGTTGCAGGACAAACCGCCAGTGCTCATGGAACCTATGAGACAATAGAAATTATATAGACTAGATAAATAGTTCGGTATCCAGTCCATCACAGGCACACACGCACAGTCACTCACACCCAGACAACCACACGCAATTTCGAGCTACCAGTTGGACTAAATGCAAGTCTTTGGATTGCGGGGAGAAAAAAAAAAAAAAAAACAAAATTTGAGAAGAACATGCAAGTTATATTCAAATTCTGGACAAATACCCCTCTGAAAAATTTATATAAGGATCACAAGATGTTCAAAATTAAAAGAAATACATATAACACTAGGATTTTAAGAGTGAAAGGGAAGGTCTACAAGATGGTAGTGAGGCCAGCTATGTTATATGGGCTGGAGACGGTGGCACTGACGAAAAGAAACGAGGCAGAGCTGGAGATGGCAGAGTTAGAGATGTTAAGATTTGTATTGGGTGTGACGAGGATGGACAGAATTAGGAATGAGTATATTAAAGGGTCAGCTCAGGTTGGATGGTTTAGAGACAAAGCCAGAGAGGCAAGATTGTGTTGGTTTGGACATGCGCAGAGGAGAGATGCTGGGTATATTGGGAGAAGGATGCTGAGGATGGAGCTCCCAGGCAAGAGGAAAAGAGGAAGGCTAAAGAGGAGGCTTATGGATGTGGTGAGAGAGGACATGCAGGTGGTTGGTGTGACAGAGCGGGATGCGGAGGACAGGAGGAGATGGAGAAGGTTGATCCGCTGTGGCCACCCCTGACGGGAGCAGCCAAAAGAGAATGATGACATATAACACTAGGATTTTTAAAATTTATATTCTAGGAGTATCCAGATCAATTAAACATAACGTTTATTAACTAACCTGTAGTACTGTTCCATGGGGAACTTTGTCTTCAGGTCTCCAATTTGATCTCTTACTATGCAAAACAACTCCCGAGCTCTTGAGCATTTACTCGGAACTGATGAGATGGGGAAAATAAGGAATTAGAAGACGATAACGCCACTTTACAGGTTGCTGTCACATGGATTTATTTAAAATTGTACACTAGCATTACTATTTAAGGTAATAAAAATTGAATTTACTTTCTTTGAAACCAGATGGCTGATGGACACTCTGAAGAACCGTTAAAATCTCCCTTGCAGTCTGTTCCAGAGCTTGGACGACTTTCCTTATATCCTGAAGAGGAAAAGGCACAGGCTACTAAAAAGTATTAAATTCGTAGTGAAATTAACAAAATCAATCATTTTGGTAGTTAGAAACTTCATTACTTTCTGAGTAATCTTATTACTATTGGATATAGATCGTGTAGCAATAAAATACAATCACAGTTTTAAATGAAGCACATTTTTTTATGTTCAAACATAGTAAATAACTAGTATCTAGTTTACTTTATTGGTTACCTCGCGAATATCTTGATCTGCACATAAAAAAACTTGAATGTTGCTGAACATTTCTGTAACAGACATCTTTAAGGTAGCCGTGGATCAGATGGTTATAGTTGCAGGAAATTCGTGCAAAAAAAATTTTTAAAGCCTTGCCTACGAATTACAGATCTATGCAAGAACCCAATTCACATGCTCTCATAACAAAACCTTCTGTCAACGTGCAGTACTGGTCCTTCGTCGGTGTGTCGCATCAAATTTACGTCATAAAAAGACGTCGCTATAGTTACGCGTAACAGGCGATTTATTTGTTTATCTACCTAAAAAAATCACAATGATTAAATTCCTGTTATTCACTTACAAAACATTATTACCCAAAATATATATTTTTTGGTATCATGACGTTTCAAACTGTGGCATTGGACGTTTTAATTTCAAGTCTTGCCCTGAAAAACTGAAAAGACACCGAGTGTCCGATAAGTGGCGCTCTAGGCATCAAGACAAAATTAATACATTTATAATTCTTAATTTGTCCGTCACTTCTACCCGGCATCCTAGTCCCAGTCTTTAGCTCCTTGGATGTAGGTTATTGAACGCCAAACAAACAGGATTATCGTTTTGTCCATACATGGTTATTTTTGCAGTTTTTCTGACTGATGCACTTAAAATTCGAGCACCAGCTATTTTGTCCTCTGTTAATTGCCCCGCGTTGCTTTGAGAATTTGAAGTGCTGCTGGTTACACCTCTTTTACACATTCTGATACGTATGATAACTGACATTCAACCTAACATATTGTAGCTGCATTTGTAGCTCGAAAGTTCTTACAATATGGGTTCATAGAATGTATCCATGTTATTATGTAAAGGTGTACAGTAATAATAATTAACATGGTATCGTTAAATTTCTAAGCATAAAATTTGGTTTAAGATTTTAATGGCTCAAGTGGAAAGATTTTACACATGTATAATCGTTCTGAAGGATTTCATCTTCATATTTCCCAGTATTTAATTGGACTAAACAACTTTGTAGTAATATAGTTCTTGTCTATTTATATGGGGGGTTGTACTTGCCCAGTTTTCTCAGTGTGGTGCTCATTGACAGGACTGTCATTGGTTTTATTTTATTTATTTTTTTTCATGCTGGCCACTGGGTAGTTGTAGGAATGTACACGTAAATGATGTGACGGAAGTGTATCAGCATTTTTTTTTTTATCTTTGGTTAGCAAATTGTTCATTCAGCTGAGGGATAACATTCAATTTTCTATACAAGCTGCATTATTGTGAAAATTCTTTAAAATGCATCATTTAACTTGTCCTGTGATAGAGCAGCACCCCACCCACGGTGTATCCCTGCTATTGTGCTCACTGCTTCCAGTGATTGACTAAAGGTTTCACTTGCAATCAAGCTAAGTGGGTCAATGGATGTGAAGACTGAAGGATGCGTCTTTGAATAAAACACAACGCATCAAAGCTCATTGACTTGTCGCACACAATTCAGTCAACAAATCAAGTGAACTATTTTTTTGTGTCACAACATCGCAGTTTGGCATTTGAAATACTTCTCCAGGATATATGCAATGTCACCAGTGCAAAGTTTCTACTGTTCAAATCCCCGTTAGATCAAAACAGTTAGAGAATAAGCAATACACTAAAGTTAAATAAATCATAAAAGCAAAGTCTAAATATGCCTTTGAATAGTAGTTCAACATTTTGTCCATCTTGCAACAACTAAATTCATCTGCCTTTTATTGCAGACAGTTGGGAGTTTTACCTGCCTGAAGTGTTTACTTAGAGTTGGCAGCCGTAGTCTGCTAGCTGAAGGGTCAAGTCCATTTTCTGTAGGATATTAAACAGACCACGCGTGGCTAGATGCCATCTGCTTGGATCTGTCAGCCATTGTAGATTACCTTTCTGGCCCTACTATCTTAAGTGAAAGACCTGTACCAACAGCCAGCAGCAAAGCACAGCAGGATTGTTTGGTTTCAGTAAATGAAAGCTAAAACCATATCTTTTGTAGTTAGTTGGAGGGAGTCATTACATTTAAAACATTAAACAATTACTTAAGCAATATTTGCTGCTGGTTGGACAGATACAGTGACAGTTACTGTTGACAGTGTCTGTAGGAGAAGCTGTTTTTTTTTTTTTTCGTAGCTATGTGTTTAACAGACAGCCAACTAACAACCTAGCTATGTAAGTTACTTCAGTTATGTTTTAAGATATTGAGATGTTCACCAGAGCTCTCAGACACATCCTAATGTTACTGTATGAACAGCTGCCAACAAGTCAAGTATGTGTGTCCTACACTGGAGCAAATACTTTGAATTCATCAATCATCATTAAAAATAGCTTTCAACTAACCAAACTGCATGACATTAAACTAGACCAGACTGACAACTAATCAGCTGACAAGCTGAGTTTACTATAATCTCACCCTTTCCAGTTGATAAATTCTTGTGTTTTCTGATTCGTCCTTGCGTTTTCTAATTTGTTGTTTTGGTGTATAATTTGTCATTGCGCTTTAATTTTGTAATTTTGCTTTTCAGAGTGTTATTTTGTTTTGTAAAAGTGCTGTATACTTCAGGGCCTCCATAATAATTAGCCAACGAAAAGATTACAAAGTGGGGCATAATAAAAAGTTTTCAAATGACTGAACATCAAACGTGCTGCTGTATTTTGAATCATCTTCAGTGGTCTAGTGGTCTGGGTAATGGCTCTATATTGATGGAAAGTCACAAATAAGTTTATTATTATAACGATGAAAATACAACATATAATATTACACACACTGAAGGCAGTGTCCAAGTTCCTAGTATGTAATCAGGTGTAAATTTTAACCAGAACATAAACACACAAACCCAGAATCAATGTTGGTTTCTCATCCACCCTCTCATTGCACAACCACTGAAAATGTGGTTGCTTCTAATCAAGGCTGTTCTGGTGTGCTTTCTGATTGGTAAAAATAAATGCACAACAACCTTGTAAGTCCTTTTTAAATTGTATGCTTGTTTTATATATATGTCTTTTATGTAATTGTATGAAATGTTATGTTATTTATTATTTCTAATATGCTGTAAACTACATTTCATTTTGCTTAGGCAGTCATTTGTAGTTATTTTGAGGAAAATAACATTTAAAATGCATTTAAAATTCCATTCAACAATGCTCAATGAAAAAAATAATCAACAGCAAAAACAAAAATGTATGCAAGACGATCTCAAAAACATTACTGATGTCATATAAATCAGAAAAGATATTTCCAGCAAGCTCAAGCAAAATTAAATTAAAAAAAAAGAAACAAAGCAAGGTTTTACATTATTTTTTAACGCTGAGATATTTATAACCCATTTGCAAGTACTCATATCAAATACAGTCCCATCATTATTGTATGTTCAGAGGCATTTTTGATTAATAATGTAAAATAACAACTGTAAATGCTATTTAAAATCGTTAAAGTAAGGCAACAAAGATGTCTTATTCTGTTGGTCATTTGTTTCAGTGATCAAGTTATCTCTATCACACCAAAACTGGAAAGTCATGTGGAGCTGCTTAAGAATGTATCCAGCGCATACCAGGTTATCCATCAGCCAAGGTTTTTTGTCTACCTACCCAGTTTTAATTTAGTAATGCATTTTAATACCACTGTTGTCACAAACTGCTGCTCAGAGCATTCATTTAACGTCTTTATTATCTGGGACCCCTTCCGATTTTTCATTTCTTTTTGCTGCCATTCATTACAATAAATAAGAATATTACATTATTATAATGCAATATATTCAGTCAGCTCTGTTTTGTGTACTGCTTTGCTAGACAACACTATGGCAACCAGCTTCACCGGACCAAATTAAAACCAACGTAGAAGTTCACATGTTCATTCCCACGTCCAGTCAAAAGCCTGTCATAAATCTGCTACAAAGATATGACATCACGCACAGGTGTGTTCTTCTTCCTTCACAGCCCGACAGAATTGTTTACATGATTATTCAATTTCACAAAAATGGTAATGGTTGACATTTAAGCTATATGTGATGGCCACGCATCCTGTTCATGTCCATGTATATTTGTGTATTGAGACCCTTGTAGGTAATTTATGAATTCTGAAAGGATAACTGAGAAATTGCGATAAATATATTTACACAATTTCATTAAGGGAATTTGTACAGTTTTTACAAATATCCTTATCAAATACTTGTGAGATATATACTGAACGTTCACAAGAAAGGTTTTTGTTAATTATTAATTTGTTATCCTTTTATTTTTTCAGTGTTTTGCTGGCAAACACTCAAGAGCTGATTGAGGTACAGAAGAGTAATCATTCCTCAAACCCGAGAAGCAACACAGCTTATTTAGAGAGATACCATCCCTTGGAGAATGTAAGAGTACAAGTATTTTCCTGACAAGAATTGACACTTAAGCTGTGACTTGGTGTAATCATTAAGCAGAACAGCCTGAAAATGTGTCATATTACTCTCTGCTTTTTATTATTTTTTAAAATTGAATCTGTATATGTTTCTTTCTCCACAGATTTATCAGTGGATCAATACCACAAGTCAAAAATATTCTGAAATGGTACAGGTTATACTAATTGGGTCATCAACTGAGAAGCAACCACTTCTTGTTTTGAAGGTGAAAGAGTCTGTATCATGTATATTTTCTGTTTGTTTAGGGTCCTGTCCGGTTCACTTAGGAGGCTGTGCGTTAAAACGCAGAGCACTGGAATATCCTGTTTACATTCACATACCCTGCGTGTGGTCATGGTGCGCCGGGAGCACATCCTGACATGAAATCATGAAATTATAATTGATTCATCATAATAATTATTAGTGTTTCCTCAGCTGTCTGGTAAAGGTCATCAGTCTAAGCAAGCTATTTGGATGGACTGTGGCATTCATGCCAGAGAGTGGATATCCCCCGCATTCTGTCTGTGGTTTGTTCAACATGTTAGTATCACATGTACTGTATATACTGGAAGTCCTTTCATTTTGCATCACAATTAACATTTGTGCTACCATTGACAGACTTTTGTCATTTAATATAGAGTTAATAAAGCTTATTGTTGCATTTTTGACTCAGAAGATGCTGCACCCATACTAAAATATATATCCTTCTGTTCTGGTCCACAGACTGTCATGTATTATAAACAGAATCCTGACATCACTGAAATCCTCGATAACATGGACATCTATGTCCTTCCCGTTATGAATCCTGATGGATATAAATACACCTGGACAAACGTAAGGAGTGGTAACGGAAAAAGCAAATGTAACGAAATAAGGTTAAAATGTTTGCAGAATTGCACAATTGGGGATTGTATTGTTCCGACAGATTAATTCATTAACATGAGACATATTGATATAGCAATCAATTTTGCAGTTATTTTTTGGTCTGTATTTAGACTGTTTGTACAGTACCTATGATTATGACATCCAGTGGTATATTTTTCAGATTTAAGTAAGAAATAGGTGAAAAACAACTGAAAATTAACATTTTTCCTTATTTGATAAAAGCTATTCTTCAGGACTGCAGAATTTTACTCAGTTTAACTTAGAATTGACTCACTAAAAGTTTTCTTTCATTAGAAACGGATGTGGAGGAAAAATCGTTCCAAGGCAGACAGTGCCTGTGTAGGAACGGACCTCAACAGAAACTTTGACGCAAACTGGTGCAGTAAGTGTTGTTATTTAGAAGAATGTATTTTATTTAAAGTATTTATTTAGTTATTTATTCATTCAAAAGCTTGTAGAAGGAAGTTAAATGTTGGATAATGGTTAGAGTAGTGCTTGTCATGCAAAGACAGGACAAAACCCTACCTGTACTAATAGGGAATTCTGCCAAAGTTAACTTCATATGCATATTTTTATAGTAGAATTATACCGTAAGTCATTCATTTCATTTGTTAAATTTACATGCCATATTTGCTCTCCTCACATGTTGAACTCAGCTGGTAGTTTACAGTATTCCATATACAATTTTACATAACCAATGGCAGAACTGGAATTTATGTATGGTGTTCAACAGTAACTAGGAAAGGGTTTTGAATGTAAATATGACAACATGCATCAGAATCTTGAATAACACATTAAAAATGTAACCACTGACAGAAAATGCTCAGTAATATTTATTTCCATACCAAGAGATTTACAGAAAGCAGAACTTTTTGTAGACCTCCCTTACAAATCTGTTAAACCTTTGGGTACATTTACCACAGTGGATATTATACTGTATAGCATGTAGCCAGGTGATGAACAAAATTGGCTAAATATATTTTGGAGTGAATTCTATCCTTTTTAACTTATATCCAACTGTCTTTTTGAAAACAAAAAAAAACCAAGTCACCAAAACACATAACTGTATCTATTATAACGTTATATCTATTAAAACTGTAAAGGTAGTTGTCACTGTATTTTTATATATATTCATGGCATTAAAAAGATAAACAAGTCAATAATCTGTGCACAACAAAACAAAGAAACTGGTGCCGGGAATATAGTGTGGTGCCCGTCTATCCTCTGACTGTGGCTGGCCATGCAGCTGAGGGATCGTCGGACAACCCCTGTGATGAGACATACTGCGGGAGATTTCCCGAGTCGGAGCCTGAGGCCGCAGCTGTGTCCAACTTCATACGGAGCAACAAGAACCTGGTGAAGCTCTACCTCTCCATCCACTCCTACTCTCAGATGCTGATCTTTCCATATTCATGTTCCTACCAAGAGGCCCGCAATCACAAAGAACTGGTGAGTCCTCTCATTGGGTCAGTTCAAGATAATCAGTTCCTAAAATTCGTGCCGTCCAGCTGACGTAAGATAAATGTTATTTATTTTGGTTTCAGTATGAGATTGCACAGGAAGCAGCGATGAAAATCAAAATACATTACAGAAACAATTACAAATTTGGAGCGGGAGCAAAATCTTTCTGTAAGTCATTATTTCATCTAGATAAACAGAAATTTCAGAAATGTTTGTAATGCTTTTATGACAATAATGTCTAATATTGGAATGAATGATTCATATCAATCTGTTTGTGTCAATGATCAGATCTTGCTCCAGGAGGCTCTGATGACTGGGCCTATAATCTCGGCATTGATTATTCCTACACGTTTGAGCTTCAGGACAACGGACGCTTCGGATTCCTCCTTCCTCCATCATACATTCCAAAGGCCTGCAATGAAGCCCTCACAGCAGTAAAGAGCATTGCCCTCAGCGTCATAAAGAAAAGGCGTTTCGGCTGAAAAGAACTGAATCTAACCTTTCGCAAAAATCCAGGTTTGATAATCTACTGTCATGCTCTTTTCAGTGCTATACTATTGGTGTGGTCCTTCAACTTGTTAGAAGGATATTTTGCTGAGGACAATTGCAACACTGTGTAAATTTTTCTATATCTTAAAATACAGAAAAAATAATAAATAATAAATCATAAGCTACACCCCTGGCTCTGAGTCTTTAGGGTATGTGTGTTCTCCTATTGTGGGTTCCTTCTGGTTATTCCTGGTTTCTTCCTACATAGGATAGGTGGACTGATGATTCTAAAGTTCAGTACTGTGTACTTGTCTATGAATGCGGCCCTTTCATAAAGTGCCATGCCATTCAAAGTGTTCCCAGCCTTGTGCTGTGCATTTCCTAAGACAAGCATAAGGGTCACAATGATCCTGCATTATAGATAGGCCTATTTTAAATAACTTAATAGGTGATAGACAAATTAAATTAATATAATTAAAAATAGTCATTGGAAACCAATTGAAATTGCCCCGATTTTTATTATGATGGTCAAATTCCTTTTTATTATTATTTCATACGGTCAATATGCCAACAATGACCAGATTTCATGTTATGAAAGCAAAAAATTATGCAATGGTGTGGCAGTCTTCACGAGATCTTTTATTTCCTAGCTATACATTAGCTGTGCATTCAGTTTACATATGAATTTTATTAATATGGTGGACAGGGCTCTCACTACATCCTACACGGTAGACAGAGCTTTCACTACATCCTACACGGTAGACAGGGCTCTCACTACATCCTACACGGTAGACAGAGCTCTCACTACATCCTACATGGTAGACAGAGCTCTCGCTACATCCTACACGGTAGACAGAGCTCTCACTACATCCTACACGGTAGACAGGGCTCTCACTACATCCTACATGGTAGACAGAGCTCTCACTACATCCTACACGGTAGACAGGGCTCTCACTACATCCTACTTGGTGGACAGGGCTCCCACTCCAGTCACCCCTGGATCCAGTGCAATCGCCAATGCCCTATGACCTGAAAAGGAAGATGTCAAGCTGCAAGAGCAAGACAACTTTTATGTTCTCACAGGACAATCTACCTACATGGCATGAAGATGATGGAGCATGAACCTGATGGAGACCGCCACCTACCATGCCTTTTAGTGGTGGTAGAACCACAACCAGCTCAAAAGTCTGTTTGGTTAAATGCCTGATATGTCTTAGCATCCTGTGACTGATGTGGGAAGATTGTCAGTGCACATTTTATCTGCTTTTTAAAACTATTTACCACCCAATTATTATTTAAAACATTTTAAACGACATTAGTTGTCAGCATATAAGCCAACAAGCAGTCACCTATTGCGATTTTTTCAAGTAAATTGTATATAAATTTTTGGCATCACTGATGACCCAGGGACAGACTGTTGCTAGTGCTGGAGGGAGTATAACATCTTCTGAGCAGATATATGGGGATGTGGTCAAGTGCCCTGTGAGAATTCCTACTATCCTACATACCCACACTCCCCCTGTAACCTTGTAAGCCCCCCCCCACCAAGAGAAAAGCTGATTCCTTACAATAAACATACTGCTGTTTCATGTCTCATTGGAGAAAACCTAGTGGCCTCTGGGTCTCTCTGTTGCACACTGTAATAAAGTTGTAAGCTCCATGTCCCCAGGGTTGCAGCCCACAGGTGAGCTGAGAGTACCCACTAGTGGTCAATACTCTGGAGAGTCCATTATGATAAATAAGCCTTGAAGTTGAAACTCTTTCAGAAACTCTTTCAGAATATCTTTATTGTCATTGTAACGGGTACAACGAAATTAAGTGCAGTCCCTGTGTCAGAGAGATTTATACAGG